>JAVIWB010004270.1:0-562674 GCA_031893035.1 Dermolepida albohirtum | reverse complement strand
GGGCGAAAACAATAATGTTATTCTTGTTTGTCGTTGGCAAGCTCATCCCGTATTCATTGTTTCGAATCGTTTTAAAGCACGATTACTGATCAGGGAACGTATAAGGTCTTCGTGTTAGTGGCAGAATGCCTATCCGTTTAAATATGGTAGGGGATTTCTGAGAAACATTTGTCTGCTTCTGAAGAGAGTGATCCTGCAAGTAATATATTGATATCAAGTCAAACCGGAACTGTTTTTGGTTTCTTAAGAGAAAGAAAAATTTATTATCAATGAGACATAAAATAATATACAGCAGAATACTAGATTTTGCAACAAAAGTGTAACTCCTCTTTTTTTATATATTTGGTTTCATAAATGTAACATGCATATATTATTTACACTATATGAGATTAGATAAAAAAATTATTTTAATTAAAAAAAAATAAAAAATACGAAAGAAGTTATGAAAATTATTGGGTTCTACATAGAATAAAGCAACTGGAGAATTTGGAAAGACTTAATTTTCAGTCAAATCTCCTAAAAGATTAATGTATTAATCTACTTACTAACTTACGGTATTTTTTTTTGGGCTACCTCATCTGCAATGTAAAGAGTATCCGTTCTTCAAAAAGAGTGCAATCAGAACTTTTTACAACATAAAGTCTCAAACTTGTGCTCAACAACTAGGACTAGTTTAAGATAAACGGCGACATACACAGATATGGTACCAGGACTAAAAGTAGTTAATTATGGCACAGATATATTGATTACTAGGGTCCTAAAATTTATAATAAACTTAGTTATCTACATTCATAGAACACTGTACAATTTATAAATCAAGCTAAACAAATTTTAATAAATTTAGTTTTAAAAAATATTAACTAATTTTTATAGTATAGCTTTTATTTATTTTTCATCTTTTAACGTGTTTCTGTTGGTTTTGCATGTCATTGGAGATTGTCTCGTACCTTCTAAATAGTTCATCAGTATAATATTATACTTTATTTTACCTTTCATGTAATGTTTTAATTACACTGAATAAAAATTATCTACGTATTTATATTGAAGACAAAATTTACGATGTTTGTGAACAAAATTGTTTTCTTGCTGGCAACCAACTCTTCGCAATGGCGGTTATATCTTAGTCAGAAAAGAATTCATCACAAATGTTCATTAAACTTAAAGAATAAAAAAAATTACTGTTGACTATATCTAAAGAATAGAAATGCTGCTCATAAATTTGTGAACGACGACTAGTAATTATTGAAACGAAACTCCATTCTGGTGAAGTAAAATACTTCGACTCAATTTCCCAATCTTCTTTTTCTATTTCTATACCTACTTTTGGTGGAATTGGCTCTTTCGAAAATCCCTAAAAATCATTACTTCGATACTACAAGCGATGGAAATAAGAAGGAAGTGGTGTGAAAATAGAAAAAAATTATAACTACCGCCAAACAGACGGCGGAAGAAATGACAAAATTCTCGTGGAGGCGGTGTGTTCTTAAGCTCTTATTTTATACTTCGTTTTTTTAATTCTGGCCTAATGTGATGGAACTAGGTTTCATTTATCATTACTAGCTTTAATAGAAACCATTTCCATATCTGTATTAATTATCGCTAAATTCATCTAGGCAATAATTTCGCTAATATTTGAAACACTCTTCATATTTAAAACAATTGAGAATGTATTTTTTAAAACTACTTACTTAAAAGTCACATATTTCTTCTTTTACTGTCATCCTTTAGTTATCGTAGAGCATGTAGTGAACTAAAACAACATTTCCTTTAATAAGATATATTCACAGACTAGACAGACATTTTTAAGTAGCTTCATTGTTTATTAAATATGGCGATATACCAACTATTTTTTATTCTCTAAATTGATGAATTTCTTACCGTGAATTTTTCCTTAAATACTAGAATACTATCTAGAATACATATTGCGTTATTTATTCATCTACTTCACCTGAACCCAATCTAATTGTCCCTCAATATTTTTTCAGTTTGATGATTTTAGTTTACCAAATTTATCAATATTTTGCACACGTTGACTACCCAATGAGAATGAGCATTATCATACGTAAAAATGAATTCTTCTCCCATTGATACTGTGTGCAGAAGGACAGTAAGTCACACAATCTCTTTCAGACATATCTGGACAGCTAGTACTATATTTTCTGTGAAATAAAAGTCAACGCATAAGCCAGTGCTTATACCAGCTCGTTCCATTACCATTATCATATTGAGGCTTTTCAAGATGTTTTATTACATTAGGTATTTCTCTGTAGTTTTTTGCAGATGTGTTTGTATTTTTCCTTGCAAATTGATATAATAGGTACCATATTCACGTCATCTGCCGTTTTCTTTCTGTATTATTTTAACAAGATATACATTTGATCATGCAGTTATTGGTCTCTATATTTCAACAGTTTTGCTTCTATCTTCTCCAGGGTTTTATCATTTTTAGTTTTCTTATTTTCTTGAATTTCCGTCTTTGTAGGGAATTTTCATTCCTCTTCGTTTTCCTCTATTCCCACATCTGCCTCTTTCCTCTAGCAGTTTAGTGTTCCTCTTTTCAAATCTCTGTAGTATTATTTTCATATTTCTCTCATAATTTTGTGATTTATAATACCTTTCTCCACATATATATTGAATTTCTATTGTTTTGATTTTTGGTTAATTATTCTGAATTTTGATCTTCCTGTAAAATTGCAAATCATTTATAAATCAGAAAATCACTTTCTGCGCCTTCCAATTTCCTTTTCATCAGCTCATTTTTCTTCTTCCAATAAGTCGCGCTTGTTATGCTTTTTCTTTATTTTATAGTTTTGTATGTCCTATTTCTTTTGTCGTATTTATCCATTTAACTTTTGCTGGAGCTTTATTTTCCGGCTTTTTCATATTTTTTGTCGTATCATTTATTTTCCTTGTTTTCTGATATCATTTTTTCTACTACTTCATTTTTCTAACGACTAAGATGTAACGAATGGGCTTGCAGGACGAGAAAATAAATTTTTCACTAAATGTGTTACCTACTTAGAAGATTACATTGAAAAATTAAATTAAAATGTTTCAGGTTTTTTTCTGTTTTAGGGATAATAATTCTTGAAGTTCTACTATTTAAAACTTTTTTTATTAAGTTAATTTGTTTTTTTTTTTCATGTATTGATAACAATAGGTAATATAGATATATAGTACAAACATTTTATATTTTTTCAGTAGAGGATGTCATTCCCTGTGCTGTATATTTGCGAAACAAACATAAAGCTTGTCTGTTTTATACTTTATACTTACCCTGATTTATTACAGTTAAAACTATTAATCAATCTTATTATGCATTTATTAATAGAAAATAGCCAATATCAAACCATTTAAGCTTTCTAAATTTGATTCATGTTGAATTAAATCGCCAATATTTTATGACCTACTATTTCATTACATTTACTGCTTGCTATAAAGTTTAACAGGAAACAAAAAGATTGTAAATTATTACAAAATATCTAGATAATATATAAGCATATGTACAAACACATGTGCATATATACATACATCATATGAATTAACAAACGTTAAAGTTTCTTTCCATTAACATATTCATGAAAGGTATAAAGTAAATTACCTACTAAAAGTCATAAAGAGACTTCCTTTTAATAATTGAAAGTACGCACAAGGCATTTTGTTATACGATTTAAAGAATTTCACGTATTATAAACGGTATTTCTCTGAACGGTTCCTTAAATTATTAAAAATATTTTCATTATTGAACTCGACTACTCAAGTGCATCACATAGTATCCAATATTTTCGTAAAAAGAGTTCAATATACCAGACTTTTTAAAAATATGCAGTATATACTATATACTGTACTACTTTATCCCTTTAACAAGCATTGCCATTTGTTTGCTTATATACATATTTTTATACACTAAAAGTGTGAAGAGTGTAACTCATCCTTTCGCGTAATGCTGATATAATCTCATACGTTTTCTATCTATTGCCTGAAGCAAGAAAGACTTCGAAAGACCGCTGTTTCACAGAATTGGATGCTGTTAAAGCTTTAGAGGCAATGTTGAAGACGTTCTCAAAGAACGGCTTCTCTCATGAACAATGGCAACAACATTGAAATAAATTTTTTACACTTCAAGAAGACTATACAGGACGTGATAAAGATATCATTGCTTAAAATTAAAAAATAAAGTTTTGGTAATACTACCGAAAACCCCTCGTATATCAAACGCGCAAAATCAGAGTATAATTAAATCTGGATTCTGACTCTATTACTAATAAACTTCACTACAAAATACCGACTTGAATATTATTTTAAATATTAATTTAAGAAGAAATCTCCTTTCAAACATTTATAAGTGCTTCATCAAAATAACCTATAAATCAATATATTCGATTTCATTCTATCAATACTTGTCTGCATTAATTTTATAACTTGCATAAATTAAAATACAAAAACCATATCCTTCAATTTGTATTCATAAAAGCATTTTATCTTATACCAGTTATATCACGGAGCAAGAAGCAACACTAGATTAAAAAATGTACTAGACCTTCATAGTTCAAAAACCGTGGTAATATTGAAACTATGATGAAGGGAAGTTAGTTTCCGGTCAGTCTTCCACCTGCTGACCGCGATAGATGTTTATGTACTCCTAATCTTGTCTATAAAATCATATATACATAAATGTATTCTACACAATGTAATTTAAAAAAATAAGAACTTAAAAAAGTAACATAACAGTCCTGTATATATATATATATATATATATATATATATATATATATATATATATATATATATATATATACGAGGGTTATTTTTTAAATAAGGTTCGTTTTTAATAAGAAAAAAAATACTGTAAATATCATTAAAATATATTTATTTCCATATTCTTCATATTTTCATCTACTTTTTTACATAATTTCCACTTTTATTTAAACATTTGTCACATCGTTCAACAAGTTTTCGAATTCCAACGTTAAAGAAACCAGAAAGAAGCCCAATTCATGACTTCAATTGTCACTTTTTTGTCATCGGCATACCGCAATTTTCTTAAAATTACGCAATACGCATAACAATTGATTGTTGCTACGATCTTCGTGTTGAAGTTGAGAGACATACAAGTTTTATCTCCTATAATGATGTTGTCCAAAAATTCATCTCCTTTCTAATGGTATCGAATCAAAAAAGGTAAAGCACAGTCCAAACTTTTTGTTTTGTAATCGTCAGAGAACAGTCTTGGAACCCACCCAAACAATTTTGGATACCTACAAAATTCACCTTGAAACCTGTGGATACTCAATTGTTGACTTTAAAATCGTCAATCGTAGGTCCTCTAGAATTTTGCTGTACACATCACGAATTAAATCTTCGGAAATTGAACGTTCTCACCCACTTTCAAACTTTACTATCACTCATATCACCGTGCACTTCACAAATCTGACGTTGAATTTCAGCTGTTGCCAAGTTTCTTGCATTCAAGAATCGACAGTTGGCCAGTGAATCAATTTTTTTAAACATTATAAACTTCTAAGATTAGCACACAGACAGACGATACGCCGTCACACTGTATATTGAAAATCCTTTAAAAAGGATGCGGAGCTATTTATGAGTTCGTGAAAAGAAATTTAACAAAATTAATTAATAATATTATTTACAATTTTATATAGCCCATAGCTAAAGGAAAATGTCAACCCAACATACACGTTGTCGCTTCATTAATTTTCTATGCAAGTTAACTTGTGAATCGCAAATAATATTAAATTTTAAATAGATCGGAGGCAGGCATATTGCTACTCTAATAATATTTTGCAGATAACAAGATGTACAAATCTACAACAGAATATTTACAGTTTCTTTTATAACGTAAATAAAGCAACCTCATATAGGCGGTGAATTAATTATTACATGAAAATGGTAAACAGGTAAAAATGATAAAATACAATATGAGCATGTAATATAGGACATTTTTGTTATTCTATTTTTATTTATGGTCTTATTTTTGCTAATTTTCATTACACTGCGAGATTTGAAGACAAATACACTCGCTTTATTCTTAGTTGTGTTTCTTATTTATTCGATTTAATATTTAATTATTTAAGAATAACTAAGGGATGTCTATTAAAGATTAAAGCTGAGAGAATGTATCAAATTTTGATTAAGATTGGTCCACTACATTCGATTTCAACGCAATAATTAACATTAGCGTCCCATGCGGTAATCACTTTTGACGTAATTATCAAAACTGTATATTAAAATCAAACACAATACCCTTACTTTAAGAAATGCTTGTTGCCTATATTTATTAATTATAATTATTTAACAAACAATCATTTTAAAGTTATTAGTATGAAAAAAAAACAAATATTCTTCACTAAATTAACAACAAAAGAAATTTTCGCCCAGATGCTTTAGACATAAATTAATTCTTCCCTTTATGTTTTCAGAAACATACTGAAGTTCTTCTCTTATAATAGCCTGAATCCCGTGTTAAATTGCTTTCATTAAGTTATACAAATTATTTAATCTTATCTTATAAATATTGTCTTTAATCTTTTCAAACATAAAGCAATTTGAAGGCGTCGTCAAGGGACATAGCTAGCGATCTACCTAAACTTATAATGCGATCCTTATAAAACTCACTTGACAATACTAAAGTTCTTCATGCAGTATGAGCTCAGGCATAGTCTTTCCGAGTCATCACCATTGAGTTGCTTCATAAATTCTTGCAAAATGACTTGATACCATTCAGCATTAATTGCATTATCAACTTTTATGTGGTGTAGGTCATTTCAGCAAAGCTGTGGGACTTTTCCTTTGCCCACGTTCTATCTTTAGTTTAGATCTAATCCATCATTGCTGCTTATATTATCATTAAGCCAAATAAATATTTATCTTGATTTTAAATAAATAGGATATAATCGATGGATTACAGAAATATTATATGAATGCAAATGAATTTTTGAATAAGTCACCTTGCATAATCTTATAAAACAACAAAAAAACAGTTTCAAAGCGAACAATTCTTATATTCTTTACTAACATACGTGTCATGCTGACGTAATGACTTCTGTTACTTCCATTCATTACCGAATTTGATCAACAACCAATCAAGTAAATAGTTAAGATCTTGCTAGTGATCTTTCTTACAAATACTTCTTTTATAAAAACAATCCATACTTCTCACATTTGTTGAATAAAAACAACATAAGCAACATTTGCATCGATAAATGCTTTATTAAATTTCGTAATACATGAATTCAGAGAATAAGTCCAGCTTTCGTCAGTGCCACGTCTAGCACTCCGAAAATGGACCATTAAGATGATGGCGTCTTACTAACACCTAAGTTAATAAAATCTGAAATGCGTCGTAATTTTAGACACTACCTATAATTTAGCATAAAATGTAACTTAGCCAAACTTATTTTAGGATTATGAAAATAACTAATTGTGAATACAATTACAAATTAACACAGAAATGTAGCGTGAACGAAAAAATTATAATAAAAGCTAAGGCCATATTTAAATGCCACTATACTAAGAGGTTTGAAATCTACTAATTTAAGAGTATCATGATAATATAATTCCCAAATACTAAGCAAATACATTTCTTAGATTTTCCAAACCATATCATCAATAACTGGTATAAAAGAAATTACATATTTATTAATTATATAATGGATCGCTTGTTGGTGCTAGAGATACTGAATGGACATATTTATTGCGAGCTTCTCGAAGAGAATTTTACTTGTTGAAAGGTATCACCATTTTTTCATAAGGAATGATTTATAAATCATATACAACGAAGCATCTCTACATTTTTGTAGTCTAGCAGGCGAATGTTTGAACCAAAATATAATAATCTTTACATGGGTCGAATAGGAACACAGTCATAACGTCTTAGATCTCCAGACCATACCAGTTTTTTCCTATATTGAAACGTTGCTTACAGTACTTCAATTCATAATGAGGAGTCGAAAAAATGCATAAAATGCGAAACTATAAAAGTATTTGAATTAGTGATAAATGAGTACGCATATTTGTAAATGGTAAATATTTTCAACAGTCTTTTGCTTACAATATATACATATTATTAGTTTTTAAAAGCTAGAATACGTTTTCTAGTTTTATTCTTTTAGTTAAACGTAGCAACTTTAAGAACGGTTTTTCTACAGAGTTTTACTTCCTTTCCCATTTGTAGAAACATCGTTCAAGTCAAATTCTCGCATCTTGATTGAAAATCCCATAAGTATCTGGTCCAAGCTGGTGGGGTAATGGGTGAATTGGTGAAAGAGAGCCTTTGATTAGGAATGTTGCTAAACACGAGCGTATAACCAGATGTACATTTACTGAACATAGGTTAGAAGCCGGACTCCTAATCCAATTTTAATTTTGCCCAGATTTTATGCCCAGTCCCAAAATTCGAAAATCCATAGAAGTCCTAAAATAATCTACCAATTTTAATCATGATAACAGCCACCCTTGACATGACACCTGACAAACCCTTCTTCCAAAGCCATTTCACAACGCTTCAGTGAGTCCAAACAATTCCTATATAATACCTTCTCGAACTAACAGATCTTCGGTTTCAGCAAATACAGAATCAAAAGCGGCTCTAAGGATGTTCATTGGAATAGCGGATAAAACGTTACTTGGTGAAACAGCTGTGTCAGAAACACTTTACTTGCCTGGAATGCTGGGAGAAATGATAAATACCTTATTATCAATATTTCATGTTGTAAATAAATATTTTTCTTTTTTATAGCATTCTATATTTTATAATTAATTTCTATTATTTAGATATTCCTTTTTCGACATTCGTTCAATATTAATCTTTGACAACTGAAATTTTTCTTCTACGGCACAAAGGAAACATATATTTAAAATAAACTTCAAAGAATAATATTCGCCATCGAGCGTAATTATTGTAAAATTTTCATTTACTGTAACTACTAATTAAAATAAATGACCTACCTAAACCAAGACATGACAAAATACTTACATATGTGTACCTATACAAATCTAACTGGCGGGTATATAGCATACGCTTAATATACTTTAATAACACCAAAAATATATCTATGTGTGAAATATTTCTAAACTTGCGCAAATCAATATATACATAAGGCAATACTACTATGAGAAACCATTATAGTACGGTATAGACTTATTTTTTAAAACGGAGATTACAGAAATTATGGCGTATAAAAAAGAATACCTACTCGTTTGTAGAAATTAATTTTTTTTTTATTAAATCAAACTTTTTTACAGATTATCTCTTTCAAAGAAAACCTATAATAATGAACTCACGTTTACTTTGTGCAATTTTTTTTCAAATGAAAGCATGTCAAATTTTGTATTTTTTCCACGTAAAAATATTACGAATATTGTACGATATTTGCGACAGAAAGAGACATTTGGAATGTTAATATAACTGGTTTTTGTTTTATTGCGCAAATAATTTTGATTTTTTCTATAATACGTACCATATTTTATTACAATATAAGAACGTAACAGGCTCACGCAATGAAGAAGGTTAACAAAATTTAGTGTCACTGTATTAAACATATTATATATTAAGCAACCAACATATTTCATAAATTCCCTATCGAACACAATTAAATAAAAAACGTGTCGAAATAAGTACGAGGATGATTTGATAAAAAACTAAATCAGAAAAGAAATAAATGATTTAGGACATTCACATTTCTTACATATTCTTCTTCAACTTCAATGCACTAAGGAAGAAGTGCCATTTATGTAATGATTCTTCTCGAGTTCCTCAAAATACTGCTCCATTTCTGCAATAAGTTCTTCAAATGACTGAGACTTCTTTCCAGAAAGAATTAAGTTCGAAGCATAACTAGAAACCAGTCGAAGTTAGATTTGGCCAATAAGATCAGCCTGATATCTCAATTGATGCAATTTTTAGCATAAAATTTTACCCATTTAAGACGATGTGTTATGCAACAGAGACTATTACTGACCATTCTAGAGTGTTATAAAAATTATCCTCTTCGAATCCTCAGAAATCTTTCCCATTACCTTACCAATGCTATGGAATGCTATGATATGTCCACTACTAAGTTTACAGTTTGGATTAAAGAAAATACTGGCAAAGTCAAGTTTTACCAATACTAACGATCCTAACGTTAAATGACTTCAAATTATTACTTGACCTTCGCATTCTTTGATTGCTTTTGATCACAATTCAGGAAGGCACTCACATTGCTAATATCGTGGACGTACACGCTCCAACGTGTACAATGCGATAGACAGTTCGATACGCTTACAATGTCAATTCTTTCATTGTTCAAAACAATTGATATTATTGATAATTTTTGGAATTTTTAATGACCTTAATCGCACATCTTCATTAGTCATATCGTCTAATTTAAAATACACGACCCTGCGACGAATTACGTCTTTTGATGGTCCTCCAAAGATTCTTGCATATTAGCCGAAATTTCATATATATTTAGTTTTTGGATTGCGAACTTATTCATTGTAGGATGTGCTATTTGAGAGCTTTATTCAAACAGCGGTGATATTCAAATGAATCTATTTCAATGGTTTGCCCAAAAGAACAAAGAAGAATGTTGACAATAAACACAGAGTACTACTTACATTGAAAAATAAAATGTACCAGTACCATTTATAATTAACGATTGTCTTGCAAAACACATAAAAAACAACAAAGATCAAACCCATAATAGCAGTAAGTCAGAAGCCTATAAATTAATGTGTGGTACATGCCCGGGTGTTTATGTATCAAACAGGAAGAACTTTTAACAAACTTGTATCGGAACCCAGCAACTCTAAATCGAAAAATCGATTCTTTTTTCGCTAATCGTTTAATTAATAATAACCATAGATTAATAAACTCTCGTCTAGGCGGTCTCTCTACCAATTAATCTACGGATTAATTTTACATCGTTAAGCGCTCAACTATATTTATGTAATTGTAAGCATCAAAAACCTGACTACGTGTTAAAACAATTAGATCTGTTTTATAATGTAATTTATGAGGAGCTTAATTGGTGGAGCAGCCGTCTAAACAACAATAGATACAAATTCAAAAATTCTAGTCCGATACAAAATTTTTTTTGTTATTTTGCTACAATTAATAAAGCGATGGAATATCAGAAAATGTTAATTTTAATTAATCATAATTATAAGAATCATAAATCATATTTTGAAAGTAATGCATATAGAAAACAAAGGACATAAACCAACTTTATTGGAATCTTTAGAAATTATTAAACTTAAAAGATCAAATAGTTTAATAAACCAACAAATTGAAGTAAACGATTCATTGTTATTAAATTGTTTGAATTATAAAAAGTTTAGTCACCCAGCAGAAGGTGCTTTACTCATTTTAGTTCATTACATATTGTATTAAATACAATATATATGTATGTATGTACGAGTATGTATTACGTTAGAACTTAGTTTATTTTAAACATCTGAAGAAGCCAGTAAAGGTAAAACAAAAATCATGTGCAGTAATTAAAATAAATAATAAAATTTGCGAAAATTATAACACTCTAGTATTTATTAATTTTGATCAAATAAAAGAAGAATCAATCCAATGCGTGAATAAATTTGAAATGAATGCTATAGTTTAACAACTAACCAAAATAAAATATTCTACTATGAAAGAAATCAAAACGGCATGTCTAATTAAATGACGCTTAAATCGGAACATACACGTCAGAATCTACCCCTTATATTAAGGCCTAATTTTGAACTATTGACATTTGATAATATAGCATTAACAGCAGTGTCCAATTTTTGTAACGAAACCAGTCTGTGTATATTATGTGAGTACTTGGCCATGAATAAATCAATACTGAATAGATGTCGAAACATCTGAGAGTCGTGGTAAATAAAATTCGAACAGACTGGACTCGTTTGTTTTTGCAACGGTGTTAAATGAATAAAAACATGGTCTTTACATTACACAACAATACATTAAATAATAACCCTTTACTACGAGTTGGTATTAAAAAACTTGCGTCGACAAACACACAAAAGCTAGTGTCCACATTTATTAAAAAGCTATGTTATCCATTTTTAAGATTGTTAAAAAAATTCTATGATGAATTTCGAAGAAAAGGTGACTCAAATATGAATGAAACTTTTCGTACTGGAGTAGTGCGACAACCAGACACACTGATAGTTCAGTAAACGTGTTTAGCAAAGTTTGGCATCATATATTGGAACAAAACATCAACTACAAGCTGTACTTAGTATCACAGTTCAACGTGTTATTGTTAAATTTTTGTTTAGCGAACGTGTTAAAGCAAATGAAATTATGCGACGATTACATAAACAGTACTTTAATCAAACGTTAGTGTGGACTAAGAATAAATGACACAAATTTTTTTGGGGTGGTCGTAAGAAGTACAAAATCCAATCTATCCTTGTCGTCTACATATTAGCTGGTTATCAGTCCCCGGAATGATTACAACAATTATCACAAGTATACATAAACTTGAAATTTCGAAACGTCTGCGCTTGATGAGCTTCACGATGAACGCAAATTAAAGAGCTAAACGCTTCGAAACTTTTTGGAGATTTTTGTAACGATAGCAAAAGATGGGAGATATTTTTATGAACTGTATTCTAATACATGATGTCTTGGGTGCATCACTACACTTAAAGAGTTCCAGTGTAAAGTGGCGCTTAAAAATGACTGCTAGACTTCCTCGTATTTCATCATCTGAATCATCTCTACTGCAAATATCAACGCTTTGGTCCTCTGACAGTTCTAGTACTTCGTTTCTGGTATACGAATAGCGAAATTGTATCAGTAAGACTCATCAGAGAAAATTAACGAAAAATATTCAGCTTTTGTATAACAAGATACATCCAAATATCTCAGTTTTGCTTAAGATATGATTCTCTAATATGGCTTTAAATAATTTGATAACCTAGTTTCCAGTTTCATTTCTTCAAAACTGCTTTGTGTTGGGTGATATAGAAAAAACTATCAGAAAAAATATTTTCTCCTGAAATTATTTTCACTTTTTGGTGAAGATCAGGGGTAATTATAGTCAAAGGCAAGCTTTCCATTAGTTGTATGAGCATGGAAATGTTATTTAAATGACAGTAATTCTATAAAAATGAACAGTAATTATATTAGAAAATTAATGAATTAGTTTTATCAAAATTCGTAGCTATTGAAAGAGTAACGGTATATGTTTTTGTTTATTGGGAACGCTCACGCTCTTTATTCTTTACAAATACTTTCCCATACAAGCTTATCCATTGATTACAGGTTGTAAAACGAGTTTGTTTTATTTGTTCATTGCAAATACATATAAAAGTAATAGTTTGAATTAACTGAATAACTATCTCCCGTTAGCTCATTTCGCATATAACAAGCGATCGAAACACTGTTGAATTGATGTTAATTGCAGCATTGTACTGCACCAACTGTGTATAAGCGAGTGTATGTGTGTGTATATACGCGCTAGTCTTTTAGCTGTTAATTTAATTAGTCCTGTCAGAAGCTCTCCGGCGAATTACACAATTATACGGACGCGGAACAGAACTCTTGAATTTTTGCATGGAACTTCACTCGGAACGGTAAAATGGAGCGGATTCGAAAATTTTGTGTGATTAAATAATTAAATTTTCCTTTTGTGTAACAGAATGAGCTCTATCTGGAAATAAAAGCAACATAAAACGGTCACGACGTCGACACTTTTGTCACATATTAAAAAAAAATAATACCTCTTTTTTATAAAAATCATTACTTTTGTATTACGACCCTATTTAAAAGATCATTTTCAAATCGACCTCTATGTAAACTACCATGATTATGACAGCAATCTCTCAATATAATATTCATAGACCTAAAATCAACATAAACGAAGAACAACAAATTGACCAGCTATTGTTTTAACATGAACGTCCATTGATAATGTATATTAATTTCCCCCATATTCCCTATATGTATATATACGTAAATTCTATTGGAAGATTATCCAAAACATTTTCAATGTTTCTGAAAGGCATGAAACGTGTAAATCTTAGCATTCCGTTACGTTTGGATAAATCTTTTAAAAACAAAATATACGTTTTTCAAATGAAACTAAGATAAACTATGATTTAATTACAATATGTTTCCACGGTAATATAAGTTCAAAAAGTGATTTTGCAGTGACATTTTTTTAGAGTCATTTTATTTCGAATAAGATGATGGACTTTGTAAATTATGTAGAAAATTAGCTATCGATGTATCGAAATAGTTTCGTTAAGAAACGATCAACTGCCACAAATGTTTTTACACTTTATGTTCCGGACGGCCTTGATCATCGTTACCGAGTCGACACAATTTATACACTTTTAACAAACTGCCCCAATTATGTTGAATGTCTCGGTTTCAAATCATATGGTTCTTCTTTTGGAATGCCGCAAGATTCCACTTCAAGGCCTCTTCGATTCTTACTTTTTTTTAATGATCTTACTATGTGTTTGTCCTGAATATTTAGTGTATTCGAATGATCTCAAGATTTTTAGGCTTAAAAGATTTCACTACTAGATGAATGTAACGCTATGAAAAATGACATTATGTTGTTGCATTTCTGAAGTTTGCTTATCTAATGATCTCTTACTAAATGTGTCTAATTACAGAGTTATTAATTTCATGAAAAGGCAAACATTCATAGAATTTGATAGTTTTTGTTTAGCGACCTTTGGAACTTTACGATTTGATTAAGAATCTTTGTGATTCCTTCGATACTTAATTGAACATCAATCGACAAGTTTTAAATATTGTAAGGCAGTGTTTTCTTGCTCTATTTGCTCACGCAGTTCTGTTATATGGTACCCTTCCTATTTCAAATACATGGAAATGGCAGAGTCTTCAGAAGAAATTTATTATGATTTAATATTTCCCTAAGTATGGCAATTATCAATCTCACAATTATGCTATATATGCTGAGGTTTTAAAGGAATTTAGTTATTTATCTCTGCGTGATTGGATAACATCTCAAATTAACTTTGCTTATAAAACTTCAAATAACCATTTCTAACACAATTTTATTAGCCCAATTTTTATCTATTCCTACAATTACATTTTAAATTTCGTCTAATGGAAAATACTGTAAAATGGAGGACAATTGAAGAATTTATAAAAATAGTAGAAGCATGAATCTTCACATTAAGTAAGTTATAGGAAAGCTTGGAAATGCAAACATTTTAACTGTAGTATCATTTCTGATATTACAGATTATAGAATCCATCCTGTAACATCGAAAATAAATTTTCATTTTAATTAGCATCCAGATTACATTAATAAATAAACTTTTTAACATTTTTAAAAAACAAAAAAGATGCTAACGTGATCTATTATTCAAGAAGGCTTTTAAAAATGTCTTTTTTATTAAAACTGTGAAAACAGATAAGTGTCAACGGCTTATTACTACAAACAAATTTAATTAAAACGGAATGCGGAAATACCTTAGGGGAGACTTTTCAGCGAAAGGAGAAAATAATTCTTTATAGAGAGTTGAAAGAATAAGCAGAAATTGAGTTGATAAGGTGTACTAAGAATATTAAAAGTGATTTATTGTGTCAGATAAAGAAAGTAGAATGAAACTTTTGTATACGAATTTAATAGATTAATTATGTGTTTTACGAAATAAAATTTTCTTATGTCTTGTATATAAATCGTTACCTCATACAATATATTTTTTCAAAAATTACCTGAACGTCTTTATAAAAATGTTAAAAAATCTTAAGAATAATTATTTTATTTAATCGAAATATTCTACTTCGGCGGATACAAAGTAACGTTCGCGTTTAAAAAATGTATCAAATTAATTTTTTATGTGGCTGGATTACTCGTCGTTGATATTTCAGTGTCTTCACTTTACGCAAAACAATTTCCTTTGATCACCAAATGTAGTTCAGGGTAGAAAAAATACTCGAATGGAGCCAAATCGAATGAAAGAACAAAAGAAATTGACTTTTTGTAAAACAATATCGGTTAAAAACGAGCGATAAAACGACACAACGATAGTCAATTATCTAAACCACTTAAATACGTTAAGATAATACTCAGCAATAAAAATTACAGATACTGCTAGCCATTGCAGACTTACCTACAACGACATTAACTACAACGGCGACGTTTTCCGGATGATACAATGATTCTGATATCAGATACATATACAGCCTAGGCTTCTAGAAACTTAAAAGAATCTTACAGATATTCAGAATATGCTGAAAAAAATGGCGAATGAATCTAAGTCAAAACACATACAGACGTCCTTCTGTAAACAATTGTCAACTTCCTCATGCTGAAGACGCTAGTTACCTTGGTATACATTTAAACCAGCAACTAACGGCAAAAATTTATATTTATTTCATTGAAATAATTCTTACAAAAAAATAATGAAGATTAATAATGTGTATACTCTTCACGGCCATCAAAAACCTTTAATATCCTGATATCTTGGCATGTACGGCATTATCTTGCCGAACATTTTATGGGAAATCATATCCTATTTTTTAATATCTTTTCCCTTAGAGTAAATCCAAAAGAATTGTAAGTAATGTCAACATTTCCTTTTCTTAGTGTGTGCTCTATCAAAGTCCATTTTGTTTATTAATATCAAGATATTTGGAGGTTTGGTTGGTGCGTATCCATAGTTTGAAGATATTTAGCGCAAATATCTGTTAATAAAAACTTGAAATTACTTATCTCTTTACACATCAGTATAGCAGAGTAATTCTTAATTTACTGTTAATTATATCAACCATAATTTTTCTGTTAATCTGCAGCGATAATCATATTTAATGGTCTAAATAGGTATTTTTCCATCCATATTCACTGTTAAGTATTCAAACCCATATGATGACTGGCTCAGTCTAATCGCTAATTTTTTAGCTTTATTAACGGTGCTTTTTATGACACTCAATTTCTCCTATTATTAAATATTAAACACATACCATATACGTATTTCAAATCAGTCTGTATTTTCTCTTTTAAATAGTTTTCCAGTACTCGTCAAAGATACTTATATTTTCTTTGACAAAAACGTTTTGAAAATCTAGAGATGACTGTTGTTGTTGCTATTTGATTTACACGTGATTTCATTTTTCAATAGCATATTTCTTTTTTCATAACTTTCCTTATATGTTATACCTGATTGATCGTTCAGTAGTAAGTTACTAGTCTACCACCAAAAGTATTATGTGGCATAATTAAAAGTAGAGACTATGATTGACGGATCAAAAACAATCACTTTTATTTATGTGTTGCTTTAACGATGATTTTGTTCGATTTTCTGTGAAAGATGGATATGTAGATAGACTACGAGAAGTCATAGAGCCTATACGACTGCTACTTTTTCAGATCTTTTAATTAGACTTGACCACTTTGGGTGCGGTTTTTGTAGAACTCTGCTTCATCTCCTCATTGCAGAAACCGCGCTCCTGTTAAATCCTCATCTTGGCATAATACTTGGATGACAGTTTCCTCTTCTACTTGCCAGAATCTACATGTGATGTTTTCTATTGAGCCTGTATTATTCATATGACTGTTGAGCTTATAACGCTCTCTTAGAACACCCACTGTAATACTAACAAACTCTATAGATGCGTTCTGAATTTGGCCAACTCTTCTCTAAAAAACGGCATGGGAGGAAATGCTATTCAGTGACACTGTTTAAAACTGTTTCATAGGACCTTAATCTTGGACGTAGAAGTTTTAGTGATGATTTTCGTGAAGGTCGTGTAACGGTGTCTGTTGTTGCGAAAGACATAGATACAACATAAGGGACGTTATATCAATATACATACTGTAAGATTCTGGCATTTATAGGCATTCATATGACATAAACGCAAGAGACCTTACATAAAAGTTTGGCTGTGAAAAAAATTTTCATTGTACGGTAAACCTAAACACACCCAGTGTGTGTTTGGCTATCGGTGGTGTAACTGTAGCACGAATTTTGTCTCTGTGCCGATTGTGCCGTAGTTTCAGGTGCGTGGTTCATCGAGCACCTCTGTTTTCCATTAAGCGATTTCAAAGTCTATAAATTACTCTTTGGCGCATATCAAAAACATCAGCAATATTTTATTGTTTTTTTTAATTTGTAATTAATCTATAGCCTATCGAGCCTCTGTCCCTGACAGATCGTGATGTGTTTCTACTTCTAATGACACACGAAATCGGAAACCTTCCTTCTCAGAGATGAATTTTTGTATATTCACCAAGAACCGTGTTGAAATGCGTCTTTATACACTCCAAAGAAACGATCGCTTTAACAAATGCATAAACATACTAAGACACATTTCTTTTTAATAAAAGGCCGTAAAGCGTTTACGATATTAAAAATGGTCTAAGATCAACCATTAATTTAATTCTAAAATCTTATGACAACTTAATATCCAAAGTTCACCCATTGGTATCCTTTAATTTCCTATAACTTCCACAAAATATTATACTCTGGTACATAGAGCTCTACTTTTGATTATACTATGCCAGCACATTTAACTAAACAAGCTCGTTTGGTTTAGTCCTCTTTAGTCTTCTGGTTTCCATTATCGAAGAGCTTAATTACTTCGACACTAGCTTGGTATTTTAATTTTCCTTCATGAATCTAGGTATTTCGCTGGACACGTCTGCAACTCCTAGATCTTTGTGGATGGCACTATTTCGAACATGGTACATTAACAATATTGCATAAGACTCTAATTTGAAATACTTGTATATTTCTAACATGTCTCGATTAGGCGCAACCCCAAAGTTGTATACCATAAATCCAGACTGAGAATTGAAAATGACGTCCCAATATTCATTGTTTTCTATATTTGATACCCAGTTCATTTCCTTTTTCTCAACGGTTTCTTTAATTTTTCCATCGAACATCACATGCAGATATTTGACTGTGTTCTTGTAAGGATCTATATTACCATTTATACTGGTATGGGTTTGTTACGTCTTTTATACTTGATAAAATTGATGTGAATTAATTTTAGCGCATTCAGTTTTATTTTCCAGTTTTTAGTCCAGCCCTAAATCCCGTGACAGGAGTTTTGCGGTTTATTTATAGTTTCTTGCACTATCACCGCTAAGATCTTCAGCGGATGTAGCTATTGCTACATTTTCAAGATCTTGTAGGTCAGCTGTATAGAGCAAATATAGAACCGTCTCCACAACATTCCTTGAGGAACATCATCTCTAATCACCCTAAACCCCGAATATTCCTGCTTTACTTTTACTATATAAATGTATTAGAAATATATGAATTCAAGAGTTCTACATATGATCTCGGTAGTAAAGTATTCAATTTTTAGATAAGACCCTCGTACAAACTGAACATATGCGTTTCTCTTTTAATGCTCCTTCTATCTCATCTGTGATTCGGTGTGTTTGACATATGGTGGAATGATTTTGTCAAAATTCGAATTGGTGACTTGGAATCAATTTTTTGCGTTCAATTATAGGTTTAAATCTTTTCAATAATAATTTCGCAAATAATTTAGAAATAATCGGTAATAATGATATTGATCTGTATAATGCAACTACCTTTGGAGACTTTCCAAGCAGTAGGTACATAATTAAGTCAAACCGTAGGGCCTTCTTTGTGCTTGTAGATTGTTTTTAATTTCATCTAAGACCGCTTTTGATATACCGGCTTTATTTCGTCGTTATCGTTATTTTGAATATTATGTAGGACTATGCTTGCTTATTACATTAGATTTAAGCATATTTTCAAGGTGTCTCATCAATGTTTCGACTTTTTGGTTATTATTCTGAATCTAACTTCCCTTCAACTTTTTATGACTGCTACTTGGGGAATTGGTCTCTTTACATTTATGGCGACTTTCCACAATGAATATTCCCTCTCCTCGTCCGGCATTCAATTTTTTAAATAACAATTAATTAAATCTTATTTTAATTATAGTATTTGTCTTTTGAGTTGTCCTGTTATAATTAAAGGAATATCTGAAGGCATTATATTAATATACATTGCTTTTTGTTATCAATTACATAATATATCGGTTAAATGTTTTGCAGTGAATACCCTCTAGCAAAACGAAAGTTTAAATGATGGCGTTGTTGAACAAGTTCTCAATGAATAGCTTCCGCCGTGTCTTTAAACAATAGCTTGGGGATGAGGTTATTTGACTACAGGGGAAGTATATAGAACTTAATAAAAGTATCCTTGTTTAAGTTTAATGAACAAAGCTTCGGTAAATTCTAATCCTAATTTTTATTGAAAATTCTTTAAAGAAACTGTATTCAATATAATTATCACCTCCATAAAATGATTTTTTCAACTTAACTAACATATATTGAAATAGTATTGTTCTCATAATAAATTCAACAAACTACGGTAAACAATTATTAAAGTCGTGTGTTCATAGTTCCCCAATGATTATGTCCAACGGTATATGTATTAATTATAGTAGTGATGATGGCAATGATAACGCACCCTCCATGATCAATAATCATTAGATTCATTAGAGTACCCCTTGAGGTTCGCTTACCTGAATTTACAAAATATATTGTGAAGCATTATTCACTACACATGTTCATGTAATACAAACATGTTAGTAAGGGGCCATGAACCTCTCAGAAAAAAGAAAAAAAGGATAAAAGCACGAATGAAAAATTGGAAAATAAATTGGTGTTTATTTAATATTTTTCTAATCACGTTTTTGAGAATTTTTTTATAATAATAATAAATATTTACTCTAATATTAAGTGAGCCACTAAGTTTTCGCTGTTTTTCAAGAGATGGCTCCAGTTGTAAGTGCTGGTCGATTGTGACATAACCAAAACGTCACGAAGCAAACTTATACATATGGTAAACAAACCGCTTTGACACATTAGTGATTTTATTTTTGCGTCATATACTTTTGGCAATGTGAAAATATCTGATTTTGTGCCAAATAATCGTTATTTGCGAGAAGTGTTGCTTTTCTTCTTTCATTCGAAGAAAACGGCAGCCGAAGCGCATCGAGAACTCCAAAAAGTTTATGGAGATGCTGCTCTAAGTGAAACAACGTGCCGTGATCGGTTCCGTCGCTTCAAAGACGGTGATTTCGATGTTGACGACCGTTCGCTTCGAAGACGCTGAATTGGAGGCACTGCTCGATGAGGATCCGTGCCAAACGCAAAAAGAGCTTGCTCCAGCATTAGGAGTTACCCGCCCAGCCATTTCCTAGCAATTGCATGCGTTGGGAATGATTCGAAAACAAGGAACTTGGGTTCCTTATGATTTGAAGCCAAGAGACCTTGAGCGTTGTTTTTTGCCTATGAACAACTGCTCCAGCGGCAAAAAGGAAGGGTTTTCTTCATCGCATCGTTACGGGTGATGAAAAATGGATTCATTACAGCAACCCAAAGAGAACCAAATCATGGGGACTACCCGGTCATGCTTCTATGTCGTCGGTTCGGTCGAATATTCACTTTGCGAAGGTTTTGCTGTGTATTTGGTGGGACCATGGCGGTGTTATTTATTACGAACTATCGAAACCGAACGAAACCATCACTGGGGAACGGTATCGAACTCAACTGATGCGATTGAGCCGAGCACTGCGCGAAAAGCGGCCACAATACGAGCAGAGGCACGAAAAGGTGATTCTACAGTATGACAACGCTCGGCTTCACGTTGCCAAACCTGCTAAAACCTACTTAGAAACGCTCAAATGGGAGGTTCTACCCCGCCCGCCATATTTCCCAGATATTGCGTCGTCCGATTATTACTTGTTCCGTTCGATGGCACATGATCTGGCTAATCAGCAGTTTCGTTCATATGAAGACATCTCAAAATGGCTTGATTCGTGGATAGCCTCAAAAGATGAGCACTTCTACCGTGACGGTATTTGAGCTCTGCCAGAAAGATGGGAAAAAGTTGTCGCTAGCGATGGGCAATATTTTGAATGATTCATTTGTAAACATTTTTTCACAATAAAGTTGCATTTTCATCAAAAAAACAGCGAGAACTTAGTTGCGCACCTAATATATAGAACCCCTTTAAAGGACAATACATTATATTAAAAGTAGTGGCGAACTACACATAAATTAAAATAAATATAAATATTAAATAAACAATACTTTAATAATATACTATACTAAAATATAAGAAAAATGGAAACAAATTGGTAATTTATTCAAACAATCAAGGCATATGTCAACATACCTCAAAATAGTGTAGGACAAATCCAAAATAAATTAGAGAAATAATTGTATGCGTAAGGCATAAAAATAAATGAGCGGAGACGGTAAGCAATAAATGAGAGAAAAAAATTAATGGAAGACGAAAAAATCGGTGTTCAGTCTTTTTCTCCTTCTTCTTCTTGGTTTAGAAACCTGGGGTCAGTTTAAAAATAAGAATTAGTAATAAATATTGATAATAATTGTATACAAAGTTGACGGTTTTTATCAGTTAGTTACCGGAGTAACAGGATCTGCAGTCGTTTGTGAACACCGAAGTGTCGATTAATATTGATACCTGGAATTAGGAAGTTCGCGAGTCTAAAAGTTAAAAAAAATAGTTTCTCGAATGTCTTCAAGAATAGTGGAAATTTTCAGGTCACGGTGGATGACTATGTTCCTTATAAACCAAGGCGCTTCTGTCATGAATTGCTTATTAAGTGTATTGTTATGTTGTACTCGTAATAAAAGGTACAGCTACATCAGGGCTGCAGTGCCACAAAGAGTGGACTCCTGGACGTGGAAACCCAGGGTTAACTCACGATCCGCAATGATAGCTAAATTTCGTCTTGACAGGGAAGGTCCGAATGATGCATGTGCATTTTTGGAGATTTGTTAAAGAGAATGGCAAAACTTTTATTTAGATTAATGGCGATTTCGCTTGCCAAGTTGAGAACCGATTGTCGAACGTGTCGACAGTATTCTACAATCCTTTCTCACCTAGGGGTTTGAGAATGTTGTGCATGATGTTGAATAGGATAGGAGAAAGCACTGATCCTTGAGATACGCCTGGAGGGATTAGCGTAGAGCTAGACAAACAATGCTTGTGCTTCATACGAAAGAATTTTTTGGATAGCTACGAATGAATGATTTGGGTCAGCGAGGGGGATATGCCAAGGTTTAGGAGTTTATAAAGGAGATTTTTCTGCCACACTCGATCGAGGGCCTGGGTGACGTCCAGTAAAAGGGTTGCATTGGTCATCCTCCGGTTGTAATCATCAGTGGTATTTACCCGGGAACTTCAGATCCTGATCTCCTTCTTGGTCGCTATTACCTCCGCCTTTTTTCATGTGGGCGGAAAATGATGGATCGTAGATTTTCAGTCTATTTTCAATAGTGTTTTATAGTAAACAATTTTAATTATTGCTAATTGAATTAGGAATTTACTGCCAACTAATTTACTGCCTTCCAGAAGTTAAAGAGAGAAAATCCTAGCGTACAAGTAAGGAATTATATGTAGCCACTTTACCGAAGCTGGTAAACGCTATCAATTTTTAAACTTAAATAATTCAGAAATCTTTTCTGAAATTTTTCAAGGACAAAGTGCTGATATAGATAATCTGGATAGCAAACAACCAAGACATATTCAAATTTTGAATACACTAAAGACAATAGCGTGGCTTTTTATGTTGAAGGGTAAGAAAGAAAAATTTTTGTAAGATTGCACAATGCTGGGTGCTCGAGAAGATGAGTTACATATATTAGAAATATATTGTTAGAAAATTCAAGAATTTTAAATAGAAACCTTAATCCATTATCTCGATTTTTCTACTAATATTACACAAACGTTGCCAACTCCGCAAAGCTAGGAAATAGAATTACAGCACAAAGAGTAAGTAACAAAGCGCCTTTCCAAAAATAATCTGTGGACAAAAATCTTAAAATATGCCAAAAAACAACCCCCTGAATTTTTGCTCCATATTTAGTAAACAGATTATATATGTTGCTAATAAAATGATATAGTCGACTTTTTGATACCAAAACAGCCTGTATAAGGAGATTGAACGGTATTATATAATATTGTGGCAATTCTAGGATATTCTTTTTGATAAAACCTAGAGATTTAAATGTAAATCTAGTAATATTAAACACTTCTTCATTAAAGGTCCACATATCATCGAATATAATACCAAGATCTTTCCTAAAATTTCTTTTTCCAATAATAACGTTGTCGATACAACAAAAGCAGTTTATGTCTTAATTTTTGCTCCATATTTAGTAAACAGATTATATATGTTGCTAATAAAATGATATAGTCGACTTTTTGATACCAAAACAGCCTGTATAAGGAGATTGAACGGTATTATATAATATTGTGGCAATTCTAGGATATTCTTTTTGATAAAACCTAGAGATTTAAATGTAAATCTAGTAATATTAAACACTTCTTCATTAAAGGTCCACATATCATCGAATATAATACCAAGATCTTTCCTAAAATTTCTTTTTCCAATAATAACGTTGTCGATACAACAAAAGCAGTTTATGTCTTAAAGACAATAGATGATGTGCACTTTCGTAATTTACATTTGAAATTATGTCACAATGCATTACATTAATGCAACAGAATCTTTTGGTAAAAAAGTTCGTTATTCAGCGATCTTATCTTTCAATCTCGTTCTGCAAAAAAGATCTGGTGCCTCAGGGAAAATGTTAACTATCGCGCTTGCTTGTGGTCTCGCAACTCACGAACGTTGTCTTACACCCCAGTGTGGATTTAACTCGGATTTCTCGGGAGTACAAGTTTCCGTACTCACACGCTAAATGTAAGCCCTTGAGACAAGTATATAACAGTAACATCCATCGAAATATTATTAGAATTTCCAACAATTCAACCAGTTTAATATCTGTTTACAAATGCTGTAGAAAAATTTAACACAAAAATAAATTCTCCTATATAAAAATATAAAAAAGAACGCCATTATTATAGATTTAAACATTGGAAAATATATATAAAAGAATAAATAAAAAAGAATAGAACGTATAGTGTAGTTTGTTGGATATGGCCACCTTGCAATTATATACCTTCACCACTAACATGCCAACTTTCGTTGAATTTCGTTCGCGTGTTCTTTTTTAATAACCATTACTATAAAAATGAGCGGCGTCTGTGGAAGCTTTTAAAACAACGTAAACTGACTGAATTTTTAACAAGCAAAAAGTAAACTCTAGTGTTATTCATTCTCATAAACTGCAGATTCCCATTAAAATGTAAGTTTAGAATCAATAAGAAAATTTGCTTCGTTTTCTCAAGTCTCCACAGTATATTTTAAATATTTTGACA
This sequence comes from Dermolepida albohirtum, assembly GCA_031893035.1. NCBI lineage: Eukaryota > Metazoa > Arthropoda > Insecta > Coleoptera > Scarabaeidae > Dermolepida > Dermolepida albohirtum. The sequence goes on along the minus strand of JAVIWB010004270.1, from coordinate 537,433 downwards.
TGGCAGGAACCAAGTATAACTTTTTTATAAATTGAAAAGCGTGGCAACATTTTACAGAAAACTTTTTTGAAACTATCTAAGAAAGAACTTGATATATTAAAATTTTCTCGAACTTACTTTGAAATATGCATTTACATTAGTTTTAGGCAATCTTTTTCTTTACGATTTTTTATTATTACTTCTGGATGTAAGAAGGTAGACTTAAATTAGTACAAGGTATATATGTATACTATATAACAAAACGAATCACCTAGTGAAAGCATTTATTTTTAAACCAAATTTTGTACAAATGTTTATTAGTTAAAATTAATAAATGAGTAAATTTTCATTTATACATTCATTTCCTTTATAGAGAAAGTGATTTGCTACTCCACGTAGATGAATAAATTCTGCTATTTGCTCGGGCATGTGTCTAATAAGATGTTCTACGAACTCCTGTGGAAGATCATTTCAAGCACTTGTAGGGCATCAAGTAGCTGTTGTAAATGCATTAGAAGGTTAGAAAGCATACAAGCCCTTCAACCTATCGTATCTCATATTTTATGAGCGATGGGTATGGCGACCATGAAGGTCGACTGAGATTATTAACATTAGTCTTTACAGAAATCATAATGTAGCAGATACAAGATGAGAAACTCACCCAAACCAACCCAACCTATCATATCGCATATTTTATGAGCGATAGGTCTGACGACCATGAAGATCGACTGAGATTATTTACATTAGCCTCTTACAGAAATCGTAATGTAACAAGTGCAAGATGAGGACGAGCATTTTCTTTTTGGAACATGACATTATTTAGCCCTTTAGTTACGGTAATGCAAATGGTTTCAGGATATCACAAATGGACTTTTAAACATTTAAATTACCTCGAAGAAATACTAAAAGACTCCTACTTTCTACGCTAATTTCACGATAAAACATCAATCTTTGTAAATTCGAAAACTACTTTTCTCCTCTTCGACATTGAACTCGTCATCATGAACCCATAAACAAAAAAAAGACTGAGATGAGAAAACGATATTGTTCCACTCTTTATCCCGTATATACTAATGTATGTACGTGTCCTTTCTCGGACACTTTCTCGGGTCCTTTCTCAGACAATAGATCTAGCCTATCTTACATTTCTTGGAGACCATTAAATACTATATTTGCAAAGTTCTGAAATCTTTCGATTTACCATACATTCAAGTTGCAACTATTGCATTACAATTCCTGCAAGAGATCACTGTCAATATTCAATTATCCTGCATGGTCGCATGAAAAATGTCTGGAATATGATAGGTCGGAAGATTGTTGTGCTTCTTAACCTTCCAACAAACGACTACATAATTCCCCACATATTACATGGTATGACTTTCCATAGGAGCTCATAGAATACCTTATTAGAAGCATGCTCGAAAGAATAGCAGAATGTGTTCGTTTACGTGGAGCGGCAAATTATTAAATTTTGTTTATAAAAGCCGCGAATTGCGAACGTTTGTAAAAAATTTGTTTTAAAAATAGAAACTTTTACAAGGTGATTATATTTTGTCATATAGTATGTACATATCCTAATTTTATCAATGATAAAATTTCATTTTCGTAATTATTGATGTTTCTTTCTTTTCGACACTAAATTATTATTATTACGACAATATTGTTTCAGCTTTTAACATGGAAACTCTAACATGGGTTACAAGTATTTTATTTTCAAAACTAGGAAGGAAGTTTGTAACATTTTCAATAAAGATTATAACGGTAGTATGAGCATTTATGTGGCGATTAACCTTAATAGCTATTAAATGTAGGTGATACAGGTGAGTCGGAGATAAAATGCCAATGACGACGTCACTACGACTTTAGGTATCAGCGAAGTATATCGATCCTCTCATCTACGCTTACCTTTCTCTAATTATTTGAAAAAGTTTTCTATGTAATAATCTCATAATACTATTACGCGACTATAGTGGTCGAATTATTTCTTTATACAATATACATAGAAATGAATAAAGTAGCTAACTTTAAATATGAAAAAAAAACTGTGACTTAAATATTCTACACGTTCACAAGTTTATTTTCTAAGAATTGTTCTTAACCTAATTAAGTAAAAGTCACATGAATGTTGTTCAGTTAGCTTATCTTTTTAGCACTCATTTATCTTTTTAATCCTTTAGTTAAATTTACTCGTTCAATTATTGAAAGTCTCGACATTACCAAAGGAGTATGACATTTAAAGAATAACCGTATTAATTTATCTGTTAGACATTTGTATCTTAATATTCTATATATTTTCTAAAAATGGCGTGGTATCTTTTATAATTTCTTCTATTCTTTAATGAAAATTGCAAAAGATTTAATCTTTTGCTGACGAGTTGAATCTAAACTTCGCTTTCGTTGAAATATAGCAAATATCGAGAGATATGAACGATTCTGTTGAAAGCCTCGTTTTGAAAATTTTAAAACACTCCAATTCATACTTACCCAAAAAGGATGTTCTTTATTGGTGTATTCGTAGCAGCTCACACTATATATGATTCTGATTAGTTACATAAAATAATGATTTTAACGAGAAGTGAGTGACTTAAAATGAATCAAACGAGTTTGGACATTAAGTTTTTGGCGTTTTATTGTCTTTCACCTTCAACGCATTCGTATTAAAGCATTTTTTACTGACCTTTCTGGGATCCTCAAAATACTGCTTCGTTGTTATAATAAGTTCTTCGCTCGACCAAAACGTCTTCTCAGCAAGAAAAAGTTTAAGCTTAGGAAATAAGTCGATATTACTTAAGACTAAATTTTGTGACCAAAGTGGTTAAAACACAATTCGAAGTCTCAATTAATGTGAGAAGACGCGTTGTTGCTGAAAGAAAACTTTCTTAATGGTCTTTACAGGAAATGCTTCAGAAATCAATTGCTTCAATTTGTATTTAAGACAAGACAATTTGTATTTAAGACAAGAATCTATTAAAATGCCATGGCTTTTCTAACGAAAGGCTACCATGGTAGTAATATTGGTATGGGTAGTCTTCGACAAAACCCCATTTATTTGCTTGGGGAGATTCGTTTTGCAATTCAAATTAATTTTCCTATATATACAGGTTATAATCAGTATGGCTGGCTAACTTCACTCTGTACCTACTCACGAGACCAATTAAACCATCCTATTAAATAGTATAGCTAACTTCACACCGATTGGAAGAATCTTACTTTTCTCTTTATCATTCAATCCGAACTGATATTAACCAGCTAGTCTAACTCTGAACTGATATTGGAGTGATAAAAAACGGCTTTAAATAGCTTACCTATTCAATACCAATTCGAAGTTGTTTTTTATCTTCCGGAATAATCTTCGGATTATAACATGGAAACTTTATTGCAGTTAGAAACTCTACAGTACACTAACTAGGTTGATAAACGACCGATGTTTTTACTAATGCTCGTTTTATTTGACCTTTACTTTTGATCCATTTGTTACCGAATTTTATTGAATATTTAAATATCTTTATATTTTGTTGTCGATGTGAGATAGTAGGACGCCTTACGCGTTAAAGGCTGTACCAAGTACCGAACCCAATTTGTCAAAGCCGATTTAATGACCTTATTCATTAGATCAATATGGTGGTAATATAAACAACTACGAAACTATAAAGAACTGACAATTATTAAGCTTAAACGATGAATATTTTTCTCAATTATCACAATGCAAATTACAAAATATTTTTCCATTTCGAGAATTAGTATAATACAATTACATTTGGAAAATATGATTGAGTAACACTCTTACTTAAATGAAATAAAAAATAAAAATATTCTAAATAACGCGTATCATTACAAAGTCGAGATGAAGTACAAACTCTGTCTCAGAGAAAACAGAACTAAAATAAAAACAAAAGCTTACTATTTTGGTAAAATTCATTTATTTAATCAAAGTAGTCTCTTTCGGCTTCAATAGAACGTTTTGCATGCTCAATTAACATGTCGAATAAATTTTTAAATTCATCTTTAGAGATGTCCTTCAAGATCACTGTCGACGCCTTTTTAATGGCTTCGATGTCGACATAACGCTGTCCTTTCATCGGCAAATATAGTTTGGTGAATAGATAGAAATCACAGAGGCCAAATCCGGTGAATAGGGTGCATGATTAAAATGCCATTGGCATTTAAAAAATCAGTGACAAGCGTCCAGCGACGAGATGCTGCATTATCATGTAACAAACGCTACCTACTATTTTCACGTAATTGAGGGCGCACACAACGAACACGCCCCAAAGGACGCTTCGTAATACCAAGATAATACACAGCATTGACTGTTTGACTAGTTGGTACAAACTCTTTGTGCACTATGCCTTTCGAGTCATAAAGACAAATTAACATTGTTTTCACTTTCTTCGCTTGGATGCTTCCATTGGAGCTCTGACGCTTGGTCTTTAGATCATATTGAAAACACTGTGTTTGATTGCCAGTTGCATAAGTCCATTCCCACGTATCGCAATGAGGATTTCGGCTCATTTCTGACAAATTCACTCACAAGTTCGATGTTACTTTTCGTAACCACAGATTTTTTTACACTAGGATATTCGTCGTCATTTATGCCCATAGAACCGTCTTTAAATCATTTATACCACTCATATACACTAGTACGTGATAAACACGCGTCACCATATCCTTGTTTCAACAAATTAAACGTTCCAGTAAACGATTTACCGAGTTTAAAACAGAACTATATATTTGCTCTTTGTTCAAAATTCATTTTTCGACCAAGGTCAAATACACACTGTTACTTTATGCCCAATTTTTCTGCTTCTAATGACGCAAATGTCTAATGATATTTTAACATAACATTGGTGAAAGATCTATCTTACCGACACATATTTTTTTTTAATAGATGACACCAGTAAGAGTTACTATTTTAGAAAAGTTCCGCGTTCTCTGCGACAGACTGTGTAATAAAAGGACGCCTTTCGCATTTTCAAGCTAAATTAATTAGAAAATATACTATTTGATGCTATGATATTGTATATCCACGGTGATTAAATCAATTGCACTTTCAAAAATATATTTCTTGGAATAGTTTTAAATTAATAAATATACCATTTACAAATGTCATCCAAGAAAAAGTTCAAAGTACTTAACGCGCCTGTGTATACACATACTTTAATGTAAACAGTAAAGAACAAGCTTTCCAATGTTGAATATAAAACCGTACAGAGCTGAATGGATAATTATTTGAGAGATTATGATTTCCTTCTATTGTTTTATATTGAACATAATGCCCAATAAAAAAGCACTGCGTAACGTGACTACACTGTTAAGTTTTATATTTAACAACAATAGGAGAGATTATCAACGGTATTCCTTTATACGTTATTGTACCATGTGAATCAGTTGTTTTATAATTATTACTTCATCTAAAATGAATTAAAAATGTTCCTGCATAATTTTTCTTTCTACAAACATTTAATATTTATAAATGATTTAGATTTATATTTGCTAAATGCGTTGTTTTAAGTTTTAAAACAAAGCTAAAATAAAGCTAAATAGAAATTTTCATCTTACGTATAACCAAGTTCAACATTAACTACACTCAAGTTGTTCTCTTGTTTATATTTGTGTCCTTTTTCTTAAAAAAGACATAACAAGAACAGATACGTAGTATAATGTTGCCGTTGTGAAATGATCTTTAAAACCACTATTTTAAACCTTTCTATTTTACTATTATTCTGTAATTTATCGATACATATATTCATTGTAATTATTTGCCTGCTTTTGTACGTTTTTAATGATAAACCATATGCTCTGGGTTATATCATTAAAAACGTGCTAAAGAAAACCAATAATTGCGATGAATATATGCACTGCTCTGGAATATTTTGAACAATCTTACAGCTCCAGAAATTATGACAAAATAATCAAATATGAAGAATCTAAGAAAAAATTTTTAATATCTTAACATTGAAAGCTATAAAATTGCAATCATCAAAACGCTAACAAAGTAAATTTTCAGACGCCCCATTAAAGTGTTTTTACAAAATATTTGTGATTAATCAGCAGAAAAAAGTGCTGAAATTAGAAGAGTCGAAATTCTCAACTAAAGATGTTTATTTGACAGTGGTGTAGGGAGCAGTAAAAGTGATGATATGGTTTGAAATCATAGACATTCAATGAATCTAATAAATAAAATAGACACAAAACTTAAAAACAAACATACCACCAATCTGCATAATAGTATGATCAGAAGCTTAACAAGATTTTCTTTAAATAAAATGGGACAAAATATTTTTCCAATATTTACTTAATTGCAATGTGATAATTTGTATTATATTCAGGAGCTATTTAAAACTAATGTATTTGATCAGCATGCAAAAGTTAATCTACAGACTGTGGACTATTAGACTAGATATATCACAGCAAAATGTTTTTATTTACGTATGTGGGTACTTAATTAAAAAGTGCAAAACACTTAAAAATTCTGCAACAAATAATTTGCAGCCAATATTTTAATTAGTATTGTATTATATATTTTTCTGTAATAATAACACCACAAATAAAAATATTTATTACGTAACAAACCAAAACAAATCATATTACAAAATTACAGTGTACTAAAGACATGCAAGATATATAAAAATAACTTCTATACAATACTTTAGAAACATAATTATTGAGAATACTTAAAGAGCATATTGAAATTCGTTTTATCTGCGTCTGTTTTAATATAATAATAAAGTTATTTCAATAAATTCAAATCGACTAGATTTTTTGATGCGGCTGTTTTAAAAGGTAAACTTTTTTAATTTATCTTATACCATATACAGGTTTTTCAATAAGGACATAACAATTTTGTATTCAAATAAAACACAGAATAATCAAGATATTCGACGAAATTTATTCCAGGTGTAGTACACATATTACATTTAACTATGGAGTTCGATCTCGTTCATATGAATACCACGAGTACAGTCAGTTTCAGTGCAGTAGTTCAGCCCTGAAGATGTTCCATATAAATGGGTACAAAACGTCGGCAGATATACAAGTGACGCAGTCCCAGCCCGGAAACCCAGAAGCAGATACCGCGAGTATGTTTGCTACAATCGATTCTTTGGAGCTAATTTTCCACCACTCTTTCGCATATATATTGGGTCTGGGAAAAAGTTCGTGGCGTTTTTCCCGATAGATGGCATTGGTTGCCGATAACTAAAGAACAACAAGTCACAGCGACACCACCGAGGGCTCGTTTTTTAGATGACCTTCCGAACGTTAGTGTGAGCGTAGAAACATTGTAATCGGTGCAGTGGTTGGAAAGTTATTCGCACTTGAAAATGGAGAAGAATAATGAGAAATTTCGCTATATTCTGCAATATTATTATGATAAGGGGAAGAACGCTGCGCAGGCTTGTGATAAAATTTGTGCTGTGTACGGTGAAGGTACTTTATCGAAATCTGTTGCGCGGAAATGGTTCGCTCGCTTTCGTTCTGGAAATTTCAATGTGAAAGATGAGTCACGCTCCGGTCGTCCAATCACTGAAAAATCTGATGAAATTCTTGAAAAAGTCCAACAAGATAAGCATATCAGCAGTGTCGATATTGGCATGGAGCTAGGCATTGACCACAAAACTGTTTTGAACCATTTACACAAAGCTGGTTACAAAAAAAAGCTTGACGTATGGGTTCCTCATGACTTGAGCGTGAAAAACATGATGGACCGAATTAACATCTGCGATGCGCTGCTGAAACGGAATGAAATCGAGCCGTTTCTGAAACTTTTAATAACCGGAGATGAAAAATGGATTACGTACGATAATCGGAAGCGTAAAAGATCGTGGATAAAGGATGGTGAGCCGTCACAAGCGTTCGCTAAGCCAACATTGACGCCAAAAAAAGTGATGCTGTGTGTATGGTGGGACTGGAGGGGAATCGTCCACCACGAGCTACTTCCAACTGGTCAGACGATTGATTCTCAATTCTACTGTGCACAACTAGAGAGATTACGCCAGGCGATTGAAAGAAAACGGCCCGAATTGATTAATAGGAAAGGTGTTGTCTTCCATCATGACAACGCCCGACCACACACTTCTTTGATGACCCGTCAAAAATTGAGAGAGTTTGGTTGGGAAGTTTTGATGCACCCACCTTACAGTCCGGATATAGCACCCTCTGACTATCATCTGTTTCGATCTCTGCAGAACTCTCTCAATGGAATTAAGTTGGTTTCAAAAGAAGCCTGTGAAAACTACTTGATTCAGTTTTTCGACCAGAAACCACAGAAGTTTTTCACCGATGGGATCATGGATCTACCAAAAAAATGGCGAAACATTGTCGATAATAATGGGGCATATTCGGTTTAAATGAATTCGTCCACGCGCCATGCGGGGACCAGTTGAATTTTACTGAAAAAACGCCACGAACTTTTTCCCAGACCCAATATATATCGGCCAGGACATTGGCAATCTCACCTTCGATATTGTCCCTGAGCTTTTCTAACGTTGTTGGCTTGTTGGCATAAACCAGCGACCTAACGTAACCCCATAAAAAAATCCAACAGCGTTAAATGGCATGAGTGAGGTGGCTACACGAACGGATCATTTCTCGAGATTACACTGTTACCGAGCTCCCTTTCAATAGGTCAGTTCTTTGGCCAGTTGTGTAACGTGTGGCACATCTTGTTTGAACCAGATATCACTGAGATCAAGTCCATCAAGTTCTGACCAAAAATAGTTTTCCAACATGGCACGATAGCGAACTTCATTGACTGCAACATAGCGATCATTTTCATCGACGAAAAAATATAGTTCAATCACATCTCTGGCATGAAATCCATACCACGCGGTTACTTTTTGTGGTTGTAATGGAGTCTCTTGAAGCATATGTAAATTTGTTACTGTCCAGTACTCATATTTTGCTTATTGAAATTCAAGATGTTCTTCAAACTTTAGCAAAGCCTAATCGGGGAAGTTTCGAATGATCAAGAGGCTTCAGTTCTTAAGTTAATTTGATTTCGTAAGGGTGTAAGCTAAGATCTTTACGCAAAATTCGCCACAATGTGGTTCGAAAGATTCCCAATTCTCGTGAACGGTGTAGTCGGCTGATTTGACTCATCTTGAACTAAAGCAACTTCACCATATTAAAAATGTTAACTAACATTTTGACGCTGATATGAAAAACGTTCAAAGATCTGTTCGTATAAAAAGACAAAATTGTTATGTCCCTATTGGAAAACCCGATATTTAGTATTTTTTCAATTCTAAAAAACTAAAACATATGCACTCAGTCACAAATGTGTTCGTACACCACGCGAATATTGAATATCAACATATTCTTCATTTACGCATACCATTTCCAATTAAGTTTCGAAACAAATTCCCTTTCTACATTGCAGTGTACCAGCGTTATTTTCGATGACGTATTGTATGTAAAGTAAACACTATAGAGTGTGATGATTCAATTGCAAACGATATATTAGAATGAAAAGTCATCAAGCATCATACCTACAATATGGTATTTGATTTAAATTTAATAATAACAATTTTATTGCAAATTATCGAGAAGAAAACATGCAAATGTAATGTATATTGTAAATTTGTACACGATTTCGTTTCTATGTTTTAATTTTATTAGCGATTATTACTTCGTTAGATACAAAACCTTCATTCTTTAAGTATATTAGAGCATTTTCACTGTAGCGGAGACATTTCGGTGAACTATCGACGGAAGGAATGTTTGTTATACAAGATAAACCAATTTTTTGTTTTATGTCAATCTAATACATGAAAACGGAAATAAGAGAGGTGAATACATATACACTATCGCTCATAAGTATTTGGTCACTCGCATTTAACCCGCAAATTGTACCAAAAATCAAAATAGAAATACTAATATCTTTTTATTATTTACGTATATGAAAAATATATATTTTTACATCTAAAATAAATTGTTGTATAATATATTCATCTAAATTTTAGACTCGTCCATTCTTTCGATTAATTTTTGTAATGTCTCAGGTTTTGTTTTACCTCATGCCTCTTGCAGGTTCTTCCACATATTAACAGCAGATATGGGGGCCGATTTCTTACCTTTCGGTCAAGTTCTTCCTACAGCAACTGGGTAGGATTTAAATTGGGACTCTGGGGAGGCCACGTTACAACTCCTATGGTTCCCTTGTTCTTTAATTTCTGCAGATATTCCCGGTATAGTTTGGAAGTGTGTTTCAGGTCATTAATCTTGTTGGAAGATAAAATTCTGACCCCAAATTTTAATTTCATAGGGGATCGCGTTTTCCCCTAATATGGGCTTATACTGTTCTTTTTTTAGTATACTTTCGATTTTTACGAGATCGCCCACATTTGATCCAAAACAGCAACCCCATATCATGACTGAACCTCCACCGTGCTTAACAATAGAGGCAATACATTCTTCCCGGGCACGCACACCCACAGACCTCCTCACGAAAACACGTCTTCGTGATCGAAAATCTCGAATTTGGATCCATCGGTCCATAATACTTTATTTCAGTCTTCTATGGTCCAATTTTGGTGATCGCGTGCCCATTTTAAACGTTTTTGCTTGTTTTGCTTGCGTAAAAGTGGCTTCCGCCTTGCTATTCGTCTATTAAGACCGGCTTTTTTTAATCGCCGTTTGACTGCGGAATCACTTATGGGTTTTCGACGAACAACACTCATTTCTGCTGTGATTTCTGGGGCTGGTTTTCGTCTATTTCTCTTGCTTGTTACCACCATTGCAAGATCTTCTGCTGAGGTTGTTGCCCTTGGTCTGCCTTTTCGAGTTCTGCTCAACACTCTTTCACGTTCAAGGTGTTTTTTGATTATATAATCCACGGTGGACTGATTTAATTTAAGTTCATTTTGTTGTATTTTAAATAAGTAAATCTAAATTAATGGATTAATATTACTTTCTAATAAATTTAAAGACTCGAAGTAAATGAATGGATTTTAATTTCAAATGTAGCACTATTTTATAAAAACATGTACCAAACAGGTTGTAATGATTCCAATTAAATTGTCAGTTATAGAATTATAATACAGACATAACCTATAAGGAAGATAGCAATTAAAGTTCCGATGCCTCTCTCATAAACTATGTCGAAGTGATGTGGAACAAAGAACAAGAATTTTATTTAATAGCTCCGGCTCATCAATCTCCGAATGTAGGATGTTGCATAGAAATTTCATGTGGTTGTAGTTGTAGCGAAGTTCTAACGATTCCATACTGAATAGTTGGTGAAGAGTACCTTAAGAAAACCCGTACGAGGGATATACATACGTCATAGTTTGAAGTAAAGGTGCTTTAGGAATCCGCGTTGAACTTTTTCAAGAATATAAATATGCACTTTAAAAAAAGATACCAAATAACGAAGCCTATTCAAGTCTTAAGCTTTCAACTGAAAAATAGAATTGTAATCGATCACTTATATTAAATTGTTTGGTATTTCAAAAAAATAATACCTATTGCTCGAAGACAGATGGTGGAAACATTAAGAACATGGCCTGGGAAAGTGAGTTTTACATCGAATATAACGACGAGGAACTGTGTCATAATCCATGTTAAAATTAAAGATTAGATTAAATTATAAATTCGTCATCTCTCAGTTAATTACTATTCATGTATAATGAATAAACTTTCAGTATTCTTACAAATGTAGGTATACCTAACAGATTTTACTTATAGTCCATTCCGCAAGTCTCTTTAATTTAGTATCTCTTCAAAAAAGAGAAAATGAAAAAAATATAATATAAATGCAATCACTTAATAACAATAAAGCTTGATGTTAAATTTTCAATTTAATTACAATAAATTATATGGCAAAAATATTAACAGAAAGTTTTATGTTATCAAACTTTATGTGATGAATCCAGTATGATGTTAGTATTTTAAAGAAAATAATATTTGCTTAAAATGCAATAAAGTTTTTTGTAACAATATGATCTCAAATAATATATAATAATTATTAAAAATTATTGATTGTAAAATATGTAATTCAGACTGCGCCATCTAGCAATAAATGTATTAATAATACTCAGCGTGTCTCTAGTAGAGAACTTCTAAAGCAAAATTTCTAGTGTTCTATATTTTCCTTTTGTCCGTTAGGTGGTAGCACCAAACAAAAAGGGAAATATAATATAAATATTTTCATTTATTTAAAAATAGGTACAATTACTTATTTATTATTATTTTATTATATTAAATAAAACTGTGCTATTAAAGTCAAAGGCTCTTTTATCACATCTAGTTTGTCCGAGAGACTTAAAATTTGAAATAGAAAGCGCTGCTAAAATGAAGACGATATTTGTATCAAGCTGATGGATAGCCTGACTGACTGACAGATATAAACTACTGACAGACAATTTATATTTAAACACACCAAAAGTTTTGTGTATAAACTGTCAGTCACGAAGATTTTCTTACACCTAATAAATGTTGAAAATCATCAAATGTGAACATTCAATTCTGACATATTTATTTTCATTTAACAACATGAAACTTATTGTTTAAAACTAAAAGAACATTTTGTAAATATTCTAACATCGAATGTCGTAAAAGTTTTCATATAAAAATAATTTCTAAAATTAGATAAAAAATATTTAATATTTTGTTGATCCTTCATTTGTTTCTGTTACAGCTGCTAGTCTTTTGAGAATGGAGTCAACTAAATGTTCTATAAGATAACGCTTTATTTGTTATAATCTAATATAAATGTAAAAGTGCCGTGTAATTGTAAGGTAACCATTCTTATACAACCTTAATCTTTATTCTGTTGGAAGATACATCTCCTAATTTTTTATCTATCTGAATATTGTTTCAGGATGTTTAAATGTTTTAATTCATAGTCTATTCAATAAATACTAAACTACCCACTTCAGTCACTCCCATAAACACCTATACCATCATTAACCCACCTACATCCTTTACAATAAATATCTATTAACATTTCTATTAAAAATTCCAATTTCCAACATTTGTGGTATTATTTGAAGATACTTTATAAGATTCTCAAAGCCCAAGGATTGAGCGAAAACCAAACCACGTGTCAACTAATATATTACAATTCGTCTGACTGCATGTCTTAACTGCATTTTTTTTCGAGTATAAGTAACAACTTTAATGTTTAATTTCAAGTTATTTTCTCCACCGCTGAAACGAAATATTCCGAAACCGAAATATCGATGTCTAAGTTGGTGTAAGACATTTGAGTACGTCAGGGAAACGATTCATACATAATACAAAAAACTGGACACAAATTTGAACTGAGGTTCACCCCGTATTTTCAAAAATTTGTCAGAGTAATACCCAATGTAGAAAACTTAATTTGTTTGACAGGTAACTCAATTATTATTAGAGAGACTAAAGTCGGTGTAAACAATGTCAATTTGACCTTGAACGTTAATAGCTTCGCCGGTATACTGGGTAGTGATAGTCAAATTCCTTAATGTAGAACTATCAGGCGTAAATTCATGCTGGAATATACACAGACGAAATTTTGCATGCGAAAGAGCTCTATCAATTTCCAATTGAACTGTAATTGATTAGTAATGAAGCATCATCTTTTTTGTACACAGATATATGCATTACCCTCTTTCACAGATCAGTTCATCCTCAATGCAATTAAGTTGATTGAGGTGCAACTAGTATCTGCAATAATACAAATTAATAAACCACAGAACTAAGGAAAATGCATTGACAAACATTAAAAATATTACACAACTGTTAGAAACTAAACACACAAAAAATTTTTACAAGAAATGAAAATTATCATAAGTACACATTTATGTATGCGCGAGAGGAATTACATATTTTACCAATAACGTTCAATAGCGACATTTTCCTACTTATGTGTCGAATTCAGTTTCTTCATTATCTTGTGCTTCATAAAGTGTTTCACAGCAGAAACAAAATTTTAATATTCGAACATTGCAATGTCAAATTTTTGATGAAAGAACAGAATTCTCCTAAAACTGTTCTGGAAGGAATGTAAATGGGGACGAGACTCCGCCATATTTTTAAATGAAATATTAGTCAAAACAATTTCAGTGTGATCGTGAATCCATTGACTAAGCAGCAGTTATTCTTGTTGAATACGAGGTCAAAAGATACGACAATAACAGCAATTACCTACGGTAATACGTTAACAAAATGGCGTTCGTCTATTCACCAAAAACTTTCAAGTTTACATCACAAAGAAGTCTTCCTTCTTAAAAACTGCGTGAGTTGACAAAGCAGCAATAGTCCAACCTATGCTCCTTTGAGTTAGACTGCCTATTTAGTCTAGATTTGACTTCATACGACGTTTTTTTTATATAGAAATTTACATCAAAGGTCTTCGCTTAGTAGGCGATAACAAATTGAAAGGGGCGACTGATACCTATATTGAGGATCAACAAAAATAATTTTTTTCTGACGGAATAAAGTCGTTACAAGAGAGGCGTGACTAGTGTGTTATGATTACGTTAAAAATAAAATTATCAAAAAAGTCCTAGGTCTTTTATTTCAATTTTAGGTAAGAAACTTTTCTAGTTCCCCTCGTATGACATATCAAGGCCTGTATAAATTTGGAATACAATTCAAACAAGGAAAATGATATGCAATATGTTTGGAACACAAACGATGATCCATAATAAAAAGTAGGTACATACATATGTATGTATGTATGTATAATGTTTGTATGTTTAGTATGATTTCAAATTTTTGTGAATTATTGTGTAACATTGTGTAATGCTAATTTATATAAACACGTTTTATTGAATTTTGTAAATAGAATTGATAAGCAAAATTTCGTATGTGATTATGAATATTCGCACATAATCCTCATGCTAATAAATATAAAAGTTTTGTAATATAAGAAAGAATATTTTCATTCAATTCTAAATATAAATTAATTCTTCATTTCGTATTTCTGTAAATATTTTAACTGGATGCAAACTCAGCTTCCACAAAGCTACGAGGATTTACAATCATCTGACCTTTATACGAGGGTGGTCTCAGAAATACCCGACCTTACAAAGAAAATACAAAAATTTTGGAAAGAAATATGTTTCTTTTTCAATATATCTCCTTTCAGTTATATACACTTTTCCCAGTGAAGTTCAATAAATTCGATACCCTTTTTATAATAAGAATTATCTTACTACTTAAAATAGCCATTAACTGCCGACATCGTTTCTTCATCGGTGGAAAATCTTTGACCACTGAGCCATTTTTTCAAGTTTGGGAACAGAAAATTATCCGAGGGGGCTAAATCTGGCGAATAGGGTGCATGAGGTAGCAATTCAAACTTAAATTCATTAATTTTGGCCATTGCGATAAAGGATTTGTGAGCTGGTACATTGTCTTGATGAAACGACACTTTCTTCTTAGCTAAATGAGGCCGTTTTTGGTTGATTTCTTCACTCAAATGTTGCAATAAGTTCGCATAATACTCGCCGTTGATAGATTTTCTTTTTTCAAGATAGTCAATGAAAATTATTCCACGCGCATCCTAAAAAACCGATGCCATGACCTTGCCTGCAGATGAAACGGTGTTCGCCTTCTGTGGAGCCGGTTCTCCCTTTTGAGTCCATTGTTTTGATTGTTCTTTTGTCTCGGGTGTGAAGTGATGGACCCATGTTTCATCCATCGTTATGAAACGGCGCAAAAATTCAGCTTTGTTGCTGTGAAACTTCGCTAAACACTCAATTCAAACATCTTCGCGACGCTGTTTTGCTCGAGTGTGAGCAAACCTAGCACCCATCTTATACACAGCTTTGTCATGTCCAAATTTTCAGATAATATGCGATGTACAGCACTTGTTGAAATGTCTATGTCTCCTAGCTCGCGCACTTTTAGTCTACGATTATCCAGTACCACTTGGTGGATTTTCTTTACAATTTCTGGAGTCGCCACCTCATTTGGTCGACCACTACGATGCTCGTCTTGGCAGTTCGTTTGGCCTCGTTTAAACTCTGCTACCCAATATTTCTCTGTTGTAAACGATTGAGCAGACTTGCCCAGCGTAGAATCCAGTTCAGTTTTTATATGGGTTGGGCTGAGACCTTTCAAATAAAAGTATTGTATCACGTCACGATGACCAATTTTCTCCATTTTTACAAATTCACTGAAAACGTTCACTTGATGGCTGCCAAACAAATACTAAACAACGTAGCGTCTTGAATCTTGAAATATATGCTTTATAGATTGTGTACTTTCTAATACAGTGATATTTATCAAACAACTATCGCCGCCTCTACGTCAGGCCGGGTACTTATGGGACCACCCTCGTAATTTATACATGTAATACATATAATTTTATCTATTAACGTTCTCTAGTAAACGAGAAAACAACATTAATCAGCGAAAATGTTTAAATTTAAAATCAATTATCGTTTAAACGATTAATGAAAACATCGTTTAACATGATTCATCAAGTTCACCTATTAATTAATGTTTATTCACAAACTATTGCACAACTTGTTATTCGTGTTGGTGTGTTGCTGAAGTTTATGACGTGAATAACAGAGTAATTTTTAAATTTTAGTATCGCTTTTTGGAAACTGAACGTGCTCGACGAAGGTAAGGGCAAGGTCGAACAATTTCAACAACACCAAGCCACAATCGATATCTGTCCCAATTGACACTTTCTCTGACTGCAGTGTATAAGAGTCCGTAAAATATGAGCGATAAATGAACGTATCAATTGGAGTCATAATGAATGAGGGCGAGTATTATTCATTGATGAATGTACTGCAGACAGTTACAGGCATATTCTGATTTTACGTAAACCAGGCCTACTCGATATTTCAAAAAGTGTCCAAGAAAGGCCTCGGTATAGGGGTGACGGTGTAATGGGAGACTGGTGGGCACGCTGACCTTTATGCTATGAATAAAATAAATATCAAACTACCCTCGTTTGGATGGGACAAATTCATAAAAATAAACTGTATGTATGTTAGAAAAACAAATGAGGTTAATGAATTTTCGGTCTAACTCCAGTGTTCCAATAATAAAACCAAATTGTAATAAATTAATAATAAATTTATGTTGATTTACGATGAAAGTCCAGGACGTGTGGAAAGTTGAAAGAAAATTATTATCCAAGCATAGTAGATAGAATTTACGCCAAAGAATTTAAAAGAAATTATGAGACACGATACATTTAAGAGGTTATGATAAAATTAAAAATGATATCATTGAAAATGTAATCACAAGAAGTACTTTAAAATAATACGTCACATGACTTGCTTGAAATAATCGATAATGATAATCTGTGACGAAAGGATTTAAAAATTTGAAACATCTTCATAATTAGAAAATAAGAGAAATTAGAATTGTATTAAATGTAAATGCAATACTAAAAAGAATATCCTAGGGAAGGGGCGGACGTCTTCAAGTGCAAATACGTTCGTTCTTGTACTAAACAAAGAGATTTCTCCTTCGAATATTATCACAAACGTTACGTTGTTAATAATTCTTAGTTAGTAGTTAGTTTTAAAATCGAATCACGTTTAATTAAATAAAAACAATTTAAAAATGTGATATGAAAAATTATTAAATTTGCAAAACGTATCAGTCTGAATCAAGTTCTACTACGCATTCTTTTATTTGCAACATCACTTCGAAGAAGAATTCATTTGTATGGAGGATAATGCCCGTTCCCATCAAGCACATATTGCGAATAACTAAATTAATGAAGCTTGTATAAAAAGAACGAAGGGACCAGTCAATACTCTACATAGTAATCGAATAGAATACGCTTAGGATGTTGTGGGAAGACGTGTTGCTGGATGAAATGTGCCACCAAGAACACTTCAAAAATTATGTATTTCTGACAATGAGGAATGGGATATTATTCGTCAATAAATGTTTGATATGTTTTACCATTAAGATGCCGAACGCTTTTAGATGTTCGTGGAGATCAGATCTACGAGGGTAGCCGTTTATATTTCGAGAACAGCAAAAAAAATTTTTATTATTGAAAATTGCTTTATTGCTTTTCAAAATATTCTCCTTGAAAATCAATACACTTTTGCATTCATTTAAATCAATCGGAAAAGCATTGCTGCCACTGTAAAGGCAGTATCTCCAAAATATGAGTTTTCAATGCTTTAACTGCTTCCTCTGGCGTAGAAAACCGTTGAACACCAAGTTTATTCTTCACGTGTGGGAACAAAAAAAAATCACAGGGTGCTAGATCATAGCCGTACGGCGGATGGCTCATCAATTCAATGTTTTGATCGGTCAAATATTCAATTGTTTGAACCGACCTGTGAGAGCTCGCATTGTCATGGTGTAGAATGATCTGTGGTTTTCGGTTTGTTTTCCTTATTTCTTTAAAAACGATTGGCAAACAAATAGTTGTGTACCATTCGGAATTGACTGTTCTACAACTTTCTAAAGTCACGATTACAACGTGACGGTTTTTCCGAAAAAACAGGCGACCATTTGTTTTGATATACTTCGAGCGCGAACAACTTTTGTTGTGGGCTCATCTTGGAAAACCCACACAGTCCACTGCTGTTTACTATCGGGCTCATTCGTATAGATCTAAGATTCATCACCTGTAAAGACTTTATAAATATTCTTTATCACCAATCGATGCGAGTCCTTTTTTGAACGGTTGTCAAATTATGTGGTACCCAACTTGAACATAGCTTCTTAACGGCTAAATGTTCATACAGAATCTTATGCACACTGGTGTTACTAATACCTAGAGACGCCTCGATCTCACGGTATGTCGCATGATGATCTTGCGTTATCAATTCAGACACTGTATTAATATTTTCCGACACAACAACATTTGTGGGATGACCCTCACGAAATTCATCGTCCAAAGAACACCGCCCAAGTTTGAATTCACTATACTATCGATATACTGTAGTTTTCGATGGTGCTTCATCGCCATTTAAAGAATTCGGCTTGTCGATGCATTCTTATTGAGATAATCCACGCCGAAAGTTATGAAAAATTATTGCAAGTTACTGTTAACAATAGAAATAGCGACCGGATAATAAAACTGTCAAGGTAAATATATTGTCAAAAATGACGAACGAAGATCGGAGGCAACACTAACAGTGTTACCAATTCCCGAGATATAAACGGCTACCCTCGTATTATTAGTCTTTGCTTTTTACAAGAATTGTTACAATAAAACTTTTATACTATTTGAATATTCCTGTTTATTTCGTTCTCTAAAAATGTATAATTTTATACTCTCCCAACAGATCACTTTAACATTTCTTCAAATAGATTAAGACATTAATTTGTTCAGATATTTGTTCACTTATGTACTAACACCTATTTTTCTTAATATTATGTCAACATTTTTTTGAATAATCTCAATTTTATAAAATATTCGGTAATTGATATAAGCAGTGTAAAATATGTACTTTCTCATAAAACAAATTCTATGGAAAGTAGCTGTATATAATTGTAAAGACGTATAATTCACTCCACATAAGTTTTACCACCATAATTTAGTTTCCAAGAGTTGTGCGAAACAGATGTATTTTGCTTCCCACTCGCGTAAATATCTTCACTAACTGCGTATATTTTTTCAGCATTCGAATTTTCTCTGAATTTTCTTGCCTTATTATTTGTTTCTGTCAAGATCTCTGATTAAGATTGTGGAATTTTATTATAATTACTTTGTACATTACAGTACATATCTCTTCTTTAAATATATATAATTGGAGTAAATGAAAATTTTTTTCTTTACTACATAAGTTTCTGGTAACTTGTAAAGTGTATTTAACTAAAACTAAAGAACAGGTTTAAGTTTCTGAAAATTACCTCATTAAACATATATTCTTAGAACAAAGTCTTTTGTAAATAAATCATATGTTTTTTGAAGTTGCCTTTGTGTTAATTAAATTTACCCAATACACGACGGCGAAGACCACAATAATAAATTACCATAGCAAGAGGTTAGGATTATTTAGTAAATTTTACATAAATATCTATAAGTTATAGAGAATATCGTTGGATATGCACAATGTATAGAAAGTACCAGTGCTAGTCGCTATTAATTAAAAACCTACTATGTAAATATGAATGCTAAACCAAGCAAAACCGTCTACATATACCAGCCGTTCTCTTATATGGTATACGAATATGTTTATACAAACATACACATTCACATACTGCATTACATGTCTAGGTACTATATTATTAATGATATAGGAATGTTTTGTTGCAGGCGGAGGCAGGAGTGGTGTCTGTAAAGTATGCAGACGAAGAATATAAATGCAGAGAGGGCGCCAGTGAATAATAACAATAATAATAATAATAATAACGCTCCTTCGCCTGAGGTAAGATTTAATTTTTGCTCTTTTTCACTTCTTAGCATGAAATTATTTAATTACGGACCCTGATCCACACGTAAACCTAATTAAAAGTATATTCTTGCACTCTCACAGTTTACTGCTGGTAAACGCCACGACAGATAATGTAGACACTTAAGCAATAAACTACATCGATCTTTTAAATTTAGTGAATTTTTCGTTAATTAAAATTTGTATGTAAGTGGTTCATATACGGTAAGTATCCCATAATTATACATACTATATGTACACATATTATATATATATATATATATATATATATATATATATATATATACACATCAGTACAGAAGCAACAAATACAACAGTTTGAAGCCAGATTTAAAATACGTTGTATAATAAAATTAAAAGCTATGTACATATGCAATTTTACATTTATAAAAGGTGTTTCAAATTTCGCCGGTTTTTTTAAGAATAAATAAAACACATAATTTGCATTCACTTTCGAAAACTTTTTATTGGTAATTGAAGTATCTATTATGACATTTATATGCGAAAAATAATATCTGCCAAATGGACTCCTCTTGCAGCTCCACAGACGTTCACTCTTTTGTTAAAATTTTCAATGACATTTTGACATAATTGAGGCTCTCTCTCACCACACGAATAATTTCATCTTTCAAAGCAGGAATTGATTGTGGATTGTTTTTATAAACCTAAGTACTCTACTTAAGTACTCTTCACAAGGATTAAAATGAGCACAAGTTCGTCGCTGTAGAGCGAACCGTTTGGTCGCAGTCGCAGTTTGAATTTTCGCAAAAATTTTCGGTTTTCCGGTCATAACTCGAGAACGCATCCGGCAGTGTCCGCGCGGTCGCTGAGAGGCCCTTGGTTCGCGAGATAGCATGCCGATTTGAACGAAAATCCAAAATCGCAACTTGCAAAAGTGTTTTTTGCGAATATCTCGAGAACCGAAAGAGATACGATGCCAAATGCCATTTTCTGAATCAGCAGATTAAAATACATAAGATAGGACCATCGAATAGGCGCAAATTGCAACTTTATTTTTTTCGAGAACCGTAAGAGATACGATGCCAAGTAGGGGTACTTTCTGAATCAGGAGAATACGTTAGATAGGACCATCGACACGGCGAAAATCGCAATTTTAATTTTTTCGATTTCACCAAATTTAGTTTTTCGCGAATATCTCGAGAACCGAAAGAGCTAGCGCATTCCCGATGCGTTTTTCGTAATCAGCGGTTTCGAATACACAAAGTAGAGGCCAAAATCCAATATCCTTAATCAAATCACACCACACAAAGGCTATCCATGAAATTATCCACATACATTAAACGTTCAGAGGACAAACATCCAGCAAAGTCAAGATTAGAACAGGTCCTAAAACCGAACCTTGCAGTAGTCTAGAAGGGAACATGAGTTAATTTCGAGACATTCAACAAAATTGTGGCGATTTTTCAAATAAGACTGAACAATCCGTATTATATCCGAAGATAAATTGAATGCATTTAGTTTACTGAAAATAGATGAGTGACTCAAAGTGCCTGAAAAAATTATGGGTAAATTGTTCCAATTTGGGACCGATGATCAAATGCATTGGATACATAATGGGTAAAATAAGAAAGGTTCGTGGCAGCAGTTAACGACTTCAAAATTTGGAAACAAAGCTGAGGAAGTGATTTCTTGCATTTCTGTTAGCTTATTACCACGTCTATTAAAGATCTTCAAAACACTAATATACTCAACTTACAATCGATAATAAATGTATCTCCTGACTACCAAATTGGATACCGTAGTGAATACAGCACCATTGTTTGTTTAAATAGAAAACTATCATCAGTCTAGTGTATACGCAATAAGTAATGAATAAGTTATTGGTTGCACAAGCACAGATTTTCAACGCATATGCAGGCAACAAATAAACTTTAAATTTTATGCGAAATATTTATTGATTATAATCTAATAAAATTAATAAAATGTATTAAATAACGTTATGTTATCTATATAAAATGTATATAAAATCTCTATTATCCATAAGTTCATTCTGGACAAGTATTAGTTTAAAGTCATAAATATTTAATGTCCTTAACAATTTTATCGTTTTCCCTGACACCTTCCGCACATTCCTTATTATTCTCTCATATCTTTGTAATTGACAGATTTATTACGAAATAAATATCTTTAGATTAATGTACAAATTCCGAATATATACTCGATTAATCCTAGACACATGTAGAAATTTGAAGATACAAATGGCTTTCGATGAATTTATTGCTATTTAATAATATTTAAATATTGAAGAAAGAACACATTCCATTGTCGATGAGATATTGATTAAAATGCCTTTCGTCTATTGAAAGCTCTTCAGTTAATCTGGACTTCGTCGACGAATAACTCCTTCCTCAAGGTTCTTCATCTCAAGATGATACGTCATGATAGTAAAAAATATTGCATTCATTATTATTAGAAATTTCTATCTTTCATACTGAAATGGAAATATCCGAACGGAGGAAAGTACAATGGGCGCCATTATTATACACCTGTCGTGTTTTAGTACTTGTCTTTCTACGTACGTACAGTAATAACTTAGTTGAAAATAATCTATACTAATTATTTTCTATAATTAATTGCAAATATTTATAGTGGGGTAAGGAAATAGGCAGACTAACATTCCAAAACTTCCAAGTGCGCAGAACGAAGCCTTTGGGTGCAGTAATGTAGATGTTAATATGTGGAATAAAACTTGAATCATAAAAAATGCAATGATCTTTCATATTATTAACTTTCATGATACTGCAATTACTAATATAATGTACTGAATCTACAGGATAAACTTTTTTCGTTATTTAATTGCCACACCACCTCGCAGCTTCCACCGTCAATTACTTACAAAAATTTTTAAGTGTTTTCATCAGCAACCTTAGTATGTATTTATACTTCTTTTGAATTAGACTTTCCATTACATAGGTAATAATGACTATAATCTTACTCAGAAACATTTCTTGAACCAATACAAAAGGAATATTTGACAGAATAAAACAAGACCTTCCGAGATAATATTTAGATAAATAAATCATAGCATCCCTTTTATTACTAATTTGCCATCGAAGATCATGGAATGTAAACTTGACTCTTAGCACATCATTCAGAAAAGTTTAGCATTATTTTCCAATCGCACCATCTAGGGTGATAGGTGAAATATGATTTTTTTTTTTATTTAAAACTTAGAGCAATGAATAAAGTGCCTAAATTGTAAGTCCTAAAATACAATTTGTAGTACAATCCAATATTTATTTTTTAAAAGACTAAATACATCTGAAATTTTTGTTGGTAAACAATAAACTTTAGGTGACAATGCTGTTTCCAAAAACCACTAGGTTACGTAATTAAAACGTGCTAATATTAGCACAACAAATTATGTGCGACCAATACTAAGTAAACTACAACAACTTGGGAAATAGTTAATATTACAGTGTTTTGAACAACAAAAGAGTATTGCATATCGATTGCTATCAGCAAGCTAGGTGCTGAGATTTTTTAATTGTGATTATAGGCGTGAATACGAACAAGAATCTGTAATATAAAGATGTCTAGTAGAAATCGAGCTCATTTTTTGCTAAAACTGGGTAAGGTTGATAAAATCTGATTTCACTACCATCTTTCTGAATCAGAATGGTAATCTCTCCTCCTCCTCACCCAAGAAGAAACCAACACAACTATCACCAAATAAAATAGTGGTTATAACTTTCTTTACATCCTAAAGGAATAATTTTATAATTTTTACAGTTTACCTTTCAAAGGTCCAAACCGTTAACTGTTATATGCCACTACTAGAAAAATTGATGAAAAACATTTTTGAAATATAATCTACTTTCTCACACCTCTTGAGTTATTCACGAATAATTGGGTCAATTGTAATTTCAAGCTGTACCTCACCCCCTTTGTCTGTCGGATATGGCGCCATGTGAATTTCACTTTCTCTCCAACAGTAATAGTTTATTAGTAATATTTTGAAAAATATGAATTTCGAGTCTTACTTTTAGTTGCCATCCTCATATGCACTGAAATCCTTATTTAAGCAGTTACAGCGTTTGACGAGTTTTTTCGGTGCATGTAACGAGTATACTTGTAATAAAAGAAGAAAAATTATCATTTACTACAAAAATTCAAAATTTTAGTAAAAAGTAATATGAATAACATTTAGTGATATGTTACCCTTATACTTCCAGAAAAACTGTTGCGTGTTTTATGATAAAGTTTGATTACTTGATTATACTCTGGTATATCGGTTACATTCCGTGTAAAGTATTGCTTTTATAAATTGAGTTAATTATTCTAATTTTAAAAGGACTAACAGTTTTCTTCAATTTGACTATATGTCTTCTACTCTGAATTTTTTAATCCGGACAATCAATCTCATTCCCGATAAAACGTGATTAAGGATATAGCTTCCACCGTCAATTATTCCAACGAATTTTTAAATGAATTTTTTTAACAACTCTAGTGTGCATTTACACATATGCATATCCTTAATTTGCAAAAAAAGAGATTAAACTTTTTTTATTCGAACTTTCTAAATCGAAACGCATCGTGTCAAAGATTAGATCTCACAAATCAGTAACTTGTGTCTAACGAAAGATAGCAGCGCTAATAAAAAATCTTATTCGCTTTTCAACTATTTGAATAGAAAGTAAATTGTTTTTAACTTGTTTTGAAACATGCATTCAGTGATTCGGAAGTTTTTATTTTTAAAGAACAAAGCAAAGTTAAAATCAAAACAGCTGTAGTCATACGGATACCAACCTTAATCGTTTGTAATCATAAATCGAAGGACACCTGAGTCGTGAACGTGACCGGATCAGTATATTTGGAGTGCAAAAAAAATGTGTAAAATTAAGCATAATTATATTTACTTCTATTAAACATTTAATATACTGAATCTTGTCAAATAAATTAAGTGATATTTTCTTCCCTTAAAGGAGCATATGCATATTTTTACGTGAAATAGAAATTGGAACAATTAATAACAACAAATTTCGTACTCCGATATTTTCTTCCAATTAACTTCGGTTTTACTAGTAAAGCAGCAGAGCATTTATAATTAAAGGCAATGTTATAGTATAGTACAAATTATAATCGCTCATGTAGAACATATACTGACAACTACGTAATTTATAATTCGCAATGGTCGATTGTAGACAGTTACACATTAAGATTAAGTATACGATATGAAGAACTAACGATTTCATTAAAATAATTAAAAATCAATTAGTGTTATATATATATATATATATACATATATGTATGGGTGTATGTGCAGTAATTGTATTATGTTGATAACTATTTCATTTTTTATTTATACTAAAACTTTCTAACAATACTTGTGTTTTTACTAGAAATTCCACCATGCACTTCGGTAAAGTTTACATTTTTACATTCCTGAATTCTATTAAAGTTAAAAAAACATGTTTCTCGTTACTTTTACCAGTTTTCTTCCTAATCTAGAATACTGATATTAAACTGCAAATACAACAATTTCGTCAGAAGAACTGGTTCTTGTCAATGTCATGTAGACGGTTGGCTAGATAAAAAGAAAATTTGTTAATAACTCCATTGATGCCAAATGTTTAATATGCAAATTAGAAATTACTTCAATAAATGAGAAAGACATATGTCTTCCTGTTATAAATATTATAGCCACAAATAATGATGTAGTTTTTTTATAAACTAAACCGTCACCAAGCGACTAAACATAAATTTTATATCCATATTTTTGTATCGCACTGTATAGTTTTCTTTGCTTTTTAGTAATCGTTCTTAATTTTTCTGTTTATGACCTGTTCCATTTCCATTTTACGTTCGCATTCGTTCAAGTTTTTATAGCTTTTTTAATGTTTAGTAATCATTGTAAATCATTATTGAATAAGATTTTTTTCCACTTTTATGTTTCCGTATGAAAAGGCGTATTTAAAAGAATATTCATGCTCGTGGAAACCCAAATTTACTTAAAAATATATAAATATACAATGTATTTCATTTATAAAATAAAATTCGATTAAATTTTCGATAATAACAATAATAATCTTTGTTATCCAACAGAAACCCCTTTACATACAGTTGTTTTCGACGTAACCGCAAAAATTATAAGTATAGCTGAGTCTAGCTTAGAGACTTCCGCGTTTATGATCCATAATTCTTGATCTATTCCCAGCTGGGACAGCGTCCATCGTATTACATCTTCTTCTGCAACGTTTCGCCTACACTTGCAAGGGAACTCTTTTGAAATTACCAAGCTTTGCGTCAAAGATTGCTTCATCGCGGTTAAAATTATTAGAATGCTTTAAGATTTATTTTGGTTCTAAGATTTTGCAGCTATATCAATAGTAATGAAATGTAATCTGTACAGAAATCGACTTTCGCGTCCGTTTTCTAATGTGTACTTAACAAACGAAGATCCAAGTATATGCAACGTTCTAGTGTAATACTTATTTTCACTAATACAAATGCCAACCCCCCAACCCAATCCAGCGCTTTGTTTCGTCAATGTATATACTGCCACACACATGAAATACTATAAACATTGGAAATTTCTAAGTGGTTAGGGTTTTTAATAAAAGAGGCAAAAAGACTCCGATAGTAATAAGTGGGAATTTCAAATGTAATAATCTTATACTTCTTGGGTTGAGATGTTGGTATGTGGAACGACATTTAGGTTTTGGTTAGTTGTAATTAATCAAAGTTTGAACAAATGGTTAAATTCGTGAGATAATGAATTAGGTTTAAATATGGAGAATATTTTTGGGCAGGTTAATGATGGGAGGTGCATTAAACGGAATTGTTTTTATGATCTATCTGTATGACAGTTTACTATGGTATTACCAATTGTTTTTATGATCTATCTGTGTGACAGTTTACCATGGGGCCCGAGAAGAGAAAGTAATCTTCTGATTCAAGTTACATAATGAATTGAATAAAGCGGTATTAGTAATTTAGAAAGCCGAGGCAATTGTTGAAAAATAGCGTCCACGTAACCAGAATACGAAATTATAATCAATGTATCTGAACCAATATCTCAATATTTGGGTAAATAAATAATGGAGCTATTCGAACGCTTCCACATAAACATTAACGTTAACAGGAGATATTAGGGATTGAAAATAATTAAAAGTTAAAACAGATTTCCGTTAAGCGAGTTACATCATTGAGCGGTCTATCAAACAAAGGATAGGATCTGTTGAATTATTTACTCTTAAATGTATAACACAAAGTATTAGCGAGAATCATCAGAAATCGTCTAGTAAATATCGTAAAGGGCTTGTGGAAGAACATCAAGCAGGATTTAAAATAGGGAAATAACTCTAAAGGAATACGTATGAACAGAATCTTTGTATACATTTGCTATTCATCGATTAGAAACAAGCCTGACATTCGATTAAAAGCAAGAAGCTGAATGATGCCATAAAAAATTTGGAAACACTGGAAAAATTGAGGCAACTAGTCCTCCGCAAAACAGAAGATAGGATAATATTGGATGGAGAAGTATCAAGGAAATTTTTAGTGAATAACGCTTTTAGACAAGAGTATGTTCTGCCACAGTGCTCTTTAATTTGGTCAAAGAGACGATTTTGGGCTTAATATAAAGGGATTAATATATAGAAGCAAACATTGTACTTATAGCTCGATCGAAAAAGTAACTAATAAATACGTTTAAACTGCTAGAGAGAAAAGCAAGCTAAAAACTAACTAAAATGAAACACAGTACATGGTAATAAAAGGTTATGGAAAACGAAAAACGTCGTAAATTGTAGATATACTCGTAGAAGACTACAATAGAAAAAGTGAAGCAAATCGATGTCTGGGTGCAAACGCTAACTATAAAGCAAACGAGAAAAAAAGGTTAGCCAAGGGCCGCAAATCCGCCGAGAGGTTAACCAAAATGTTAATACCCCGAGAATATATTAAGACCTGCAAAAATAAGAATCAGCTAATCAGCACACAAGACCCACTCTGTGTACGTGTTGGCACTGGACGATGGGTAAAGGAGAAGAAAATAAACTCGACGTATGAAAAAAAAAATTTTAAGAAGATTTATGATGGAATAGAAGTAGATAAAGAATTTAGAGAAACGCAAATAAATATTTAGAAAAACTTTAAAAAACTTGGTAATATTCAAATAGTGAGAGTGCAAAGAGATGAATAGTTGGGGCCTATAACTAAACTACCTGAAAGTAAATGAGTTAAAAAGTTTTATTGAAAAGAGAAGGGGATCGAAAAAGGAAAAAACCCTTCGGAAAGAGATGATTAGATGAAATTAAGAAAGATCTGCGAATGATAAGAAGATTTATGGTGGAATAGAAGTAGATAAAGAATTTAGAGAAATGCAAATAAATAATTAGAAAAACTTTAAGAAACCTGGTACTATTCAAATAGTGAGATTGCAAAGAGATGAATGGTTGGGGCCTATAACTAGACTACCTGAAAGTAAATAAGTTAAAAAGTTTTATTGAAAAGAGAAGGGGGGTCGAAAAAGGAGAGAACGCTTCGGAAAGAGATGATTGGATGAAATTAAGAAAGATTTGCGAATGATAGATAGAAAAAATGTAGCAAAGAAGAGTAAAAAAAACTCTAAGCTTGTACTGCTGATTTATATATAGACATAAGAAGCTTTGACGTGCATTTTACAGTAGCTAGTTACCTTGAATTTTGCTAAACAGACGGAAATGCAATTAAATTGTTTCGCCTTTTCAAATAATAATTTGTACCTACTTTTGTCCTTTACGAATTGTATTTCCATTTCTGAAAATGGCAAGAAGAAATAATGCTCAACTTTTGATTTCGGAAATATAAGTCCTAGAAAATAGAATCTGCGTCGGTAGATTACCTAATCTTCTAAACAATTAACGTGTTCATAAATATTAAAACATCTGACAAACGTTTTATGAATTAAATTATACAGAATGAGAGAATAAACAATTTAAATTTAAAAAATTGACTCCAAATCCTAAGTTTAAATAAAACTTGTGAAACACTAAATTAATAAAACAGTAAATTTGAAATTTGGGAAATTATCGAATACGAATTAAAGAGATAATAGCGAAGAACAAAGGGAATATTTAAAATGATAAATATTAAAATTTACGAAAGATATGCTGATGAAACTATAAAAATATGTAATAAGAATTAGATAAAGACGTATAGAATTATGTTTATTTCACTTAGACATATCAGGTATTTTAAAATGTATCAAATGACAGTCAAACTTTTTAATCCAATTTATAAGAAGGAACAAATAACTTATTGCTTATAAGAATTATATTTTTATAGAATAAGATAAAAAATATATTACCTGAATAGAGCAAATAGTTTACATACATAGTTAGAAACAACTGCTCTTGTAAAGTACAAATATTTCACACTTCAACTTATGCTTAATGTGAATAATATGACAACAATTTTTACTCGTACTTGAAATTATGTGTTATACTTGTGTTATTTTAAGATATTCTCATTAATAAAAAATTTCGTATGAATTTTTTTACTAATTACCTGTTTATTCATTAAAATTCAATTAAGTTTTAAATCCTCTTTGCCCGAAAGGGAAAGTTATTGCCACAGGACGTTTTTTTGTAATTACTAACGATAGGTTTTTGTATAAAAACGACATCAAGGTACTGCTATACACATATTATCATAGTTTACCTTAGCACAACAATCAACACAACACAAGATGTATCCAGTGGTAAGTTCTATTTTATTTTCTGTTATATTTAATTTATTAAAAAACATAAATAATTTGCAGGTCATTATCGTCTGTTTAGCCACTCTAGCTTTATCGGCTCCTATCCAGCCTGTTGTGGAAGTCTCACAAGATACACATGGAAATTATCGATTCTTTTATAAAACCGATGAAGCAACAAGAGTAGAGGAACGTGATGCTCATGGAAATGTAGTAGGTTCCATTGAATACTACGATCCTGATGGTATCTTGAGAACACTAGAATATACTTCCGGTGCTGACGGCTATCAAGCGAGTGGTCCTCTTATCCCAGTTCCTGTTGCCGACCTTCCAGAAGTCGAAGAGGCTCGAAATCACCATTTGTCAGTCTACAGAACAGTTGAGAGTTTATTGCCAAAATTAAATGAAGATGATTTGGTTGATGAGGCACCAGTAGTACCTTTGAGTAAAGATGAATTCATCGCCAGCGTTGAAGCTGTGTTAGGTAATGGACCATTAGTTTTCGAACACGATACTCCAGAAATTGCTGAGGCTAAAAGGGAACACTTACAAGCTGTTATCGACGCTCTTGGACACTAAAAATAAGGATTATTATAGGATTGTTAATAATGTAAATATTTTATAATAAAAACGTCTTTCGAAATGTCTTTTTTAATTTAAAGGTGATTCGCCAAATGCGGATTGAGAAAACATATTTGTATTTGTAAGTTTTAATACGGAAGCATAATTACTCGAAATTATTTTACAGCATTAATTGCGAGACCTTTAAATAAATAACATAAAATATTTTAAAAAATAACAAAAAAATTTAGAAATTCAGAATGAAGATTATAAGTATGTAGATGTAGAGTATTTTATTAATAAAAAAAAAGATTCGATTCTTTTATATTTACGAATATAGAAATTCTTAAAATTCCCTTTGGAACTAAGTATTACTACCACTTGGAAACGAGAATCTGAAAAAGAGCTATATATATATATATATATATATATATATATATATATATATATATATATATATATATAATATTATAATACTTAAATGTGTTTTAACTAGGTGTTACGATAACAAAATTATGTGTAAATTATTATTTTTTACATATAATAATAAAATTAACAAAATGAAACAGGTATCGACATCAAGTTAATTAATTAAAAATGCATTAATTCAATTAGTTAATATGCAAAAAAGAAACAGTAGAATCGCTAATGTAATGCTACACTGACACAGGGAAGACAGCGAGACGGTTCGCTTACGAAAATAAATGAAGTCGTCTATCAAGAATATTTGTTCATAGATATCACAAGTATTTATATTTATATATGTTTTAGACTAATATTAAAGTACATGTAATGATTATTAATATCTTGAGTAAAGTATTAAATTAGTATGAATTAAGGCATATTATTTTTAAAATGAATTTGTAACTTGAATAGATTATTTACAGATTGTGCATGTAATTAAAAATCTAAAAAAAATTTGGATACTTGTTTCACTCCTTTCAATTCTTATAAACACAATTAGAAAGTTACACCACGCAGCAATAGTTTGTATTCTAGATATTATAATCTTTCAAAATACCCAGCTAACATTTGAAGATCTTTTTCTTACATACATACCTGTTATATCGGTAGCACTTTTTAATGTACTTGTGGCCTAATTCTTATCAAATTCCATTGAATGCGATTTATATGTTGTGATACGTTTATATTTCGGGAATAGCCAAAAAAAAATTTTTATTATCGAAAATAGTTTTATTGCTTTTCAAAATATTTCGAAAATCAATGCACTTTTGCATTTCTTTAAACCAATCCGAAAAGCATTGCTACCACTATGAAGGCGATATCTCCAAAATATGAGTTTTGAATGCTTCAACTGCCTCTTCCGGCGTAGAAAACCGTTGATCACGAAGTTTATTCGTTACGTGTGGGAACAAAAGGAAATCACAGGGTGCTAGACCAGAGCTATACGGCGGATGACTCATCAATTCAATGTTTTGCCCAATCAAATATTCAATTGTTTGAACCGACCTGTGAGAGCTCGCAATGTCATGGTGGAGAATGATCTGTCGTTTTCGGGTTATTTTCCTCATTTCTTCAAAACTTTTGGCAAACAAATAGTTATGTACCATTTGGAATTGACCGTTCTACAACTCTCTAAAGGCACGGTTGCAACTCGAACAACTTTTGTTGGTTTTGTCTCATCTTGGAATACCCACACAGTCGCCTGCTGCTTACTATCGGGCTCATACATATAGATCCAAGATTCATCACCTGTGACGACTTTATAAATGTTCTTTGAAGCAGCACCATTGTATTTTTTGTGCATTTCTTGGCACCAATCGACGCGAATCCTTTTTTGACCGTTTGTCAAATTATGTGATATTGTCAAAAATGACAAACTTTACGATGCAATCATCAGTCTTGCCAGTTCCCGAAATATAAGCGGCTACCCTCGTATATTGAAACAGGTTTGATAAAATTACCGAATTTCGTAAACGTAATATTTAGGCTGAAAATGTGTCTCTATGGCGTGAAAGGTCACCGTTATAATTAAGATTTTCAACATTAGCAAGGACCCGAGTAAAGTTTTAACAGGAAATGTCGAATACTTTATCCACATATATTACTCATGAAGAGAAACAAAGTCCGAATTTATTTCACTGGAAAAGGGTACATAGATCCAACAAACCAAGATCTCATTTTGTGTAGTTAATTAAACTGACATTTTGTGTGATAGAATTGGCAATAATCGACACATGGAATACATCCACTTTATTTCTAAATAATCATTTAACTTTTTGCCTTTCGATAAGGTAATATAGGGTAACATAGGAATAATATAAGGTAATATAGAATATCATAGTTCATAGGCCAACGCATTTCTCAACAATGCGTACCTTCAAAGTAATTACTGTTAAAGAGAATACGCTTTTTTAAGGTAAAATTCACTTACTTTATTCTCTTTTTTTACCTTCGCTTCTGCCTCATTCCGTCTGATTCAAATGAACCTCTAAAATATTTAAGTTTCCACAAAATATGAACGTTACTATATTGTCCGCAATACAACAAAAACAATATTAGCCGTAAATAGTATATATCATATGCAAAGTAAATAGAATAACTGAACAAGATAGCAGTTTAAACGATTTTTAAATTTAATGAAAGGATATTCTTAGATATTTTCGTTTTCATTTTACATTCGCTATTTGTACTCTTTAATTTTTCCACCATTATTAAATATAATGTTCACAGTATTCTTCTGGTATAATTAAGAAGATAACATACATTAAATTGTAAAGCAATATCAGGTCTTTAATACTTAGAACATTGACTTTAAATTGTGAAAATATTATTAGAATAATAAACGGAATTGCTATTTACTGGAAGATTTTCTCAAAACTTAAATTAACTAAATGCTGCTGTAAATTGACAGAACTTAATCTCAGCACGACTTCTTAAAAGAGTTTGGATGTAATAAATAACAAACTTTATAGGGTATTTTCGCCTTTATTGTCTTAAGATTATATAGCTCTAACAAACGTTCAAGAACTATGAATTTATAAGAAAGTAGAGTCACTTTAACTATATCATTACCGCTATCTAGAATTTTAGCGTAGTAATACTATTCATTAACTGCCCGTTATTATTCCAGACATATTTCCAACTACTAATTTTATAACTACTTAAATAATTTAGGCTCGAAAGAACGCCATGATTATCCAAGGTGCTTCGGTACTCGAATCTGGGGTTTAGACTAACTTTGGTGATCCTTCTATTAGATTACTACGATTCTTTGCATTAGGATTTTGTCAAAATATTATATTTTTCATGTTGGAAAATACGTTTTCAGAGCCAAATTGAGCAACTTGTGCATTTACATGTAAATGCTTGGGATATTTAATACATATTTTTAAACACTTTAATGATTTAATCACTAAGGTTGATATACAACCCCTTTCCACATTAACTTTCGTAATTCTGTATACGCATTTCGACAACCAAGTTGTCATCATTAGCAGATAATTGCAAAGTGTCGCACCTGATAAACCACGGCGAACAATACCTGTACGAAAACAAACTCCGTACGTAAATTTTGGTTCTCAACGGTGCGGATCGCGTAGAAGTCTCAAAAGGTTGTACCTTAATCCCAATAGCAGCACCAAAGTTAACTGAAACCCGAGACCTAAAACCGAATAATACGTTGAAGAGAATTACCATGTAATATAAATGTCACGTGTTAATTCTCTTCTAATCCAATTGAGTCCTGATACCAGAACAGCACGGACCAAAATAACTCGATCTCCTGCTTACTCTGGAAACATTGAATTTCATTTCTATATAACCCAGTACAATGTGAACGTATACCTTAAATACATATATAGAAAAAATTTATTGTTACTTATACATTATTATTCTATTAATGTGTCGAAAGAATTATAAACTTATATTAGAATTCTTTTTCTTTAATTAGATAATATTAGATAAATTTGATTTTTATTTTATTGTTTCCTTGTAATTAGATTATTTGTTTGTATTACTTTTCATATTATAATCCTACAACTGCGAGTATTTCTTTTAATAGCAAAGATAATCCAGGCCGTCAACACCCCCAACAAATTAACTCTTATTACACGATGCCTTAGCAAGCCATGAAGTATTGTCACGTCGGCGCTCGTGGCTCTTAGAGCGACATAAGATCTTTGACTGTCGCCATTTACTTTAAACGCAAAGCTAAACAATGAAAAGCTTCCGGATATAGCAGCTATCGAAATAAAATCCGAAACTACAAAACAAGCAAACAGCTAATATCTTTAAAATTGAATAAGAAATCGTGAATGTTTACAGTTTTAGCATTCGCTTTTAAAAGTGTTTTGAATGAAAAATACGATTCTTGTCGTATTTGGGGGTTATAAATTGTTAAAATATTAGATAATATAATAATTAATTATATTCGCAATAATATGAATACATTTCATTTGTTACAGAAAATTTTTATAATCCGACAGCCTATCAATGAACTCCAAGAAATTGATTCAGCGCCACCTATTCCACCAAGAGGTTCGATAATTTTCTCTCCTGTATTAGTTCCACCAAAGCCGCAAGGTAAGCACTTCATAAAGGAGTTATATGTATCAAAAACTATTTTACTTGCATTCAAGTTTTTCTGGATAACAACTGTTCCTATTCAGTTTCTGGACATTAATTAATACAATAAATATTAATAAAAAGCTATAATAATTTAATATACATCTTTCCGTAAATGAATAACTAATATGCAAGGCACTCTTGCAACCTCATCCAATGATTTTGAAAATATAACATATAAGAGACCGAAAACTTCAAGTTTAACAAAATAAAGAATGTCCAATAGAATCAAAGGCCTTTGCAGAGTTAGTATAAATCGCATCAACTTCAAAATCCTTCTAATAAATCGCATAATTTCAATCAAATTTATTGTAGTAGATTTGCTTTTATCTACTAAATGAAAGAGACAATATTGGTAAATAGAAAAACCAAGAAAGTCTTTTCAAAGAAGGTCTTTAGTGTGTAATGGTATTATATCAACATATTACATAGTAGAACAGAAATATGTTATACATAATTAATATGCATTATTTAATATCAATTTTCCTATGTCTGAAACTGTTTCCGCCGTACATACGAGATCGTGTTATTTATTACTTGTAGTTACGTAAAAAGTACTATTAAAAGTTTATATTTTCACCTATTTGCAAAACTTAATACATAACACTTTACATAAAATAAACATTAAATATTATGAAAATGACAGGACTTATGGAATAATTAAAACCTAATGTTGTATTATAGCTATAACAATAACGCTTAGACGCCTTTTATAAATGCACCTCTATAGTCGAAACCTTTCGGGATACAAATTGTCGCAGACTTGTTACGACATCGTCTCGATAGATATGCAAATGCATCTGTTAATCCGTTAATTAAACAAGGTGAAGTGCTTGCTTGTGGATAAGAAAACAAAACCGCACCTCTCTTTGAATGTTTTTAAAATAACACTTTTATTAGGTCGTTATTTTTATGAGAGAATTACGTGACAAATTTGAATATACCAAAAGCGATAAAGCGATTATAAAACTAATAAAGCTCTGGCAGTTAATTTAAACTATTGGTTTTATTATTTTAGTGTAGTTTTAAAAACAAATTGCTAAAAATTTTGTGATCGTACTGCAGAGAAAGTGAATAGCATAAAGTCAGCATCATTTATTTCCTCGAAGCAATATATTGATCACCATAAACGAGGAAAATTAATGTATAATTAATGACCTCTAATGATATCATGTTAACATTCGCGGTAAAATTAATTTTAGTAAATAGATTATGAAATATTTGTTATCATACAGGGTTTTCCCAGCCTAAAGTTTTATCTAACATAGGAGAGTGCTTAAAATTTTACCTGCATTTTATTTTTTCTGGTCAATACAAACTACAAATAAATATTAAAAATACATAATTTTTCTAAATAATAACCCTCTTTTAAAATACACTTCTCCCATCGTCAGAATTCTTTCGGTTGACGACTTAGCCAATTTTCACCGCACCCTTCACTTCCTTATTAGAGGCAAATCGCTTGCCTCACAAGAACTTTGTGAGTGACTCAAAATCACTCGGAGCCAAGCCTGAGCTATATGGGGCGTGAGGTATGGTAGTACTTTCAAATCCAATGTAGCCAGTGTATTGTTCATTAGATGGATTTTATGTGGGAGAGCGTTATCATATTTTTGTTGGTACGGTCATCTTAATCTTTCCAAGAAGCTCACTATAATAAGCTAAATTAACACAACCTTCAATTCGCCTAATAGTCAATTAAAAACCTTGGATGCATTAAAGCCGTAAGCCTTTTTATAATATTTAGTTGATAATTTAAAAATTTAAAGGTAAACAACAGAAAAAGTGGGGTTCGTAACGGAAATATGACCGAAAGGAATACAAAGAGAATGATACGAAAAAGAAGTAGAAGTATAAAAATAGAAAGACCAAGAAAAACAATATCTGAAGTAGGCAGAAAAATGAGAAAAACCATGAAGATGTTTTGTTAATTACTTGACCTATTACAGAGATGGCGTGAATTATTTATTATATTCTAATCTTTTCTGTTCCATAGAACTATTCTTTATTAGATTAAAGATGACAGTAAAGAGCGATCTGTTAATTGGTCTGTGTTCGTCAATGCGAAAATGTAAACGTCTCGTATGGTAGTAATGATAGTAAACAATGGAAAATATTGAATCCCAAGCAGTAATAAAGTACTTTCATTTGAAAGGTTTAATACCGACCAAAATCAAAGCAGAATTGAGTTCGACACTATTAAAGTTCACTCTTTCATCATTAAAAATTAGATGTCAGAATTTAAAGGTGGTCGTGTGAATATAAAGAAAAAACTCCGCAGTGGAAATCCATAAACGCAAGAACTTTGTGAGTGACTCAAAATCACTCGGAGCCAAGCCTGAGCTATATGGGGCGTGAGGTATGGTAGTACTTTCAAATCCAATGTAGCCAGTGTATTGTTCATTAGATGGATTTTATGTGGGAGAGCGTTATCATATTTTTGTTGGTACGGTCATCTTAATCTTTCCAAGAAGCTCACTATAATAAGCTAAATTAACACAACCTTCAATTCGCCTAATAGTCAATTAAAAACCTTGGATGCATTAAAGCCGTAAGCCTTTTTATAATATTTAGTTGATAATTTAAAAATTTAAAGGTAAACAACAGAAAAAGTGGGGTTCGTAACGGAAATATGACCGAAAGGAATACAAAGAGAATGATACGAAAAAGAAGTAGAAGTATAAAAATAGAAAGACCAAGAAAAACAATATCTGAAGTAGGCAGAAAAATGAGAAAAACCATGAAGATGTTTTGTTAATTACTTGACCTATTACAGAGATGGCGTGAATTATTTATTATATTCTAATCTTTTCTGTTCCATAGAACTATTCTTTATTAGATTAAAGATGACAGTAAAGAGCGATCTGTTAATTGGTCTGTGTTCGTCAATGCGAAAATGTAAACGTCTCGTATGGTAGTAATGATAGTAAACAATGGAAAATATTGAATCCCAAGCAGTAATAAAGTACTTTCATTTGAAAGGTTTAATACCGACCAAAATCAAAGCAGAATTGAGTTCGACACTATTAAAGTTCACTCTTTCATCATTAAAAATTAGATGTCAGAATTTAAAGGTGGTCGTGTGAATATAAAGAAAAAACTCCGCAGTGGAAATCCATAAACGCGTATTGCTCCGGATACGATTGAAAAAATCCACCGCATCGTCTTGGATGGCCGTCAAGTAAGAATGCGTGACATAATAAACACACTAGTTATCTGAAGCAACAGTATGGACAGAATTTTAACAGGAAAAATTAGAATTGACAAAATACTCGATTCAAAGCAAAAGCTGAATCACTTCTGTATTTATCGCGATATTTTTCCATTAAAAACGTTGAATGTGCTGTGCTTTGGCATGTGTTCGCCGCAATACGGAGAACGTCTGCGTCATTTCGCTACCGTTGATTAAACCTGGGTCCACCATTTCACGTCTGAAACCAAATAAATAAATAGCTATTTTGTGAACTGGAATTCATCGACTTACATCGAAGACATTTCTAATAGTACAACTACTGTTGGAATAAGTATGTTGAGCGAACAAGAAACTAAAATCTGTTCATCCAAAAACTTTTCTGCAGATGATCTGGAATTTATAAAGTTGAAGCGCAAAAGCTGGCTAAACAGGGCCAAAAACGCGTAGAGATCAAAGGAGACATAATCGGAGGCAAATTTAGCAAACATGTGCAAGAAAAACAAGAGATTTCAGAATGACCCGAGCATCGCAACAAATTTAGAAGTTTCGTAATGGAATAGATCTTGTGATCGCTCCAAGTGATCTATAAATATCCATCTATCTACTGTTTTGTTGCAAACCCAATAAAATAGAAAGCATTTACTAAAAACCACTTAAATGATTTTGTCTAATCTTTTACTATTAAAGATATTGACTTTCTTGGTAGATATGAAAACAATTATTAATTTTCACTAAATGTATTATATTGACAAGAAGCTGGGAATTGAACTTATAGCATTTAAGATCTTGTATAGTTTTGCACACAACTAGAAAGTAGAGGATATTGCTTTGTTTTTTTTTTCTAATTGAATAGAGATACATATATCCACATATAGTCAACATATTCATAAAGTCAAAATTCAAAATAAAGTCCGTTTCTTACGTTTAGTTTCTTTTAATCTGTATAAGAAACAAGAGCAACTTCATTGATATAGCAACAAGATACAGTAATATTATTAAGCTTTTTATGCAAATTAGTGCCTGCTAATTTATGGCAAGGATACAATTTAAAATTTGTTGTGCGGGTCACACTGCAAAACTACTAAATTTCATCAAAGAGGAAATATCGAATTGATGACGTTCTTTCGTAAATTGATTAACACATCAAGGAAATTATAATAATTTAAAAAATGGTACAAATTTAAAAAGATAATTACGACATCGTTATGTGCTCCGAATATAAAAACAAAGAATGATGGATTTCCGAATTAATTAAAGCGTGAATAACGAGCACGCTTAAAGGTTAGTAGTTCTTGATGAAATGTCCAACACCCAATGCCACACGAAGCAGTACGTCCTCGAATTTTCTTCTTATTTCTTGTCATACACTTTTTCCTTTTTTCCAACAACATCCGTTCGACGGAATTCAATACGGGACAAACCACATCCGACGTACACATTATTCTTATCTTCTCTTTCTCGCCTCACATTCATCCTGCGAACGGGTAGCTTCCTGCTGCTTTGTATGTTACATGCCTTTGATTAATGACAGCGGACCCAAGTCTCTCGGCCTCTTCTGATTAAGCAATATTTATGTCCCGTACTCCGCACGTATACACGTCTGCGATATTCACGCGGGATTAGATTTTTTCCGAATTCCCAACGGATGGATAATTACCAGACCGGTAATTAGAATGTATAAAAGAGACGCCAAGTGATTAATGAATCAATTTAGAACAAATTACGCCAATTATATTAAGTAAGTACGCAGAATTGCCGCTTTCGTTCCAAATATATAGGATATTAGAGGAGGCTGAAAATACAACAAAATTAAAGGAAAAGAGTAGTATTATCAGGTTGTTACATATGAAATGTCCGATTTTGTAAGGAAAAAAAAAATATAAATATTTATTCTGCAAAATAGTCTCCATTTACATCAATAGTTTGCTGCCAACGGCCTGGAAGCTGAAGAATTCCCTTTGAAAAGAAATCTAGGTTTTGACGGCTCACATATTGCTCAAACACTGCTATTACAGACTCCCGTTCAGGGAAGTCCCTATTTTTTAAGTGATTTTCTAAACTTCGGAAAAAATGAAAATCAGTTGGCGAAAGGTCAGGTGAATAAGGTAGGTGAGGGAGAATTTCGTTACCAAATTCCGAAAGTTTTTGGATTTTCTGTCGTGCAACATGAGGTCTTGAATTATCATGAAGAAGTATGGGTCCATGTCTATTGACTAGTGAGGGCTGCAAGCGGCTCAATTTTCTATGCATAGTTTCCAGTTCGGCACAATAGGACGCTGCCGTGATGGTTTCACCAGGTTGAAAAAATGAATAGTGAATAATACCCTTACTGGTCCACCATACAGTCACCATAATCTTTCGCGGGTGAAGTGATGCTCGTGCATGCTGTCTTGGTGCTTCACCTCGATCTAACCATTGTCCTGACCGTCTCCGATTATCATAAAGTATCTACTTTTCGTCACACGTTACCACTCGATGTAGAAACGGTTCAACTTTCTGTCGATTAGCCAAAGAGGTAGCCACCTCTAATCGACGGAGCTTATTGGCTTCCGTTAATTGGTGCGGCACTTTGCCAATCGAAGAAAGGTGACGACTAATGGTGGCAATGGACACTTGAAATGTTTCTGCAAGGCTACGCACTATTGTCGACGGATTACTTTCAACTTCTACACGCAGCTCGTCGTCATTAACGGTGCTACGCGCATACCCGCGAGGCTCATTTTCCAAATCAAAATTTCCCTTGATGAATTTTTTACACCATCGCCGTAATGTGCGTTCATTACACGTGGTTTTACCGAAGGTTTGATTAATTTCTCGCGTTGCTGCAGCTGCATTTAATCCCTTTTTAAATTGAAAGAGGTAAATTCCCCGAATATCTCTTTCCGACAGCATTTCCATAGGCGAGACAAGGACAGGTGTATTAATCTTTCCAAGAAATGGAACAGGTACACATTTCAAAATAAATACCCTTTTCTACAAATACAATAATAATTTTCACCAAAAACATACACGTCTTCACACAGGTGCGATTCAGTTCAGACTGAAGGAAAAAACGGACATTACATTTGTAACAACCTGATATGAGCGTATATATAACACCAAATTTCAAAACG
This sequence comes from Dermolepida albohirtum, assembly GCA_031893035.1. Classification (NCBI taxonomy): domain Eukaryota; kingdom Metazoa; phylum Arthropoda; class Insecta; order Coleoptera; family Scarabaeidae; genus Dermolepida; species Dermolepida albohirtum. The sequence continues at coordinate 495,979 of JAVIWB010004270.1, read as the reverse complement.
AAAGTCCTTGAAATTTCGTGTCTGAGACTTTGTTAAATAAACTTCTATTCGCTGGGCTAATCAAATTAATATATTTTCAAATGATTTAAAAATTTTGCTGCTTGTTTGGGTGACATCCAGAAGAACTTTATATTCAAGATATTAGCACGTGAATTTAATGGTGATATAGCTTTATATGCAATTAATAATCTACTGTGGGCTTTCGTTTAATAACTGTGTAATACCTGTTCCCATAACGCAATTTATGGCACATTGGAACACACTAAACACATTTCTGGAGAAAACGAGATCGCGGGTTCGAGTCCCTCGTGGAAAACAGAAAGCCTTTCAAAAATTTCTGCATTACACATACAATGTCAAAAGCGATTAAAATTGCAATTTTTCAGTTTAGCATTTAACAACGCAAACGTTTTCTCGTCAGAATTTTCGCCACAGTGGGAACAGAATACTTTTCATTATATATTCAGAAGCTCTCACGAAAATGTTTATTAATTACTCCAATACCAAAATTATTATTGGTATAATTTTAATCCATTTCTAATACCATAGTTGTACTTTTTCATCTAGAGAGGTATTTCTCTTCATATTTTTGTTGAATGTTTTAATTGTTATGTAAGAAAACGTTAATTATATTTTTCAGTAACTAGTGTAATGCCTAGTGTATTGCGTGTCAATGGGTAATTTATTAGAATATTTCACCTCCGAATTTTCTAAAACTCTACGATTCGTACTTGTACAATGCCTCATTATGTCCACTAATTTGTACTTCTTTACAAGATTTCTATGTATTATTTTATATACGTCGTCGTCTTGCGTTATATGTATATTCTGTCTGTGCCTTTGTTACATACATGTGTCTGTAATTTGCTTCGTGAAATTATCTACATATGCCTCAATGTAATTTCGTTTTATGATATTTTACTATAGTTTCTGATTTTACAACTCGATCTTCTATTGCAATCATGAAGCTTTCAGTTTTTGCGTAAATATTTTTCCATCCATTTATTTGTTGGTTGCCTGTTCGTCAATCTGTTTGTGTATTTGGTGAAGATGTGTTCTATGTATTATTTTGTTTTTCAATGTTCCTATTTTATTGCTACTTACTACAAATTGTTCTGGATTAAAATTTATATTACTGAGGTTTAATGGTGTGATTTTGTTTCTCTTTCTATTATTGTTTCGTGAAGAGTATTGCTTCTTATGATCAAAAATATGTTGTGCAGTTGTTTATGTATAGTTCTAATTTTTTATATCAAAGAAGACCCTTCCTTCTTCTTCTCTGGGTAATGGTAACCGTTCTATCATAGACTGTTGATAATACATCAAAACGCCAATTTCAAGGCACGCTTCATTGGCGTACCAGGTTCACATACAGCCTTTCCCTTCCAACCTGCAGTTTACTCAGTTTCATTTATACATGTATTGAAAGCAACAATATATTGTATAACAAGTATTTGTTTCTCAATAGACTGTTATATATATAATATATATATAATAATAATAATGTCACCACACCACACCACAAAAACGACCATTGTGCGACTGAGAAATTAAAGTTAATAAGTGGATATTCTGAATTCTGAATTTTAGTTAAGATATGTTCCTAATGTGGTGCATGAAAAACCACTGAGAATGACAAATAAAAAGTACAAAGCACATATCAAAAAAACCGGCGTAAAATCGAACAAGTAACTTTTATTTAATTTATGTGTAGTCACGATTTTGTATAATCTACCGTTTACATGATTATACAATGCATCATTTTGTTCATTTTTGCATAAATATGCGAAATGTCCGTTTCTAGTCGGACATCGTTATGAAATTTGCTACCATCCGTCCGTAAACGTATTGAACATAGGATTAAATTCGAATCGAAAACTAAGAAACTGTAATATGTATGTCAGAACAGCAGATCGTAAAAAATGTTTTGTTAATTACGTGACATATTGCATAGATGGCGTGAATTATTATATTATATTCTTTTCTGTTCTATAGAACTATTCTTTATTAGATTAAAGATGACAGTATAGAGCGATCTGTCAATTGGTCTGTGTTTGTCAGTGCATCAAAGTAAACGTCCCGTAAGATTGTAAGCAATGGAAAATATTGAATCGCTGGCAGTGATAAAGTACTTTCATTGGAAAGGTTTAATATCAACCAAAATCAAAGCAGAATTGTGTTCGACACTATTAAAGTCCACTTTTTCATCATTAAATATTAGATGTCCGAATTGTGTAATCTATCGTTTACATTATTATCCAATGAATCATTTTGTTCATTTTTGCATAAATATGCGGAATGTCCGTTACGTAGTCGGACATCGTTATAAAATTTTCTGCCATCCGTCCGTGAATGTATTGAACATATAATTAAATTCGAATCAAAAAATAAGAAACTGGATATGTGTGGTGGAACAGCAAATCGTAAAAAGCTTCTATTATTAATATTATGGTATGTGCAATCGTCTTCCAGAGGAGTGCACCAATATACTTCCGAAGTTATTTCAAAATTAGTGTTAAATATGTCGGAAAAGTTTGAACTTTTTAACAGACCAACTGTTAATGTTTATGAGTGATAGTGCCACAAACATAGTTTCTGTAACCTCTTAACAAATATTCTGCTAAATGTTATATAAGAGTTGATCAATAAGGTTGATATATAACCCCTTTCCACATTAACTTTTGTAAATTCTGTATACGCATTTCGACAACCAAGTTGTCATCATCAGCAGATAATTTGATGATGACAACTTGGTTGTCGAAATGCGTATACAGAATTTACAAAAGTTAATGTGGAAAGGGGTTATATATCAACCTTATTGATCAAGTCAATCAACCACAGGCTCCATCAAATTCAACTGTTATATAAGAGTACAACAATGTACTTCCGAAGTTATTTCAAAATTAGTGATAAATACATTAAGATTAAACAAACTAACTGTTAATGCTTCTGAGTGATGGTGTGCAATTCATGCTTTCATTTTGTGGCAAAAACTATTCAGCTATACTATCCTGAGATAAACGCTTTAATAGCTCATGAATTAGCTGTATTTATCAAATCCTCAAATTCCACACAGACTCTATTCTTGAACCACCAGCTTCGATTCTTACACGTTAAGGAACATGGTTATAGACATCGTTTTACTATTATAAAAACTTTAAGAATATAAAGAACGTGATTCTAAAAATCGATCCAAAAGAAGCTGCAGTTATCAAGCAAAGCCAGTCAAAATTCAAGATAGTCAGGCTAAACCAAATTTAAAAGCTATTCAAAACATTATTTCGGACTAGTGGAGGGAATAGAAAAATTAGAAAATCCTTCACCATCATTAGTGGAATATGTCAAAATAGTGAAAAGTATTCACAGACAATTATGCGCTTTGTATGGCACAAAAAATTATTGTGTTATACGGAAATTCGAAAGTATTTTAGACAAGGATTTGCCAGGTTTTCATAAATTAAGACAAATTTGTGAAGATGCGTCTACAGATTCTTTAAGTTGTCTTGAAGATTATTTTATTTGTGCAAATATAACATCACTGGATATAAAACGCTCGTTTTCTGCACATAAATGTTTTTTTTTAAATGTTTTGAAAATTTTTCTTGAATCTTAGTTAATATATTATTAATAAAATGATTACTTTTACAATATATAAGACATTTGGATGATTTTTCTTGCTAAAGTTCTTCTATTACATTTATTTGCAATCCCTTCATCTTGATGTAAGAACTGAAGATTTTTATTTTGTCTAATAATGACTAAAACTGTTGGTCTGTCTGCGTATATTTTTAAACCATTCATAGATGAAAGATGATTTGTGGGTTCGATATTTATGTTATGTTAGTTTATTTTACAACCTTGTCATAACAAACATAATAAATGCAATACATTGGATTTAATATGTTTAATTAACGGTTAAGTGCAACACAAAACCAAAGAACGCTTAATGTATCTTCTTGGAATATACACTGTTTTATTGTCATTTCAGTTGTTTTCAGTATATCAGATTATGTGTTTACGTGCAGGAATGTTGACCATGAACTGATAGCATACTTATCTTTATTATTATTATTGTCATTAATAATAATAACGTATTTATCCAATTGACTTAAATTAAAGCATAAGGTATGTTATTCATTTTAAAACTAATTCTAATCTACATAACTGTGTAAATAAAGTTGTATATTACAATTAAATTTAAAATATTTAAATTCAAAATCGTCTCTTTAAGTGAATAGTAAACCTTGGAGATCAATAAACATCTAATTTTATTTTTAGATATTTGTTTTGGCATTTGCTTAAAACTCACAGGAAGCCTATTATATACCGTGATATTTAAGTAATGAGAGTTTTTATATAAAAGAAACTGACTTAATTTACGTATGTGATCAATATTGTCAGTGACATACATCAGTAACTGAAAAATAAATAATCGTGCCAATGTCATAATATTCACTTCAGAAACCAATGCCCTACAACTTACTCATCTGCCAACACGAATAAGGATAAGCATTGCTTTCTTCTGCCATTTATATACGCCTTCTAGTTTTGACTTCTCCTCTCCAAAGTGTGGTAACACTCCTAACTTGTTACTAATAGCTAAAACATGGTTTTCCAGTTACCTTTTACAGGTAAGTGTCAGGCCCAGAATCTTGTCAGAGTCTACTTGTTTTAGGTCTTACTATTAACTTTTATAACTTTTTATAACTTTCAATATGTATTGCTTTAAACTCTATAAAATATTTCTTGTTACTATTTAAGTACAACTCATTTTCTTTAAAGAAATTGTTTATTTTAGTTAACTTTGTATTTTATTTTCTTCACAACCAATAGAATTCAAATGCTTAACACCAACAATGGATTATGTCAGCAAACATTACAGTCTCAGACAATAACAAGTCGTTACCAAATAAAATTTACAAAAATTGCTACTGCCTATGAATATTAACAGACTCTATACAATCATTGGTATCCCAATGACCAGTTGAGCATAAATTTTGGCAAAACTCTCTGTCCAGGAATACCTCCACCTTTACTATTTAAACTTTGATCATTTTGGTGCACAATCACAATATCACTCAGATTTTTGTGTTCCAAACGCGCTCATTCAATATATTACGCCTAAAATTTGTTCACTTACAAAACTCGTGGAACGAAATCTTAAGTTTATACTATCAATTCCATAATCATTTATTGTACTCAGATTATTTATAGAAGACAAGCAAACATGGCTATATTTACGTACCATTGTATAAATGTTATAGTTAATATGCTCAATGATCTTGTTTATTTTTTTATTATAATATTGAAATGGAATTGAGCTAATTACTACGTTTGTACTTTTGGTACATTCTACAATTTCCCCGGAATGATTTATGGCTCTATTTAGATTCTCAGAATTATCGTTTTTAGGAACCTCTCTTTATTCAGTTTATTTGATCCACCGTGATCACTATCTACAAAGGGTACTAGAAAAGTTTTGTAGTATGACGCAACAATGAATCGTAGGAAGCTGCTTCTTGCTGCATGTTGAGACATGTTTATACACGCATAGTAGCCGCTGCGCCATGTCGATGGGCTCAGTTATTCATTAGCAGTGAGAGTGTAAAGTGCTTGCGATGGCATTATAGTCACGAAATGAGATAAGGGCAGTTTTGCGTTATAAATTCGTGCGAGGTTTTGAACATAGACCAGTGCTTCTAAGAAATGACTCTTGCACTAAGTGATGTTTGTCCACATCGCACAACGATATTTAGGTGGTATAGAGAATTCCAAAGGGGAAATTTAACTGTGAAGGATGCTGAGAGACCGGGAAGGCCACGAACATCAGTTACGGAGGAAAACGTTACTGAAGAAAATGCTTGGCGATGACAGGCGAGTGACCTACCAACAGATAGAGGGTATTTCAGGCCTAAATGCATCAGCAATTCGTTCGATTCTGCATGATTATTTGCATGTGAAGAAACTTTGTCCTCTCTGGGTGTAGCATCGACTGACTGAAGTGCAGATGACACGACTTGAGATGCCAGAAAAGTTTAATAAGGGACAATCTCGGTATGTGAACAACATCATGACAGGTGACGAGACATAGCTGTACTATTACGATGTGCCGACCAAAGCTCAAAACAAAGTTTGGGTCTTTGATGATGAGGATACACCCGTAGTTGTCAGAAAATCCCGATCTGCAAAGGAAGAAATGATAGCTGTATTTTTCAAATCGAGTGAAATTGTGGAATGCGTCGTTTTGGACACACAGAAGACAGTCACAGCTAAGTGGCATTCTGAACAGTGCCTGCCTAAAGTCATTCGATCTATGAAGAACCTGCGGCCAAAGTTAAGAATGGACACCTGGTTCGTCCATCACGATAATGCTCAAATTCACCGCGCCAAAGCCTGCACCGAATATTTGACCACGACAGGATTGAAAGTTCTCGAGCATCCACCCTACAGTCCACAACTTGCTCCCTGCAACTTTGCACTGTTCCCGCATGTGAAAATGAAGCTGAAAGGTAGGCGGTTTTCCAGTGATGAGGACCTTCTGCGAACTTGGTACAACGAGCGTGCTTGACTCCCTAGTGAAACTTGGTAGAACTGGTTTAAAGATTGATTTCGAAGGATGGAGTGGTGTATTGGGTGTAGAGAAAATTACTTGGAAAAAGTTCAATAAACAAAGCTGTATTGCAAAATTTTCCTAGCACCCTTTATATAATTATGTCCTAGTACCTGGTTTAGTAATTTCCACAAAAGATAATTTTCCTTTGATTCAACGTTTTGGTATAATGACGTCCTTGACTATTCCCAGTAATCACAATTTTTGGTTTTTCTTTATATCTTTTGTGATAATTTATATCTTTTCTCATGTTATCGTATTTTGTACAACAACTAAACATAACTTAGATATACTCTATATTAGAAAAACTATATTTTTTCTTACTCAGTTCCTGACTCTTGATTATTATTGATATTGTCATTGTTACCAATTTGGAATTTGTGCAAACTGCACAGGTTCCTAAATTTCGTCTATATTTACTGATAATTTGAAATTTTTTTCGTAATCTAAATGATTGTATCGTTTATTTCTCCTCATGTGCTAGATATTTTATTATTTTGTGCGTAACGATGAATTAATTATTGTCAATAAATTCAATATTTACTTACGTTTCCATGAAAAGATGCCTAAATACACCCCCTCTTAATGAAATGTTCGAATTGTTTAACTTTCACCATTGCTTAGCTGTGAGAGATATCAAATAAGATATCACCTATAATTATGTATTTACATTCATAAGATTGTAAATACTTACTTAATGTTACGTCTATAAAGGAGGCTGGTAATTTCATTATTAACATATCTGGTTTCGAACGCAACTATATTAATAAGAGCCATGATCATCGGGAAAAGAAACCATGTAGATACACCAATAAAAACACAGCGATAAAATTTGCATCTTAATACTTAATGTGAAGACGCTTTTCCTACATTTATTGTTTAAAATAAATTACGCAACGTGTGTGTATGTGTGCGGATGTGCTTACGCGCGAGTCGGGATAAAATTTATTTTAGTATCTCTCGTAATAGCACGGATATTTTGATTGCAAATCCAAGACTGTTAGGTCGTTCACATACAAATTACCTCTTAATGAAGTATTATTTTAATTTTCAAGATATTATTATATTATCTGACCACTGGATATACAACCACTTACTTTGTATTAGGTTTTACATAAATGCTAATATGTTTGAAGTATAAATTTCAATTGCAAAAATATCTAAAGGTTATGTTAACTACTAATTAGAAAAAAGGCATTAATTTATTCTTTACTTCATTAATATTTAACTACAATACAAAATACAAAACGATGCATTACATGAATATATGCGCATTCCGAAATATAATATCCATTTTGTACACACTTACAAATCAAGTGGTGTCCTAGACAAAAGCGGGATCCAAGAAATTAGTGATTTGCCTTTGAAATCGCTAAGAATTCTACTTTTTCTTTTGAAAATATTAAATTGTTTTAATTTAAAAGAAATTCCCATTATTTGGGTCTTATAGAATACGTAGTATTTTATCGAGACATATCTGGAATTTTAACTCTCATAGTACTTAAACATCTCATTGTTTGCTAGTTACTTGTAGCCTCATTTCACTTTTTTTTTTTACTTAACTTTACAACTTTAGTGAAAAATAAGGGTTTCCATGAATAGTTTTACATACAAGGAAGAAATAAACCATAGAGAGTTATTCATGTTTTATCTTTCTACCTCGGACATTGCATAATCATATACCCTGATTGCTAGCCTTCTTAATGAAATCAATAACTCGAGAGTTTTGTTTTTATAACAAACCCCTGCCGATATTGTTTATGATGCAATTTTTAGCTCTAGATTTTAAAAATTGGACTATCTGTTCTTCTAGGTTTTCAATCAACTTCTAGTTCCCAAAAACATGAAATTCATAGAGCTAAGTGTTTTTCTTGAATCGTCATTGCCATTTAATAGTCATATTTATCATATTCGTTCTACTACTCTATAGGCAGTTTTTTATGTTAACCTAATTATATTTACATGACAGATAAAATTGGGTTGCGGTCCCTTTGCATATTATCCAAATTACTCAATATAAACTGTCGAACGTCTTGATCGAATTATCTTAATTCTAGAAGAGAACAAGATATTGTTTCGTGCTTGGTTTCCGCGTCACTAACTTAAAAATAAAATTTATTTCTCTTATATCAGGTTGTTACATATGAAATGCCCGATTTGTAAGGAATAAAGAAAAGTCTAAATTTAAAAAAATATAAATATTTATTCTGCAAAATAGTCTCCATTTATATCAATAGTTTGTTGTCAACGGCCTGGAAGCTGAAAAATTCCCTTTGAAAAGAAATTTAGGTTTTGACGGCTCACATATTGCTCAAACACTGCTATTACAGACTCCCGGTCAGGGAAGTCCCTATTTTTTAAGTGATTGTTTAAACTTCGGAAAAAATGAAAATCAGTTGGCGAAAGGTCAGGTGAATAAGGTGGGTGAGGGAGAATTTCGTAACCAAATTCCGAAAGTTTTTGTATTGTCTGTCGTGCAACATGAGGTCTTGCATTATCATGAAGAAGTATGGGTCCATGTCTATTGACTAGTGAGGGCTGCAAGGGGCACAATTTTCCATGCATAGTTTCCAGTTCGGCACAATAGGACGCTGCCGTGATGGTTTCACCAGGTTGCAAAAATGAATAGTGAATAATACACTTACTGGTCAACCATACAGTCACCATAATCTTTTGCGGGTGAAGTGATGCTCGTGCATGTTGTCCTGACCGTCTCCGATTATCATAAAGTATCCACTTTTTGTCACACGTTACCACTCGATGAAGAAACGGTTCAACTTTCTGTCGATTAGCCAAAGAAGTAGCCACCTCTAATCGACGGAGCTTATTGGCTTCCGTTAATTGGTGCGGCACCCATCGATCGAGCTTCTTCACTTTGCCAATCGAAGAAATGTGACGACTAATGGTGGCAATGGACACTTGAAATGTTTCTGCAAGGCTACGCACTATTGTCGACGGATTACTTTCAACTTCTACATGCAGCTCGTTGTCACTAACGGTGCTACGCGCATATCCGCGAGGCTCATTTTCCAAATCAAAATTTCCCTCGCTGAATTTTTTAAACCATCGCCGTAATGTGCGTTCATTACACATGGTTTCACCGAGCGTCTGATTAATTTCACGCGTTGCTGCAGCTGCATTTAATCCCTTTTTAAATTGAAAGAGGTAAATTGCCCGAATATCTCTTGCCGACAGCATTTCCATAGGCGAGACAAGGACAGGTGTATTAATCTTTCCAAGAAATGGAACAGGTACACACTTCAAAATAAATACCCTTTTCTACAAATACAATAATAATTTTCACCAAAAACATACACGTCTTCACACAGGTGCGATTCAGTTCAGACTGAAGGAAAAAACGGACATTACATTTGTAACAACCTGATAGTTAAATATTTTAATACCAATACACTAACACTGACACTCTGTACTGCTGATACTAACAAATATTACCCTGACCATTCTTTTCCCTACGTTTATCCATGTAGTTTACTTAGTGAATTTTAAAGTCTCCTATTACTACTTTCAATGGCATTAATATAGAAAAAATATTAATTAAACCATATAGTAAATATATATAATTTATTTTTCCATTTTCCATTTTTTCCTTTACCGATGAAAGTTTATTTTCCAATCTTCGGATATTATATAGAATGAGACATTCGTCGCATTGCTACACAGGTGTATACGTTATTAGTAATTCACTGCAATTAATTCATTTACGATTAAATGCCAGAGAGTTTATACGTTGATCGGCTTGCGACAAGTATACCAAGGAATGCTTTCTCACGCGATCTGTAAGTCAAAAAAAATAAGAACCTAGTCTAATAATCTAAAAAACAATTCTTACCAAGAATGTCAAGCGGATATATGCACCTCGCACATTCTAAGCAGATCTCTACGGTTTGAGAAAATTCCCAATCTACTATATTTTCCTTGGTTGCATGTGTCGGTGGAGGATCAATATGAGTCGCTAAGGTCTTGTTTAAAGATCCAACATAAATGACACGATATTCCTCAACTTTACAATACCAATGCTTCAGGAGGCTAATACACGCTGCTTCGGGAACGCCGGCGAAACTTGGAAAGTTATGATTTCAATCTGATGTTTTATATGTTTATGGCAGTTGTTTATATACCCCCAGAAATATGGTAGAGAAAGGTGTACCATGTATCGATCATGCAAAAACAGCGTGATAAACCAGTGAACACAAAACAGTTCTATATATTTCGTAAAATTTCAAAACAAATTTTCAAAATAAAAAACCAGCAGCATGCCAAACCGGCACAAATTGGCAGCTTGTCCCATAAAAGAAATAACTATTTCTTTTATGTCCCAGTAACGTCAGCAGCAGCCATCTTGAATCATCACACTACACCAGCGACGACAGCATCTATGGGTGGCAATGACATTTACATTTCCTTCTGCAACTGCTGTCGTCGCTGTTGTAGTGTGATGATTCAAGATGGCTGGAAATTACACCTAGTAAGGGCCGACACTTTTCGATCAGTTTTAGCAGTGTTGTACTACTCAAATATAACACAAGGGGGAAAATAACCCATCTAGTCATAATAGAAACAATTAAGTTTGCATTGTCTGGCAACTAACTTTGCCAGGCAATGCAAATAATAGTACATCATTTTTTTCTATTTATATGATAAACTTTACTTTAATTTTTTCATATGGTGGTTTATAAAGTATTATATTTCGCAATAAAAAGCGAGTTTTGTAAAATTAGAACATTTTACCCATCAAAGACGAATAGAATTCTCCTGAAATTATTCACGAGAGAATTATTGTTATGGCAGTGTAGTCGTGAATCCATTATAGATGACCCAATATAGATGGCTTCTTATCCTTAGTGTTAAATAAGCAACAGGATATGTTAAAATTTATAAACAGCATTACAATAATAAATAATGTGAAATATATAATAAGAGCTATACAACAATGAGTAATAGTAAGAAACCCACTACACAATATTCACAACAACATAACATGACACAGCTGTTGTGACAAACAACTGATTCCAGCTCTACCGGTCCTAGGACAAATGAAGAAGCACTAGAACGTATCTTCAAGATATTCATTTATTGTGTAATAGCACTTGTCAATCAGTGGAATCCTAATTCGTTTTTTGAATCTACACATGCCAATATTTTTGAACGATAGCGGTAATTCATTATATATTCTAATCTGGATACTATATCTCATGGTTCTCGAAAGTCTAAAGCACTAACTACGGTGATTCTTATTTCCAGTGTTATAGTCGTGAACATAGCAATAAGACCCTCTTATACACTTGTATATGTAAAGCAATGTATGGTAAATAAATCTTGGCTCTCTTCTGAAGCACGAAGTTCTTATTAGCTTCCACAGAATTTATCCAATAGCATAGGACATATGCAAGTGAAAAAGTGAATGGTAAGTCACAGTAGCTGCTCTAGCTGCGACTACATACGTAAGTTTTGTCGAAGCATAAAGATGGTTTTGAACATAGTTTGTCAATATGATACTTCCATCTGAATTTAGGATCCAAAATAGTAACCATGAAATTAACATTTGACAGGCTATTTGTATACCTGTTCTCAAAACATATGCAACATTTCAAATGCTGGAAGGCCTACAAACGCAACTATTTCTGACGTTTGCATGAAAGTTGAAGCAATGGCTTCTGAAGATTGTCACTATCTATGAGATAAGAAATTCACATCATGTATTTTTAGTAAAATCTCATAACCACAACTACGGTAGTGGTAAATACCATTCATTTTATACGATATAAATTTTAACTATTTACATTGAACTTTCTCAATAGTATGTTGAGAATAAATACCATATAACTGGGCGTTCAGACAAGAGGAGCGTATTTCAACTGACTAGCTACTAAACTCTTAAACAGTAATTTAGAAATAAAGTATTGAAATACGCATAACAAAGTCTAAGGTCTTAAGGTATTGCTGGTAATAACAATTAAATAAAAATGATGAGAGAAACTCAATGATGAATCTCACACAATGTAAGTTGAATCAGTACTGCTTATTTTTGTGGTATAAGTTATTTAGCAGCACCTATTTATATTTCATTTTAGAATAAAAAATTGAGACCGCTATGCCATCATATTTAGATTCATTCGAAAAAGATCACGTCATTCTACGGCTTAATAGACATGTACATTTTCATGTCATCCACATAAGCTATCGCAGCACAAGAAAATTTAGTTAATGAACCATCTGTATATAAAGTGAAGAGTAAAGGTTCTAAATTAGAGCCTTGCGACGCTCTAGGTGATAGATGGAAATCAAATGTTTTGTAACCATTATTTACATCGATTAACGAAATAAATTTTGAAATTGTAGTTCTTAAAGGATAAATTACGGGGGTTTACGCTGTACCGACTGAAGCCGTTAATGCACTTAAAAATATAATAAACAAACTATCGTTGACATAAATGGAAATGTTTTAAAGATTGGTTTCCGTGGATGCAGAAATGCATTGACTGTATACGGAAATACTCTGTTTTTACTCCTCGACTCGTTAGTTATTAATACTAAGTCAATAAATAACAGTATTCTTAAAGTATTAGAAATTGATTTTCTCTTACCTAAGTAGGAAAACTACATGAAAGTCATAATGATATTAAAGAAATCAAAATAACATGTTCACGATCTAAATATTAAAAAAATTTCCATCGCGTAACGTTTCCTTCCAAAAAGTAATTTAAATGTAGATCACACATTCAAGTATAGCATATGTACGTACATGAATATAATGCTGCTTTCATCAAAATAAGGAATCATTCTTCGGAACAGACATCTCCGATTGTTCCATCTTTCACCTAGAACCGAAACGAAACCCAAACGAACTTAGAAAAAAGAAACAACGGATGCTAGAAACATTTAAATGGCATTCTACAAGATCGCACGACTCCTTCCGAATACATTCGAGAACAGCCGATATTGGTTTCGAGTCGCGTCTTAACCGCTTCGAATCTAGCCACCCGTTACCCACAACAACAATTATTTCAACCTGTTGTGTCGGACGCCAGGTGCCCAATATAATCGCAGGAACCGTGGACGCACGCAAAAAGAAGACAAACGGACAAAAAGTGTAGTTTCTTTTTCGCTAGAATGATGTAAACCGGTGAAGTTATTTGGCAATTTTTAATTTTCGTTAATGTTTGTACTGTTCGATTATTAACGTTTTCGTTGTTAATCTGTGTGAAAAGCTGGATCGTACTGCAACGAAAAACACCGGTAAGAATTCGTAGATATTTCTAAATGTGTAATGGAATATATAGCTAACATTAAAAATACAATATTTCTTATTGAATATCGCCATTTTTGTACGTAGAATTTGGACTTTCTACGTACGTGCCATGTACCTTGAATTTAATTACAGGTTGTCTGTTGTTTGTTATGCTCCGCATAAATTGTCTTTTGGTACTTTTGCCGCCTTATACCTGATAGAAATAGAGTAAAGAATAGAAGATACAATACATAGGAAAGATGCAAAAGTTTTGTATTTATAGTATATTAGCGATTAATTGAAATAATTAATGAATATTATTATTAAAAAGCGCGTGTATTATAAATGATTAGAGTGAACAGAAATTTACGAAAATGGATGTTGTATTATTATCCTTGCATCTACAATACCACAATGGCAATTATAAGAAATAAATATTTCCGATTAATTCGGCACAAAATTTGAAAAATTCAGAAAAATTGTAGATCAATATACTTAACTTTAATTATCAATCAAACACTTGGGAAGTACTAAATGTAGCTTATTTCGCAAAATACATCTAAAAACTTTAAACTGCAAGCTATTGTCGTTGTCGTCTTGTGTATTTAAGCACTGACTAAATGGCAGTCTCATATCTGAACTCTTAGAACTCATTTTGGAAAATATTGTTGAGTAATTTTTATCTTACGTTTCAACGAAAATATTTTTAAAAAAAATTTAAAAATACGCACAAATCCAAGGGGCTAAATCAGATGAAATCATAAAACGGTCTACCTAGAAAATTGATATTTTTGTACCAAAAATATTCAAATAAAATGAACGCACTGTAACTTCACAAAAATCTTTTTCATTCTTAATTTTTCAGATAAAATTAATTTCTCAATTAATATAAATATTCTTCAGCTATCAATCTCTAGCATAAGTGTCTGCCAGACTATTTCTCCTACTTAATTAACTCGAACCTAGATCGTTATTCGTTTTTGGCTGTTTTCTTATGCCAATCACAAACTTAATTGAGGAAGACCAAAGTCACATGGCAGTAATCCAAAAATAATTCTAATTATTTGTTTTTGCAAAGGAAAACACTGAAAGTTCACTGAACGTCTCCCATGGCATATCATACGGAAATCAAGCAAGATATAAATATCAAAGGATATTCAAGTCACAATATCCTGATACCTGTTTTAAGGCAAAACGGTTCGCGCCAATTATCGCAGTTTTACCTTAAAACAGGCAATTGCTTACATAATTTAATTACCTGTGGTTTCCAAGTTAAGTTTTCATTAGTTAGCAATAGACTTATGCTAGTAATGTTAATATTAATATATTTATAAAACAAACATGGTTGATACAAAGTAATCTACAGGATAGTCGTTAATAGAATAATAGTGAAAGAGCATCAAAAAATTCTATTACTCTTTCAAATTTTAAAGGGGAAATAGGAAAGAAATCAAAGAAAATCGACAAAACAACTAATTATTTGTTACCTAATAACTTTCAATAGTAACATTTTTTTACATATGTATCAAAATGAAATTCAATTTGTTTATTATTTTGTTTTTCCTGAAGTGCTACGTAACAAGAAATTGTAAAATTGAAACACCGCGATGTTATCAAGTTTTTGACAAAATAACACCTACTCACTAACAAATAATTTAGGGTGACACCACTATTTGAGACCAAATAGAAGTTCTGGTTGAATACGAGACCAAGGACTGTAATAGTGGCAGATAACTACAATAAAACATTAACAAAATTACATACATCTGTTCAACTAATACGTTTAGGTTTCTGTCACAAAGAAGTTCTCCTCCTTCATGACAACGCGCGAGTTCATAAGGCAGTCAAAATCCAACCCAGTTGAGTCACTTCCACTGAGAGAAGAAAAACTATTCCATCCAAAAATGCTAGTTGACTCAAAAGTTTTTGACGATTTCCAGTGAGCAATCATCATTAAACGTTGTTTCAACCATACAAATCTCAATCATTATAGTACAAGCTAGTATACCATTAACTGCATGAATAGTACCAAATCTTTAATTCGACATGTAAGGAAATGAAACTCAATAAATTCTGATAATTTGTTGACTTACAAGAAAATGTTCGAGCAAGCAATTACTGTTGTTGGATTAATATTTATAAAGAACATCGATATGCACTTCATAAGAAGTCAATGCAAAGATACAAGTTAGTATATAGCTGTTTTACTGAATATTTTCAAATATTAACGATTATAATAATATTAAACAATGTCATGTTGTTATGTATAATTCGGAGTAGATTCTTTTAATGTGACAAGAATAACAACTACTTATTCAATTCAACCTATAAAAGTGTTTCTTGACACGTTCTATACGAAGTTATAATAAGGTAATTCATTTAAAAGGGATACAGTAAAATAATTGTAGAATAAGCAAAATGTATCAACTATCAAGCATTCTATCTTACACATGTGCTACTTGCTACTCAGTTTTACCAATGGTTTCTATATTATATAACTAATAAAGTTTAGTTATACTTTAAACAATCTTTAGGCAATCATTGTCAACCATGGCAAAACTAATAACGTGAACAAAACGAAACATTTTAGGAAATTTAAATATAATTAATAATAAAAATAAGGAAGAACAGCAAATAACATTTTTTAAAAATATTGACAGTGCATATTATTTGTAATTATTAAACAAAAAAGAACATATTGTAAATGTTAAGAGGGCTATTGAAAGCATTCGTTTATTAATTCTTACTATATTTGTCAAGTCAACGACTTCGAGACTTCTCAAGATTTCTAATTGAAATATTCTCTTTCTGTTAACAAAACATTTTATTTGAGCGAATGAATGAAGAGAATACATTCCGAAAACTGTTGAATTAACTAAATCCGTTTTATCAGTGCATCATAGAGTCCGGATTTGGCTATAACGCAGACAAATCTGGGCTATTTTGATATTCGACAAGACACCTCAGAGGACGTCGATAATTACTTGAAAGGGAAGTTTGATGCTTATTTTGAAGACCGACATTTTGTTCTGATTGTATAAAGCCGTTACAGGCCAGATAACTTAAATGCGTTAAAGTTAGGGGAGAATACGTTTGAAGATAAAACTATCTAAAGAGTTGTAGGTCTTTTGCTTCATTGTTAAGTAGAACTCTTTTCTAATTCCCCTCCTACGTCAAATGAAAGTAATATCTGTTACATATTCACTTCCTTCAATAACAACAATATCTAAGATATCAAATTTATTGCGATCAACCATCTAGCATAAAGAAGAGCATTTTTTAAATAATAAAGTATATAATCAGAATAATTTGAAGCTAATCAGTGGATAGAAGAAGAACAACCATTTTAAAGTATTTAAGTAAAGTTAGCTCGATTTATTTAAAAATTTTGTGCAAATATCACGATAAATAGAACTGCCAATTATTATTTTAACTTACTTGATTCTGTAAAGTCTTAAATAATAAACAATAATAATAATATAAATAAAATTATAAACAATAATTTACTAAGTCTTCCTTAAATACTTGCGCTAACCATGAAAATGTGCGTGAAAGACTGTAAATTGAAGTATGTAACATAGGTAGTACATTCTTACATTTTCACTTTCATCGAAGGTGTATACTTTATCCATAACCATGATTGAATTAACACAATTAGCATTTTCTACACTATATATTGTGCTGTTGTTTGGGATTTAGAACGTGGTCTTATACTTCTGAATACTTCTTTATTGTTATAGCGAGCCGAAAGGAAAGACTGTCGAAACCGTTAAATAAAACTATGCATATCACGAGATAAACTCTTGACAAACTTTAACCGTACCATATGGATTATCGATGAAGAATCACGCAGATCAATTTGAATTGATTACAGTAATTTCGAAGAGAAATTACGGTTGTACCTGCTTGTATATTACGAGCTCGAAGGAGAAAACTCAAGAATGTGGATGTATACTGTGTTTTAGCGACGATGTTTTAGTGATTTTTATTTAATGTATATTGTTTCATAACTGTACACTTTGTAATATATGTATATTAAGAAGCACAGCAATTACATCTTTGTTTATAAATAATATTTTATTATATCTTATCTGCTATATGTTATTTTTCTTTTTGGAAGTCAAAGGTTAGTCTTCTACTCGAGTATTGAAATCTCTACGTAAAATCAATAATAATAAAAACTTACTGAACACAGTTAATATTAAAAATAAATTTGAAAAGCAATTATATTTAAATCACTTATTTTTGTAACAACAGAAGATTCCTGTTAACTCTAATGTATTTATTGAGCATTATACATATACAAGCTGATTCATTTTCTACTCTTAACATCGTTCTTCAGCCTTCTTTGCTCAAAATCACCTTATTATTGAAGATAGGCGATAGGCTTAAATTTGGGAAAGTTGCTAAACGTTATGCTAATTATGGATCAGAAAATAATAATAATAATAATAATAATATATTGATGTGTATGTACATACACACGTCATTACATAATATAAATAAATAAAAACACAAAAAAGAAAACCTTTGTGGCTCACAGTTAATACGCCACCAAACACGTTAAAACCCGCAAGATTTATACAAAACACAGTAACAATGAAAACATAAAAACACAAAAATGGCAATGTCAAAATTTATATATCAGAAAGTCATTTACTGAATAGAAACAGTTCTCCACCAGCACTGCCTTTATTAATCTTTTGAGACTAATCCATGGTTGGCTCTTAAACCTACAAGGCAAAGCATTGTATATCTTCACGGACATGTAATTTGAACTTAGCTGACTTTTCCAAATGCGATGATACGGTATGACCAAACTACTCTGGTTTCGTGTTTCATATTCGTGAAAATAACCATTTTTGCAGAACTTATCTGGCGACTTATGAACAAACTCCAGGCAAGCAAGTATATACAAGGATGGGAGGGTCAGTATTTTGTGTTTTCTGAATAGATTTAAAAATAGAAAATAAATTGCGGCAAATGGCATTCGAATTTTTAAAAAAACGAAAAATGTAATTTCCTTCTTTTATCTCTAATACTTTTATTTAGTTTCGCAGAGAAAAACTAAATAAACCTTATTTAGAAACTCACTTCCAAAAGTGGTTGATTTTTCGATGTCCGCTTACGTATCATAACATTTTTGTTACGCTCGTTTAAACAGGAACTTACTATCTCTTATCAATCCCGTGATATTCGCAATCATTTGGATGAAAATTCTCGTTTTGGGTCCGTAACTCCGAAACTTACTTTCAAAACTGTTCACTTTAGTTTCACTATTCTAAATTTTTATACGACATTTCATTTCTTTCAAGATATAATCGGCTTTCTTGTTTCTGATAAGCGCTGTATTGGATTCTGACACTATAAGAAAGAGATATTCTTTCTGATTTCATCCATGTTCGACGTGCAGAAGAAAGTTTTTGCAATTACACGCTAATTTTCCAAAAATACATTTTTAGAATCTAAAATGAAACTTCGATCATGGTGATCATAGAATTTCAAATACGTCAATTATTGTTAATGATTATATAAAAAATATTATAAAACGCTTTATGAAAATTAGTATTTTTTGCTATATCGTTCGTCGTTACTAACTAACAAAAGCTAATTAAAAATTATTGCGTTTGATCAGGACTCGAACCTCTATCTGCCGTTTTCTAGACGACTGCCTTATTATTTACCACCAAGCAGTCGTTTCGAATCTCTTAGTATACCATAAGTTGCATTATGGAACAGATCTAATTGTTATACCTCGCAGTCAAGTTAACTAAGCATTTCACGATGGAAAATTCGTGAAAATTAATATTTTCTGTTTTATGGACAACTGCCTTACCAATTAGGGAACCAGGTAGTACAGTCTCGAATCTCTTAATATGCCATAAATTGCATTATGTCAGGTTTTTCATGTTAATAATTATACATAAATATATAATTAAGCGCTTCCTAATTGATCTATTCCATAATGCAATTTATCGTATATTAAAAGACTCGAAACTATACTGCCTGGTGGTCTAATTGATAAAACAGTCGCCCAGAAAGAGACAGATACAAGTTCCAGTCCTGCTTCAATGCAGAAATTTTTAATTAATTTCTGTAATTAGTAAGAACGATGGTACAGCAGGAAATATTAATTTTCACTACAATCGTTATTCATTAATAATATAAAAATGTCGTAAACCAAGAAAAATAACTAGATAAGGCGTTTTCTATTCACCAAAACGATATACAATAATAGGGAACACATTTTACAAAGACATCTCGAACCATAACAATCACATCGTATCATTTTTCTAGATATTGACAGAAGCTTGACCGAGAATAGATCGTTTGCCAAGCAACGTATTTGTAATGTTTATATTAACATAAATATAAATGACAATCAATTCATTTTTGTTTAATTATGTTGCAGCAAATGAACAAACTATGGAGCGCTGTGTTCACGCTTATTCAATTTCTAGTAAGCCTAGGTATTATTATGCTCTTTTTTCCCGTTATTTTATCAGAAAATCTAAGTTTAAAACGCTCTTCATATCCCAGAAGATCATAGCTATAAATTTCCCTGCCTATATAATTTGCTTTGCTTTCTTTCGTTTAGATGACGAAGGTTATTATCACTGCATTAGTGTCCTGATTTCAGGAGTAAAGTGGTTTATGTATTAGTAGTCACGATATATTCCAGATTATCATTTTCATCATCCTCATATTGTGTCAGTTGTAAATGAGTGATGTTTAAACGAGTTTGCTTATGCTGGTCTGCTAACAGTCTTAAAATGCTATTTTGCTATCAACACTATCACCCTATTAACGTACAACCAATACGAATCACTACAATTCTACGATTAGCTCGAATTAAGGTACTAACTCAGTAAATTGTTCTGTAGTTGTTCGCTGAGTATTCCATTCGTTTTCCACACGTTTCAATTATTTTAAAAGTTTTACACTATTAATAGACACTTATGCTTGAAAATGTTTCCTCCTACCGTCTAAATCATATGTGGACAACCACCAGCCCGCTGTAAAATTTGATCCGGCCCTCGAGACATTGTCGTATTATTTCATGTCTGATATCTATCGCTAAAAATTATGAATACTACTTTAAAAAGCACTACTTTTAAACGCGGCCCGCTAACGTATTTGCACATTAAAGTTTGGGCCACAACATGTCAAAGGTTGCCCATACCTGGTCTAAATCTTTCACAAATTTCTCGTGGTTTCACATCTTCATTTCTAAAACTTTTAATAAAAATGCTTTAAGTACTTTAAGTACTTTAATTTTATTCATGGTTGTTAAACAAATCGAAGTCGTGTTATTTGTCCACAGACAACTCTACTACTCGATTAAGTCGACACTCCTTCCGCATATCATTAGTTTATACAATTTTCTCGTTTATTTCTTACGTTTTGCACAAAATTTGAATTTAAATGCAGATCTTATTTTTAATTAACATTACAAACTAACTCCAAATTATTTATTTTTCTTTATTTTCACAATACAAAAATGCTTAGAATGTGTCAGCGCTAAGATTAACATATATTTTATAATACCATCTCCCCTTAATTATAATTACTTTGCAAGGAATCCAATTAATTTCTTTTCAGCAATACAAAATTCCAAACAACGATATCCAATTAACAATAACTTATCAACGAAGACAAGCACAAAATTTAAGAATAACGATCGTTTCTGATTTAATTAGTATGACATATTTAAGTTTCAGCGACGAAGATTACTCAAATTTAATTTTTTGCTACGAGAAAATTATTAATAAAATGTGACGGTGCGTTTACAAGAAAAACAAAACACATAAAAATCATTTAGATCAGATTATACAATAGATTCTCAATTGGAACATAATAAAGGTTTTGTTTCAAAGACGTGAATTATTAATGGATAACAAGAATATAAAAAAATCTGCACTTAATTATTTCATTCTATAAACTATCAATCCAATTTATCTTGCACAAGCATGAAGACTACTGTGTTTATTTTATTATTTTTCTTTTCAATAGCTGAACTTTTATAACAAGTACATCATTTAATATATTTCTTTTCTCCTATACTTATTTTTGCTCTTGTGATATGGTTTACACATGTATTTTGTCTTAGATTTGGCTTTATTTTATATTGCCACAACAACATAAATATCGACATTTGTTTATAATTTGTAAATGTTATTATTGTTTTTTTATAACTACTCTTTAACAATCGCGCTATATCCAATAAATTCAGCAGTAGTTAAAAGCACCTTCAACTATCTATTAGTATGATGCATAAGTTAGTACAGTTTTTGATGTTTAGGTTAACAGTACCATAGAAAATATATTAGGCATATTTCTGTAATAGGTACTACTAATCGCTGTAAATTTTAAATGTTAATGTGAGTATTCGCGCACAACAAAATATTCAATTTTGATTCTTTTATAAATGTTACTAGATGCGAGCTGGGGTTCTTTTGAATCAACTAGGCCTAGCATTTAGTCAACACAACAGTCAGATAAATAAAATAAGGAATTACTCTTACGAATTAAGCTTTGCTAAATTAAACATGCGCATTATATATGCGTCAATAAAATACATGGACTCTCTTAGATATTTCTAATAACACAGGTCAACCATGAAAAAACTTTCTTTCTTTATAAATTTGGCTCCCTTTTATGCTTTTGACGTGCTGAATCCGAAAATGAATTTTAAAATACCACAGGACGTAAAGTTTCCTCGCATGTTTACTTGACGTTATTTACGCATTGTAAACGTATAATAATACCTTGGTCTCTATACTAATTAGTAGTAAATGCTCAAAGTGCACTTTTGAGTATCTGCGTGACCAATACAAAGAAAATCGCGAAGGCATATACTTTCTAATCTGCAGGTGCATTTTTTACATTCACATTTGAATTTTGAGAATCTTGGAGCTGTAAGTGAAGAACAAGGGAAGCGTTTCCACCAAAATATAAAGGAGATGGAGGAACGGTATCAGGGTCGTTGGAATGTCAACATGATGGAAGATTACTATTGGATCCTTCTACGAGCAACTCCAGAAGCATCATATACAAGAAATAGCTACACTCGAACTTTTACCGTGAAGAGGTTTAGAAAATACAAAACTTTAGATTAATAAGTAAAAAACTGTTTATATTCAAACTTACACTACCATTGTAATAATAAAATGATAAATATTTCAATTAAACTCTGATAATAAATTACGTACCTTTAAATCTTAACTATATATTTTAATACTATCATACCCAACAAAAGATATAGATTGCAAAAAATTGATCCGTGGTAGAAAAAAACCGATTGAAAATTTGGATTCAACACACCAAAATACATAAGAAACAGGTTGAACTTTGAAAAAAGTTTTTAAAAAATATTTATTGGTTGGCCTGTGTAATTAATTTAACAGGTAATGCTAAATAGAATTATGTATATACAGTAGTATAACAGATTTGCTATTCTTTAAAACGTTGGGAAAAATTTTAAACTTATGATGTACAGTAAACTATGTCATTCCTTTATTTACAGAAGTGAAATACATTTAAAAGTGGCTAATAAGGCTTTAACACAATTTAGACTTACATTTGTCTACATTCGGAAACTTCAGTTTTCGAAAAACTTTAAACTAAAGATTCCTGGATTATAACTGTACAGTTCAACGAGATTCTTCTTCGAATAAAAGAAATATTTATTTTTTTATTTGAATTGAAATCAAATAGAAGAAACTACTTTCAATATACTTGTTGTTTAGGACACACTTAGTGTTCACCCCCTTAATATTGCACATCTATAACCAGATGTTCAATTAAATACAAAACAAACTTTTTAAATGAACTACATAAGTTCAACACATACATTTATTTAGTATACGCTTGGTGCTCGCTTACCTAATAATGCACGTCCATAACTGAATGTTTAAAAATCAAATAAAAAAACTTAAATTTGTTAAATCTATACAAAAAATTAACTTGAAATAAATTCAAAATTTTTAATTTAAATTAATAAAATAGAATAATAAATAAAATAAAAATATTTTAAAAGGCTATTAGTATCATTACTGAAGCATAACGCCTCTAAAGTGTGGCAGAATGTAATTGAATTAATTGAATCAACCATGTACATATCATCGCGTTGTCTACCTGAACTCAGCATACATGATTTCAAACTTTTCTTTCACGTACATGTTACTATGGACTTCTTGTTTCTTCGAAAAGCAGATCAATAATGTTCCTGATCAATGGTTCCTCCCCCTTTTGTACAGTGCAATGGAATTCCCGGCGCAGCTTGTACGTAATCAACACCAAACCATCCACTTAAAAAATCCACATTTCTGTCACGTCATCACTCCGGTATATCACTGATTCGTTTTAAAATATCTTAAATTTAATCAATAAATTCATTATATATTAAATTTACTTATTTAAACTTTACTTTTACATTACATCCTTCACTTTTTGTATTCTTAAATAAAATTTCTAAAAACACTACTTCAATCTGTATCTCACACATTTTGCTTATTGTGCTTAATTATGTCTCTTTAGAATATTGTCTGACGATTCCTATAATGTTTCCTATAGCCTGATCGTTAATATCGATGTTTTGACTTAACCTTAATTTTAGTTAACATAAAATATAAATCTTTACTTGCAATATCGGTAACTAAGTTTCCAGTGTGTAACAGACAGACGCTATTACACACTGGAAACTTGGTTACCGATATTGTGAGATGGACGCGTTCTCGCTTTGTCGGTCAATACACTTTACTGGCAAAATTACATAAAATTCGTATACTAATGGATTTATCTTCAATTGGCATTTTATTGCATTATCCTATTATTATCATCTACCCTATACCGTTTTCTTTTATTATTTGGTAATCTTATTCGTTTTTTACCATATCTAAGTGTCGTTGAATGTTAATATTCATATCAGTGCCTAGTTCAAAATACACAGCAATATATCAAAGTTATTTTAACGTCGTATTATTATTTAATTAAATAGTTTTTGAAATCGTGAATTTCAACCAAGATTATTTTATTCATTGGTATAGAAAACGAAAGTAAAAAAAAAGCATTTAAAACGCATCGTTTTGTTCGATTTCAATAGAGGGCTTAATGCATTAAAAGCCGTTTGTATAAACACTTTGTATCGCTTATGGAGGAAACAATTGGCACAAAAACAGTTTCCTCGATTTAAAGGAGATCAATTTGTCGTAAACAATTTTCAGCGCTCCGAAAACTATCAGACTTTGATAAAGATTACCTAAACTTTAATTCATGGTGATCCATGTCAATCGCTGCTAATCAATAATTGTAAACACATAATATATAATTAACGTATATATTTATTTATTTGATCGACAATTTCAATATTCGAATACTTCCTCACTTTTTCAATTTATATTTATAATCAATAAATTATTTTCTGTGCTCGATCTAGATTAACGACACTTTTAACTTGCTGTAGGCGTTAAAACTTCTTGTCCCACATCTGGTTGGTTTTTAGATAAATATTCCATCAAATATAATTGAAAACAAAACGCATTTACGTAATTTAATACAAATTTTGTTTTAAACATTAATTTTACGAAGAGACTTCAATGATAGATAAGAAAAGTAACCTCTCGCCTCTTGAAAAATGTACACATTTTACTTATTTGATACCTAGTATAGATATCAACATCGTTATCTAAAATTTTATTCATTTTACAGTTGTTTGACTTACATTCACATCGTATGGCTCTTAATAATGAATTACCACACTCATATTACGAAAGCAATTTGGGATATTATATTTTTTAGATGTTAAATTGCGCATATTAGATTCGTAAATATTACTTAGAAAGAACAGTGTATATGTTGTTGAAAAACAATAGAGTAGATCTTACCTAGCGATTTACAATAACATTTCTAACAGTCATGTTAACCACAGTTGTAATTTGCTATGGTTTGTTTTGAACATAAACAAGCAGTTATACGTATCCAATGAGTTATAAAATAGCATTGCCACATATACATACATTTATTATTTTGTTTCAAACTGACACTAATAACTGTTTTACAAATTGTCTACATATGGCGATGCGGCATTCATATAGTACAATTATTCTTTTGTTTGGTGTACTGGACCGACCGCTTTTAGCAGATTTGGCGTCAGATGATGAATGGTCTTGTTTTGACGCCTCCTCTCTATGTATGCTGAAATATAAATACCAACGACACGTTAACAATGCATGGCATCACAAAGCTTCTGTAAAATACTGGCTTATTTAATTATATTCCATAAATGTTATGTGTAACTTTTGTTAATAAGTATTAGTACTTTTGGATGCATTACTCTGTTAAATATAGGTAATGCAAACAGATCAATTAATGGATGAATAAAGAAAACCTTTAAAGCGTAAAATGTTCTTTCTGGACTTTTTAGTCCATAAGGTATTATTGTGTTAAAAAATATGTGCTTACACTGCTGCTGGAATATATTATCCCACAAATCGTAATCAAATTCTTTCATCATTCATTTTTAACATTTTCTTATTTAAGGAACCAAGAAGTAGATCTATTTCAGTAATTTTTTTAATAATAATAATTAATAATAATGGTAGTAATAATAATAATAATAACCTTTATTAACCAACGGGCAAACGCCCAATTACAGAATAATATTATACATAGTAATTGTGTATATACAAAATCTAATGTAAACAAAATTACAAAAAAGAAAAAATACATTCCTAAGAAAGAAAAAAATGAAATGGAATATTATCAAAAGGAATAAGAAAAAAATACAAATCCAAAAATACACTTCCTGTCCTCAATCGTAAACATTTTCGTTTGTTAAACGGTCAGAAGTGAATATACACTATCGCTCATAAGTATTTGGTCACCCTTGTTTCATTACAGTAGCTATAGAAAAGTTGTAATTATAAAATTTATTTCTGTAGTAAGAAATAGTTTCATAGTAAACATTAAAATCTATAAAAGCTTATTCAAAAATAATTATGCGATTACCCTATTATTCACAATAAATGATAATACCCTAATAAAACTCAAGGTAAAATAATTGCACTTAAGGGATTATATCTCTCAATTCTTGGAAATTTTCGATTTTTATGATTTTATTTTAACCTAGGGTGTTATTACAAAGTATTAAGTATTTATACTTGGGTATTTTGGCGAAATTGCAGTTAGTTTTTGTGAGGTGCTCATAGCGATAACATCGTATGTTTCGAAGAAGTTCAATCGATTAGAAATATCTAAATAGAAAGAATTGAGTGTAGAAATACGATCATTTATAATTGCATACCATAAATCTGACAAAAGCAACCGCGAAATTGCCACAGAACTTAAATTAAGTCAGTCCACCGTGGGTTATATCATCAAAAAACATCGTGAATGTGGAAGTGTGTTGAGCAGAATTCGAAAAGGCAGACCAAGGGCAATAACTTCAGCAGAAGATCTTGCAATGGTGGTAACAAGCAAGAGAAATAGACAAAAAACAGCTCCAGAAATCACAGCAGAAATGAATGCTGTTCGTCGAAAACCCATAAGTGTCTCCACAGTTAAACGGCGATTAAAAGAAATCCATCTTCATGAACGAATTGTAAAGCGGAAGCCGCATCTACACAAGCAAAATGAGCATAAACTTTTAATGTGGGCACGAGATCGCCAAAATTGGACCATAGAGGACTAGAATAAAATATTGTGGATCAACGAATTTCGGTTCATATGTTTTCGTGAGGGGGTCTGTGGGTGAGCGTATCCGAGAAGAATGCATATACCCTACTGTTAAGCACGGTAAAAGTTCAGTCATTATATGAGGTTGCTTTTCTGGATTGAATGTGGGCAATCCTATAAAAATCGAAGGTATACTGAAAAAAGAACAGTATAAACGCATATTACACAGACACACTTCCAAAGTATGCGGGAAATATTTGCAAAAGTTGGAGAACGAGGGAACCATGAAAGTTATGGCGCGGCCTCCCCAGAGTCCCGATTTACATCTCATTGAGTTACTGTGGGAAGTACTTGACCGAGAGGTGAGAAAATCGGCCCCCACATCTGCTGTTAGTATGTGGAAGAACCTGCAAGAGGCATGTGGTAAAGTAAAACCTGAGGCATTACGAAAATTAATCGAAAGAATGCCTCGATTATGTGCTGCAATGATTAAAAATAAAGGAGGGCATATAGACGAGCCTAAAATTTTGATAAATATATTATACAACAATTTATTTTAGATACAAAAATATATATTTTTTATATATGTAAATAATAAAAAGTTAATAGTATTTCAATTTTGATTTTTGTTATATGTAATTTGCGGGTTAAATGCGAGTGACCAAATACTTATGAGCGATAGTGTACATCGGCGCCCGCCACATATTAATTGTTAACGAAAATGAAACTATAAATATGCTGGTGTGTATGGAACTAAGTCTACGTGATAGAAAGGACATACGCCCCAACAAGAAGAAGTAATTTTATTGTTTAAGAGGTGTGCATAAATTTGCAGCTCATCGATTTGTTTTTGCTTATAAGATGGCTTATTATGGAGAGCCAATAATGTCCTGAAATATTCCTCTCTCCGGGTAGACTCCGTCAATTCTAAACGACAGCAATTTCAGAAATCTATGACTGTGATCTAAGGTCAAAGCATCACAAGCATATAGCGTATCAAACCAATACCGCATACTCAAGTTTACTCAATATATAAGCAAAATATAAGAGTAATAATAGAAATGTATCTCTTCAGTTGTTAGATACACGCTTAATAAAGCCTCAACACCTAAAATATTCGGAACGTGTATTGCTCATACGAGATTTTCACTCAAATCCTTAAATTCTAGTTAAGATGTTAATTGAGAACCATCCACACAATAAGTGGTGGTGAAAGACGTCGAAGAGCTATTGAAGATAACTACACAACATTTGTAAGCATAACAACCAGCATATCAAGATTGTGTTGAAACTTAACCAAATCTTCAATACAAAAGATTTCATAATATAATTTTATATCATCAACATATGCGCGAACTGGACAATTCATTCGAAGAAGAAGATTATTAATAAATAATACAAACAGTAATGAACCCAAATTTGAGCCCAATTTGGACATCAAACTAAGGAACAAACTCTGGAGTTGAACCCACCGTAAATCACCTTATTCTTTTATTAGCAATCGCGTCTTTTAACCTCTCCACTCGCCAAAACAATTGTGTTCACAGTAGAACTACACACATTACATTTTTTTATAAAAAGTCTACAAGCCAATTAATAAAAAGCAAAATTAAATTCGTCGATTTGAAAAAGAGAAGTGACTAAGCTCTTAATTAACACAAAAAAAGAGTCATCATAATACTTCTTTTTGCGAAGTAACCATGTTGTTACACAGCCAATTAAATATTCTAACTTAACTATATTCAATAATCTAGATAATAAACCTAACAAAAGAAAACTAAGAATAAAGTTCCTGGCTATTCTCTTCCCTTGCAATTCTTCTCTTTATTGTTCTAAGCAAAACTTTTGCTTGTCAGCGACAAATTAACTTCAAAAGTAATAATATATAGTTGTGTATCTTTGGATTCCGATATTTCTTATAAATTAAGTAAATACCAGCATGCCATATTACTAACACGTGTTAATTGAAACAATTTACAAAATCTTATTCACTTGTAAAATAGATAAGTACAATTTTGAAAAGAATGAAAAATGTGGCAGTCTGAAAGAGCAAGGTCTGACGTGTATGGCTGGTATTGGGGCATCCGAGATGCAATCATTTTTGGCGGGCGATCAAACTTGTGGCTGGTTTTATATTGTCGTGATGAAACATCACTCACTCTTTTATGGTTAATAAGCTCTACACCCTCCTCAATGACGTATTCCTTCAAATTGTTCAATTGGCGTTTGTGCATACGTACTTGAATTAATTATTTTGAATCATTGCAAATACTCCAAAAACAAAACGCCTTTACGCTCACCAGACTGAGATCATAGTCATGAATATCTCCTTTCGAGGACAGTTAAGGCGAATTTTCATGTCGGTATCAAGACCGTTAATACACCACATGGTTGTAAGCAAACCATTTCTCACTCACCAATTATTTGAAAAGGATGGTTTCTTCACGTTTATGGAACCGATCGCATATGTTTATACCCGGCGACAAACGAACTTCATAAATCATAAAAAACTCAGATATCGCGCTAGCTGACGTACCCTAATTTTGGTAGTGGACTTCAACTTAAATGATGGATGTTTAACGCTTTTGAATTATCCCGTGACCTTCTTTTACTCATGGTTAATATTTATGCACACTAAATAATACTAAATCCGAATTTAGCGACAACAGCACCTTTGGTTTCGTTTTGCCAAAATCGGGTTTTCTTCTGTACATATTGATGACAGATTGTGATCAGTTTATGCTCATTGACATTTCTTTTCGCCACCCTAGACCAATTCATTTACTACTACATGTTAGCTGAATAAAGTTTGTCTATTATATGTCTGTTTCTTATCGCTTGCGCTAATTGATTGTTTGCAGAAGCTGGTATTTAAAAAAAATTATTTTTAATTTCAATTTTAATCAAGGAAATTCATAGTTATATAGTGAACTTATTTATTTCTGCATCCATTTCTTACTGTCTCTAATCTTCGTGCAACTATACAACATATTTTACTTACTAGTTTACTACTTACTGGGTCTTTTCGCCTTGTCACGGTCACGGAGGCAAGAGTATGTATTTGGTGTGCATGAAGTATTCAGTGGCTTTGTTACTAGTGCTGCTTCACCATAAGAGGGGAGTGATAATTATTCTTCCTGAATACAGGTGGGTACCGAGAAAGGTATCAACCACCTCCGAGATGAGAAGTGATTTTAAAATTATAGCGCCGCGAAAGTTATTCGAACCGTCGACTTCTCTAGAAAAGATTAAGAACTCTTATCACAATGACATCCCGGCGTCCTAAATGAGGGGTTGTTCAGGTTGTTCAAAACCAACAACGTGTAATAGTTTCGACATTAACATATTTCGCATATTTGGACTTCTACCTTACTGAACGAACACATTTTTCTGCAGAATAGCATTATACAAAGGTGGTTTAAATATAAATTTGACTTTTATTTTGATTTATTGTTGCAGCAAAATGTTTCAATACGTTCTATTTTTGTACATAATTTCTTTTTACACATTTTTCTGATCGAATTGTATCTTGATACCGACCTTTAAAAATGTTCACTTCCTGACTACGCACTAACTATTCCAGACCTTAGTCATCGTCAAGAAGGAATCCTCTCATTTCTTCCTTAAGTGGTCCTAACATATAATAGCTACACTGGTACATATCTGAACTATAAGGCGAGTGTCTGAGTATTTTCCAATGAATTTGCCCTAATTCTGCTCGACATGCCTCGCCTCTTTCGTTAACTACTGCTTTTTCTTGTAATAATTCCAGGCTTGAACCTCTTATGCCAATTGTGCAATCAATCGATACAAAACTTTGGTAGATTTTCCGTTTTTATGCAAAAAGTATTTAGTATTAATATGTTGCTCAACGAAAGCGCGTACCTCATTTTCGGACTCGATATCACCTACTGATTACTAATTAGCTTTGATAAGTAGTGCTTGTTGATTCTTCTTCTCCCGATATGCCCACCGGACACATATCAAAACACTACGTTATCCGCTTCAGTCACTCAAGGAGAAAAAGATTCAATTTATACTTGATTCATTCTGAAACTATTGTTAACATTCTAAGAATTTCAGATTATACTTTCAAGTAATTTTGAGCATAAGGGCATTTCCCTTATGCGTTTTATTTAGTATTGGCCTGATAGTTAAAGTTCTTTCAGAAGTTCGAAAAGAAATATACTGATTTACCAAATTTTGAGAACAAGATTCTCTGTATCAGAAGTATTTAGGGTATGATTATTCCTAGACATGATAAAATAGACTTTATATTCTTTTATTTTAAAATTTTCAAGTAAGAAAATAAATTGATCGTTATATATACACATATAAATATATATATATATATATATATATATATAATTATCACAATAACCACACAAAAGGTACTTTCACAACAAAAACCTAATCTAATTACAACTTTTTTCTTATCTTAGACATCGCAATGCACTTAAGTATAAATGAATACGTGTCAGTAAACATTAAAGTTTTATTTATATGCATTTATAAGTTTCGCGCGTTATAACCATGTGTTCGCTAAACTTTTACAACGGAGAGAATGTCAATAAACATATGCTCCTTTTTTCTCTTTTGCAGACTTACTTTTAAAGTGGGTTACTATAATTACTATCTTAGTTTTTTTATTATACATACATGTAGTCATTTGCATAAGAAAACATTGTCTATCCACTTTGCAAATAAGATTAATATATTCATTTCATATTCTTGTTAGTTATACCGTTTGCAAAAGTTAATTTGGTTCTAGTGTAAATAATCACAGTCGTATGTATTCCCTCTTTTATCAGATGCGCGACGTGTGTTTCGAAATTTTTTGAATCTTCATGCACTGTGAAAATAACTTTCTAAAGTGATGATTTATGAAAGAATAGACTTGAAGAATATTTTATATAAAAATATATGCACTGAAAGAGAAAGAACTAAAAATGTTTGATTATATAACAAATATAGTATAGCAATAAATACAAATGTTAGATAGCTTTTGCGCAGTTTCCGAACCGCATTTGCGTGTTTCATATTATGTTTTGTATCATTGTTTCGTCCGCCCTTGCAAAGGACACTCTTAAGGCTGTTGTTGCACTGAAATTGGTAGCCTGCAGACCGATCCGATAATAATAATCATTTTGACTTGTTTTTCATTATTAGATTAAATAAGGTCCTTTAGTTTTTCCCTTTCTCAAAGCTGTCTTTAATCTTTAGCGTTTCTTATTAGTTAGGCTGCATCTTCTTACATTTTTCCACATTCTTCCACCCTCTCGTACTTCATTTTCTCTTGTCTTTCTTGGATAGTTTTTATTTTTCTTCTATTGCTTCATGCATTCTTCTTTTATGGTCATCTTGCCCATATATATTATACATGAATAATATACCATGCATTTTTCTTGACATTTAAATAATCGAAAATAAAATTTTTGCATCAAAAGAGATGGGCGAGAATAGTGCATCTATTGCTAAATGAGGATAGAATGTAGAGCAAGCATTGAATTGCATTGTGAACTATGTAAGTTGAACTTTTGCTGAAATATTCTGAACAATGTTTATATCAAAAAAAGAAACGGAAATGGTATATGCGATATAATGATATTTTTCAAAGCGTTGCTAGAAATAAACGTTGTAGTCGATGAAAATCTAGACTCACTGAACAAAACATTGAAAATGAAGAAGATAACAAATTCAGTAAACACAAGTCTCATATCAAACAAAGAAACAAAAGTGATATATGCGATATAAAGTTGTCAAAGCGTTGCTAGAAATAAACCTCGAAGTCGATCAAAATTTAAAATCACTAAAGAAAACATCCAAAATGGACCGAAATAGCATCAATAAATAGACAACTTCAATGAAAATTATTGCTGCTAAATCACTAAAATTGATTAGTTATGGATGTGGTTATAGATCAAAAACTGAACAGAAAATATTAGTAATGGTTTTTGAATTACTTGCTTCATTTCTACGCTTGCTCTACCTTTACTGGTGAAAAGCCATCGAAGTTAAGCCCCATCGCTCTTCACTTTTTTAAAATTATCTCTATCTCTCGATAGCTCTTATTAGTTGAATTATATCTTCTCACACTTTTCCAAATTTTTCTTCTTGTCTTTTTTCGGCATCTTTTATTTTTTCTTCAATTAATACTTTCGTTTTTTTACGTAGCTAGTCTGTATGTTATACATGGTAAATCATTTAATTTTTTAAATTTAAAATTCCTATACTATCTGTTAAATTTCCTAATGAGGCTTTGAGGTAATACACTATATTTAGCACTTCATGTAATGACAGCTTGGTGTTAGTATCTAAAAGAATTTAAGAATTTTCGAAAATTTTCTCTATTTATATAGAGCCCCATCTGTAACAGCATACAAATTGTAAAAATTTTCGTTGTACTTTTTCAAATACAATTCCATGCTTTTCGTAGTAAAGGTACCATATTAAGTATGCATATTCCCATTTCGAGCGGATATGTGTATAATAAATAATCTTGCTATTAGACGAACTGTTGAAGGTCTCGGAAACTAGTGTAATACACCCCATAGTACAAAAAGATTTAGTTATTTCATGAATATGCTTGGCAAAACTGAATTTACAATAAAAACAAAATTCTTATTTGAAGGCTTCGAGTAAGTTCTATGTTGTCCAACGTATAGCTGCTACCTATTAGTCATCATTTTACATTTCGATAATTTGCTAATCATACTCCACTTAGGGATCTTATTTCTTTGATTTTGCAGGTAATGATAACCTAATTTAGTGAATCTAAAACGATACATATTCAGGTGATCAGCAAAAGCACACTATTCATATTCTAAAATGAAATTAATTAACCAAATCATTGAATAAAATTTGAAATTATATTGGCAGCCTTGAGGAGATGTAATATAAAAGGTGCAGGACTTTCATCCTTACTAAAGAAACCTATAGAGGCCTATTTTGTAAAACTGAATCTCAAAAAATGATAAAATGAAACATCGAAACCAAAAGATTTTAGTTTATTTAAAAAGCTCGTGTCCAATACTATTAAAAGCTAAATGTAAATGACATCATTTGACCTTCGAATATTGAAAATTTTTCTCATGCATTCAATAAAAACATATTTTTAATACATCTACAGTTAAGTGTGAATTACATATTAGATTTAGTCCATTTCTTTCATTTTAATACTCTCACTTTCTTACCACTTTTGTACAAGACCATTTTGGCACCTGAAAAAGAATTGTACTAAATAAGTATTAAAAAGCCGTATTTATCTTTAGATGAATTTGATAATAGGATTAATTTTTAAATAAAAATTAAAAATGAGAAATGTTTGAGAAAACCAAACCTGGTGAATGTGCTGGATGTGAAAGTAGTTCGAAATGTAGTTTGTATGAATTTTTGGCATTGAAACAGCCGAAGTGTGAACACTAATTTCATCTTTAAATAGGGCATTTGCATTGTATTACATCGCGCATTTGATTTCCGGTAAACTAATTTGGAAAGAAATATAATTTGGCGAATAGTTCTTCAGTTACTTAACATGACAACACCATACTCTCAAAGAAATTTCCTATAGTAAAAATCGTCTGGTAGAGTCATAGAATTCTCACGATAGCACAATCCTAATCATTTGCTTTTGGATTTCAATTTTATATTGTGCATATAATACAGCGGATTTCATACAATTGGAAAATTATAACTCATGACTTTCCTCAGAACATTTTCCGTTTCTGTCTCTAAATTAGATCATAAAACGCTAAACCAGTTCAAATCGGTAGCGTTTCTTAAGACGTTAATTCAAAATTTCTGGACAGTCCCCGTACATTTAAACGTATACTATCTTCCACTGATGCGTGAATAATTTAAAATGAATTTCTGTGTGTGGGTTGGGATTCGTGCAGGACGGGCTCTTTAGCAATCCATTTGTTCGTATAGATTGTAAATTACTTCAGAGAGATTATGTTTATGCAGTTGTTCATGTGATGTTGCAACAACAATATATCCATGATCATATATTATGTATTCGGAGACAAGTATAATTGCAAAAACGAAATTTGTCTCTGTAAACGCAAACGAATGAAATTCTCTTCTTATAGTATGTGTTTGTTGAAAGGATTTATTAATCAATCAATTTTTCTCTCTCTTTTAAAAGCATTTTAATCTTATAACTATTTTTTTAAATGTCAACATTCTAATATTGTTAATTAGTTGCATTGATATGACAATGTATTACTTGCTTAAGAACATGAACTTTACCAAATAACATACTGATATTGAACATATCCAAATGTAATTAAGATATTTTATTCGAGCTAGAAGCAAACGCACAAAAAGAAATTCATCTTGACCTAAATATTTCGACAAATTTCATTTCACTTTACTATCACTTCTTTGTGAAACATAATCGATTAAATTCTTTATTCAATTTATACTTTATAGAGAATTTGCTAAGATGACTTTCGATTAATCGTACAAATGAAAAAAATAAATAAGTACTCAAATTTATCAACACAGAATTAGATTGCTATTGAATTAATTTATACTAAAAATAAATTTTTCTACATAACGAACAAAACAAAGCAACAAATACATACTATGAACAGAAACAGCAGAAAATAGCAGAAAATCTGAAAAGATCACCTAAATTATTCCAACTGAAACTGATAAACAAAAACTTTTTTAAAAAATTCGTAAGTATATCCAAATCCGTGCAATTAGCTTTAACACTTCTGAACACTAACACTACTAGCGATTGAAAATGATGCTGCGTACTATTAAATATTATTACAACTATTTAGTCTTGGAATATTTAAATTTCAGCAACTCAAGAAATCAAGGACGAACATATCTCCAGTAAATTAATTCGAAAGCAAATACAAATTGGTAAATAGTTGTTCGATTACTTAACAAGATAATACCATACTCTCACAGAAGTTAGTTCTAGCAAAAATTGTCCGGTAGAAACATAGAATGCTCACGATAGTACATAGTCTTAATCATTTCCATTTGAATTTTGAGTATATATATTACATATAAGTAGTCTGGATTCCATATAATCGAAGAGTATTCTAATTTAGTTCGAACAAATGCATTTTACGTAATAAATTGTTACTTAATTGCATTATATTTCTATACGAAAAGTCAAACGTTCCAGCTGCCTATATTAAAATATGCTGCATGTCAGCTACCAATTAAATAACACGACCAAATTTGAAAAACCTTACAGTAGGTGTTCTCTATATACCATAAGAAATTTTTGGCAACGTATTCTCCTTGTAATGTATCACATTTGGTCCACCGATATTCTAGTTTTTATTCCTTCAGGAAAATAATCTAAATTAAACTGTCCCAAATATGCATTAGTTTCAGATTAGCTCCTAATTCCACCCAAACCTCTTGCCACCCAGGAAGCCAAATCTAGTGAATAAGCAGTTCGAAATGCAGTTCATGAATTTTTGCCATTGAAACAGTCGAAGTTTATTGTCCTGAGGAAAAAGCAGTCCTTCCTTCTTTAAGTGATACCTTTTGCTTTGCATTGTATCTAGCAGTTAATCTGAAAGGGATGCATAGCATTTGACCGTTATTATATTTACTTTTTTAAAAATAATTGACAAGAACTAAATTTGTTGAATAACCTGGATGTGGAAGCAGTTCAAAATGTAGTCATGAATTTTTGTCTTTGAATCCGTCAAACACTTGTATTATCCTGAAGAAAAAGTACTCGTCCATACCCTATGTGGGACATTTTGCGTTGTCTTGTATCGTGAAGTTGCTTGTCTTAAAGTCAATCTGAATACAGAACCGTATTTAAAAAGTCAATATGGCTAAATTTCTTCGAAAACTAAAATTTCGAATAGAATAATATTCTTGTGTATTTGAATTGCTGTCTTACGCATCTATTGTACATTAACGTCCGTTTACACACTGTATAAATATATTTTATATTTACAGATAAGAGCACTAATACAATTAGTTCGTCTTTGTTCATACTGAATTGTTGTATTCCTTACTTCTTGGAATTAGTGTATTGCTACAATTACTATAAAAATATTAAAAATTGTAGATAAATTGTAATGAAATTCAACCATAATCTTGACTTCAGAAATATATACAACAATAATTTTGTAGTTGTGAATAAAAATAATTGCATTATATGGAGTCCGTTTCTAGAAATGTACTATTAAAGAAATGAAACGACTTCATTCTAAACTTCTACGCAAACCATATTATTAATATCATCTGAAGTTCAGAGCAGTTAAACACATGTATAATCCGACTTAAACATACATATGTACATATATATGTATGGATATAGAAACAGTAGGTACGGGTATGCAGTTTGTTAACCATGAACTTTATTGTTAGTAATACTGTTTCTATCAGCCAACCGTAATTCCTTTCATTGTATACATTATACATTCTCCCACGGGAAGGCTACCGTATGGTTAGAATAGAAGGAACTTTAACGATCTAAAAACCAAGCGTTTCAACATAAATATTCGGAGAGTCGGAAGGTGACGATATTGATATACATACACGATTGCAAAATATTTTAAATTTAAAACTATTTTCAAAAATTCACTCAGTAGTAGATATTATTTGAGATAATATATCCGGTAACCTCTCTAATCAATAGTGTAGATTTTAAAGAAATAATTTTACTTGAAATATGATTCGACACAGCAATAATACGAGGGCTTAGCAATAATGAATAAGCCTAGAGAGAAAAAAGCAAACTTTATGCAAAAAACAATATATTTAGTTCAACAATATTCAAATTTTTCATTCTTTCGGAAAAGTAAGCTTTATCAAACTGTTCGATATATGCGTTAGCTTCAGTGATTATCTTCTCATTCCATACAAATCTCTTGTTACCCAGCTCAGGTTGGGAAAAAGGAAAGAGTCTGAAAAGACAGAATCAAGTGAATAAGATGCTTTATTGCGAATTGTCCCCGCCAATTCGCAATGACACCATAATTTTTGCTATTGAATCAGTCGAAATATGAACAGGCATTATCCCGAACGACAGCGTTTGTTTCTTCTTCAAGTGGGACCTTTTGCATTGTATAGCATCTAGCAATTAATCTTAAAAGGTTGCATAATATTTGCCTATAAGGGAAATCCCGCTGCTGTCCTAAAAGACAGTAGTCATAAACGTTTCGTTCGAGCAAACGGTCTTTACCTCCTTTGGAGCATTTGCGGCATTCCCAGAGCGTTGTTCCGATTATTGCTCTATATCGGGTGTACAGTGATGTATCCAGATCTCATCAACTGTATTGTCTCACTTTCTCCAAATGATGGCTGAAATGCGCTGTCGTTTGCGTTTATGGCGCACAATGAACCACAATAATGTGTAAGATGGCTTCTACATTATTTTTCGTGCTCAATTCATTATTCAAAGTTAGAATCACTAATTCATATGAACTATGTAGAGCTTTTACTACTTTCTGTAATTCTATTCGACATTTATCTAGCACCATATCATATACTATCATAACTACTTCTGGAGTACACACTTTTTTTGGGTATTCATCAAATATACTGCTCCGACCAGATTTATTTCAGAAGTACAACAGTTGCATTGAAGATTGGTCCCCGCAAACTTGAATTCCGATTTGATATAAAAATAATAACTTAATCGTTTCGATTGTTTCGAAGCAACCTGCAAAAAGTTCACCCCTATTCAAATAGCTAGCATTCTTGCGATCGGAATTAACCTAGTTTTAACAAATATTTTTTTTTAGTATTGCCCTTGCTAGGCTAATTACATAAATGCAGACCTAAATCTATCTAGGGAAATGTAATAGGAATCTCGGTAAAACTATTATGTAAGCAAACTACAAAACAAAATAAAAATTAAAAAGTAAATTAGAAAAATTGTTATTGTACTTTAAGAGAATTTCTTTTTTGGTTTTTTAAAATCTTTTTTTAAGTTTCATTACGATTTTAACTAATTCTGATCCTGAAAAATATTTGCTAACAATTTAAATTGTAAATTAGATTAGTGTATTGTAGAATATTTAATTTAATAATTTTCTAACCTCTCGTATTGTTTCCTTTCACTACTATTTGTCTTTTTTTAAAATTTAATCAATGTTAAACTTAATTATATACAATTATACAATTTCTAAATCGATGGCTTCTCTTGTATTACTAAAGTAACCTTGTTGTTCTTACTTTGTTAAATGAAAAAAGAAGAGCAATTATTAGAGTTTGGGATCTCTTTAACACTACTGTTTTTTTCCAACTTCCTAACATCTTAAGACAAATTACTCATCAGCTTTAATTTTATTTAAATCTTTCTCACATGACGCCCTTCCGCGAGTTAGTCACTGTAGGCCTTAGCTGCTGACCACCGAAATACCGCCTGCTTAGACGCTAAAAGAGTAACAAAATTTCCTTTGCGTGTGTATATTATGAATGTTCATAATTTTAGCATTTCTCACAATATAACTAAGACAATACATCAAACTAAATCAGTAAAAATAACGTGTAAAACAAGAAATACAATTGAGGAATATAACACATACTTTTAATATTTTTTAAGTATAAACCGTCGAGATAAATAATATGAATAAGCAACTTAAGCTCTTTCAACTTTAGACCAAATTAACAAAAATAAAACTTTTAAGAATAAACATTAATATTTCCAGCTTTAAAAAAATAGCACGACCGAAACGCAATTCATTTATACAACTACATCGAATAGTCTAGTTTGTCACTGAAATGCAAACTAAACTTTATTCAGTATTACATTTTAATATTATAAACTGTATTTTAATTAGTATAATCGAAGGAAGTTCAAACTATTTATATCGATATTTCACACAGATTGGAGAAACCCAGAAGCTGTCCCATGCTTTCACTCATTTTTATGAAATATTCGAAAGGATTTCCTTTTGCAGATAATTTCTAAACGAACAATAGAGAAAAATACATAAAAAAAATTTTCACACATTTCATTCCACACTTTATTCACGTGAAACGCTAACAAATTAAAATTTATTACTTGAATAGTAACAACATGTTAAACGGCAATAAGTGTTATTGCACCAGGTCGTGGCACAATAGATAGCTGGTTGTGCGCATTTCACCAGCGTCAGCTGAGAATAGTGCCCGACTTATACTATTTTCAATTCCATTAATAAATAATTAATAAAAATAAATGACTTTCTTGGCATAATCAGCGCTGTTTCTATTACGAGTATTAATTAAACGGATTTCAACATTCCGAACCAGGATTTACTTACTTACAAGTCCTGAAAAATTCCTAAGAAAATCATATTAACCTTATAAATGTAATTTTCTTATTCGCATAATAATTTTATGATTATTATACGTCGCGAAGGTTCGATATAGAATTAATTTTAATATATTTTGAATTTAAAAGGAAGTAAATTATAGAATGCTAATTTTATACAGCAACTATCCGTTAATTTTTATTACCAAAATAATTAAAGCAGTAATCACGAACATTCGCCAATTAGAATGTGAAATTACAACATTCATTTTAATATATGATTATCGTTTACATAATTAAGTTATTTTCAAAAAAATTTTTATCCAATTAAAGTTATTAAATCGAAATTCCAGCCCAATGTTATGAATCTATTGAGTAATGTTTAATTTAAATAAAATATTGGGTTGGCAACTAAGTACTTTCGGTTTTTACTGATGAGAGCGTTGCTTTATTTTTTATATAACGTATGTTAGTGCTGTACTTTAACGTTTGTCGCGTGATACTAGTCACATTGACGTAACTTCAGAAGCAAGTAGTGCGTGATTTTTATTAAAGCTATTAGTTGTGGGTTAATTTTAAATGGAGTGCAGAAACGAACATTTTCGACATATTTTACTATTTTATTTCCGTAAAGGAAAGAAAGCTGCTGCGGCTCACAAAAATATATGGTGCTAATTGCTTAACAGAGCGCACATGTCAGAATAGGTATAAAAAATTCCGTTCTGGAGCTTTTCCCTCAAAGATGAGCAACGTTCTGGTCGGCCTACTGAAGTTGATGATGACCAAATCAAAGTCATAATTGAAGATGATCGTCATATAACTGTTCGAGAGGTTGCGGAGAGATATTTGGTACCTCACGAATTGAAAGAAATTCATTTAACACAAAGAATCAACTTTTGCGATATGCACCTTAGACGAAATGAAACCGACCCTTTCTTAAAAAGAATCATCACTGGTGATGAAAAATGGGTCCTGTACAGTAACATAGTTCACATTATGGAGCAAAGCTGAAACCAGCTTGCATCCAAAAAAGATCATGCTGTCAGCTTTGGTAGGATTACAAAGGTGTTGTGTTTTTTGAGCTGCTTCCAAGGAACCAAACGATCAATTCTGATGTTTACTGTCAACAATTAATAAAACTGGACGAAGCAATCAAAGAAAAACGGCCAGAATTGTCAAATCGGAAAGGTGTAGTTTTCCACCAAGATAATGCAAGGCCTCACACATCTTTAGCAACTCGTGGGAAACTATTGGAGCTTGGCTGGGAAGTGATGCCACATCCCCCATACAGCCTTGATCTAGCACCATCTGATTACCATTTATTTCGAAATTTGCAGAATTCTTTGAATGATAAAACTTTCACAAATGACGATAACCTTCACTCGCACCTGGTTCAGTTTTTTGCTGATAAGGACCTGAAATTTTATGAGCGCGGAATCATACAGCTGAAAGAAAGATGGCAAAAGGTCATTGAGCAAAATAGAAAATATATAATTGATTAAAAACTATTCTTTGTTTAAAAAAAAGTGTTTTATTTTATACTACAAAACCGAAGGTACTTAGTTTCCAACCCAATATTAAGCGATACATACAGTACCGGCCATCTAATTTACACAGATTGGTGTAAGAGTAAAGTAGTAATGCTTATTTATTTGTCCAAGAAAAAATATTCAATTAAAAGAACGTACAAATAAAATCAAGGAAAAAATCAATACGCAGCATAAAAAATATTCTAATAATAAATATTAAGCAAACATAATTTTACAATACACCTTTCCCGGTAAAGCAGAT
Organism: Dermolepida albohirtum; assembly: GCA_031893035.1. Lineage (NCBI taxonomy): Eukaryota > Metazoa > Arthropoda > Insecta > Coleoptera > Scarabaeidae > Dermolepida > Dermolepida albohirtum. The sequence goes on along the minus strand of JAVIWB010004270.1, from coordinate 453,421 downwards.
AAATCACCCAGTTTACAGAGAAAAATTCTTTCCACTACCATTAGTTCTAAGTATTTTGTAAAAAGATATTTGCAGCAGATGTAGATATATGACCCCATTGTAAAAATCCTTTCGTTTAGTTTCGCTTCTCTGAAGATGTCGTAAGGCGGGAAATGTATTTTAATATAATTTGTGAAACTATACTGTTTTAATTTTTAATTAAATTTGTTACTTTTAAATAGTTCATCAGGAGCTCACAGTAAAATCAATTAATATATTTAAAAAAATAATATTTGTAAGATGAATATGTTTCAGTGTCAATTTAAAAAATGTAGAGTAGACTGCTTGCTAAAACTAATATTTTACCGGCAAATCAGTACTATTTCAGTTAATACCGCTGTGTATCATGGGAATAAAGTTCCTTGATAAAACTGCACAAATTTTTTATAGGACTCAAATTAAATTTCAGTGCAAGACAATTTAATATGTATTGACTTTTTCCTTGTACTTTTATGTTTTTGTAATATGGAGTCCTAACTATCGAATAGAATCCTTTTCAAGGCTTAGTCATATTTTCACAAACAGAGATGGTAAACTAAACCATTGTACAACGAGTCTAAATAATATTGAGTTCTTCATATGCATTGACTCTTTCCTTGTACTTTTATGTTTTTGTAATATGGAGTCCTAACTATCCAATAGAATCCTTTTCAAGGCTTAGTCATATTTTCACAAACAGAGATGGTAAACTAAACCATTGACAATGAGTCTAAATAATATTGAGTTCTTCGCCACGTCATGACATACAAACTCATACCATTATATTTCCTTTCATTAATGAAATATGGAGTATATTTTCTTCCACCAAATTGAATCGGTCGTACCTATACATCAAGAAAGTACAGACTTGTCACCAAACTATAACTCATTTTGTCGTTTTTATTCGGTTTGAATAGGTTTTTTTATTAAAACGCACTCAGACAAGTTAACTATATTTGTCTTGAAGCTACTTCGCGACATTTATGCTTTCATTTCTCTTTCGAAATTTTTTGTCTATGAAAATGGATTTTCATCTGATAATTTGATATCGTCTCAGGAGTTCCTCGGGGTTCACATTTGGGCCACCTTTCGTTCAACATCTATATAAACGATGTCTGGAAGCACATTAATTGCAGAGTTCTGGCTTATGCTGACGGTTTAAAAATCCTTCATAACATTAACTTGAGGAAAGCACAAGGCATTAAATACACCTGTACAGTTTAAATGAATGCCATAATTGTAATCAGATTCAGTTAAAGAACAATAAATATACTATTTTCTCTTTTACCAAAAACAACATTACGTTCCACTGCCAGTACAGCATTATCAAACTATTGTATCTAGAGTGTGCAATTTCAGGAACATCAACTCTCCTCACCCAAGCTTTCCTTATCATACAACAGGTCATCTATCGGCATCGGTCTCCAGAGTCTGGAGTTCTAAATTAAGACAGGCAAGGGCTTTGATACTCTTCACGAGTTAAATATACTCTACTGCTTTCTTATTCGACTCAAAATGAAATATGCCTCAGCAGTGTAGTATCTGTATTACCACTATCAACAGTTACTTCTAAAGCTTGTTTAGAAAATTTCTGAAGCATTTATCGTATAAGATTAACGGAGTTATTCTGGTTAAAAACGAAATATGGCCTCAGAAACAATTTCAAAACTCTCGGTATATGCAAGAAGAAAGTCAATGAAACTTGAAATAGATTAATAACTTGCTTGATTCTGCTAAGCTTATGTCTCAAATACATCTTTTTCAGAGTGAATACTATGTCTTTAGCAACATTTGGAATACCTAGGCCCAGGATTAATGTCTTTTATAAGGCACAACTGGTACACAATTTGTATAGCGACGCGTTTTGAATATAGTTTTAATCGGATACAACCTTAGTGTTAGCTGGGTTCTCCTCTTTCTGTTCTTGTATACTTATTTGGTATTAATGTAATTTATATTATTTTATTACACGTGCGTTTTGTAGAACTTAATTTTTCTTTGTATCTGGAATAACTACACTTATTTACAATTAATCTTTGTTAAATATCCTCTAATTGGATTTTTTGTCTGTCGGCCATTAAAGATTATTACTATTATCAAAAACTTTACAATCATATTTTAATGAAGTGTACACAATATACGCCATATTGATTTCTGCTAGTTTTTAGGTTCCATCGCTCTTTTCTCCTTTAAATAATTTCCCCCGAAACTAATCTTCTTTTCTAAATCACAATTCTTTCTATTTCTTAATTAATCTACAAAAATGCTCAATTTCTCTATGAGTTTATTTAAGCATACAATGCGATATTTTATGCGATCACTTATTCAAAAATGTACTAAATCTAAGAATTGTAATGTTGTGTTACAAGAAAAGGGACTGTGTTAAATTTAGAAAATGTCGATTCTAAAGTTTCTAATTCATTATATAATCCAAATGAGACCTGTTATTTAGTTATTTCGATGCAGTAAATCTAAAATATATCTAAAACTGATATATAATAAACGAAGTTATAGTAATTTGTTTAAATACGACAATTACGTACATAGATAATTACGCAATATTACACGAAATAGCCATTTAACACACAGGTTTCAGGGAATAAATTTCCGCTTAAAGCACTTTCTGCTATATTGTCCAGTTTGGCAATCTCTATGAATATTCCAACAGTAGTATTGTTAGGGCAGAGTTATTAATTATATACACATTATGCTTACGATTTGAACGTATTTGGAATGTTTTTCAATTCGAATAATTCAAGTATTTACAAAATTATTAATGACACTCAAACGAACAAAACGGAAAAAATACCATAGACGAAAGACCTGACGTGATAGGGAAAAGTGGATTTGATATTTTAAATCACCGAAATTAGTTAAAAACAGGTTTCAGATTACAATCACCAGAAAAGAAAACCGAAATATTAACCATTATTTTTACAATCCACTTATTAATTGTTTGAGTAGATAAAAGCACTATTATTTTTCATACTACATCCATAATTGACTTGATCAGAATCTTATCAGATTTACATTCACATTCGATATGGTATCTGGGTGACTTTAACATTAACTCATTCGTACAATAGGTAATTCTTAGATACCAATCTAAAATCTTTTACATTTTAAATAAATTAAAAATATTATTACAGCAGTTAAGAAACGTGCTTGGATACTTGTAATAGGTTGCTTGACGCCCATCTTATTAAAGTGAATATTACATCTAGGTCCTTTAGTTAAAAAATTAAACAACTTATGTTCCACCATTATAAAATCATTATAATTCGAGTATTTTCATTCACATTTCGTTGCACATTATTTTGTAATTTGCATAAAGTACTCACTACACAGTAGAATGTCCTTTGTAATTACCAGTTTGTAGCCACAATGCTCATATAAATTAACTTTTCGTGAAGAACAGTTTAATTGTATTTAGAAACAGTATGTATTTCAAAATGATTTAAAATCATTTTAATATGATAGGGCATTGTACAACTTACTTTCAGAGATGTTACTAGCTTAGTAATTAAAAATTTTATAAACGAAGTACCGTACAAAATTAAATTATATTAAGAAATGTACGATTTTAAATGTAAACTTACAAGTAAAGTTTACTATATGTACGTATGTATACAAGTAGATAAAGTTTACTATTTCTGATCTAGAAAGACAGCGAATCAAAAATCACGTATCACGTATATTCGTATCAGTAGTCAATTATTTGCTGCAAATCGATCCATGTTTATTACTATTTCACATTATTCCACAAACACACATTGTCCTCCGAACCAACAAATAATACTGGTTCGGTAACTAAGAAAGTGCTTATTTTAAAAAAAGAATTTTTGTATGGCACGAAATATTTCTACTTAGTATATTTTGTCTATTTTCGTCAATGGTAGTTGTCTATCTTCAGGCACTAAAATAATTGCATCTGATTTCGTCAGCAAAAAATTAACTACATGCGCTTTAATATCATTTTTATCATTAAAAAAATTTTGCAAGGACAAAATTAATAGTACGGGGTCAGAGCTATATGGTAAGTGTAGCAACACATCTCAATCAAACACCAACTGCTTTTGCCCGGTGACCAAAGATATGCATGACCTTCCATTCCATGGTTAGAGCACGATACCTTAACAATTTGTCAATTCGGATATTTCCTCTTGAATTGTATTTTTCTATTTACTCAGTTGTTGGATGCACGTATCTTAATTGACCTTTATTATGTGATAACTTCTTCAATAAAATTGTAGTGCACATTCCATTTTTCGTAAACAATTATCAGTCGCCTATTATGTCAGCTGATAGCTCATTGGAAGTTATTGGCCATATCGGAGGTCGCGAATCCAATAGCCTACGGTCCGGGATGATCTTTCGCAATTACCCTTCTCGTTTAAGTAAATACTGACAGTCAAAATTCTTAAGCAACACCATGATTACGGACATAATAATAACTTATAATTATCAGTTTCCTCTTCTAAATGGCGTTAAGCTATTAGAACATGCAAAGGCTTAGATTTTTATTATTTACTCTTCACAAAAAAACGTCAAACGTTAATGCTTTGTGTTAAATGTTCAAGAGGAATCAATAGGCCGAGTAGCTAGACTGTTTTAAACACTTTTCAGTGAATATATGTACTACATTAAGCTTCTCTACATTCTCACGTATTTTGCTGTGATGATTTATATTGATTATTCCTTTTCTGTGATCATCATCAACTTTAATTGGACAACCAGATTGTTCCTTATCTTTAAATGAAAAATTAGACTACTTTAGTATGTACTATCGTCCTTTTATAGCTTTGTATACATTACTGGTTGAAATCGCAACAAATGTCTTACATGTAAAACTTCAAAAGCAATTCTTTTTCCTCTAGAGAAGCATTTTATTTGCAATAGTGTAAGGATAACTACATTTTATATTAATACACATATTCGATTTATTTTATATATTCCGAATATATACATATTTAAATCAAATTTTGTGTGTGTTAAGATTAACAAGGGATTAAATTTTCACTGAAAAATTCGTAATCTCTACAGAGCAAATTTCATAATGGAACTATCGTTGCATGTAAACAAATAGATTCTGCTATTCACGTGGGCATGCTTCTAATAAAATGTTATTACGCATACACTGTATGTTCATTGGAGAGTTAGGAAACATGCTAACCCTCCGACCCATCATCTCCCTATTTTTGCCCTCTTACAGGATGCACATTATGTTGCTCGATTGATATATTAATTGGCCTTTGGATGTGTAGTAAAGAGATCGCTTCCAGAACTTCATAAATATATTTTAGCGCATTTAGATAGCTTGGAGGAAGTACTAAAGGAGTTCTAATATTTTCTATGCTAATTCCACCTCAAACCGTAATTCATTTATGTGTAGTGCATATTTCTACGAGACATTCCAAACAGTCTTAATTCACTTTAACTTCGGACACATCTACGACCGTCATGATCCTATTAATAAAAGCGAGATTCATCTAAAAAAATGGTATTGTTCCAGTCTTTAATTCACTCTACCTGTACGTTACACCATGAACGATAGAAAATCAACCCTAACGATCAAATATGGTAATATATATATTGCTCATAAAGCTCGGGGTACTATGCCGATCCTTAAGAGCAAGGAATCTTACTCTCCAATTTTTTTTGTACAAAATTTGGTTTCAAAATATACACTTTTAATGTGTCATTCGCTTTTTTTTTGTCACATAGCATATATTTTTCGCCCATGAAAATAATAGAAAATAATAATAGTAATGTGAAAAATATGACGTGATTTAACTTTTATAAACACTGAGGTTCTATGCGCTCCTAAAAACATGAGAATGCATTTTTCTTATTAGTTGCGCCACCTTGTAAAGTTCGAAATGTTGACCTCGATACTGCAAGAGATTGTCTCACTTGGCAATATATAGGGAGTTCAAATTTCACTCGAAAACTTTTTCAAAAAAAACACTTTATTTCTTTTTCTGAGAAAGTGTAGTAGTTGAATATTTATAATATTGAAAATGAATTAAATAAATGTTTCTTTTTAGTAAAATAATAAATGTGTTATTGCAGGGGTTAATTATTTGCTTATTTAGCTTATTTGATCATTCGTTGTTTGCTTCTTACCTTCTCGAGCGGCAACAACAATGGTTCATTACCCAAATTACCTATGTAACATGCATATGCATGTATACATATATTTATATATAAAAGTACAGCTCACGTAAAGTAACTAGACGAAAATTATCGCAGCAAAGAACCGTAACAATGACGCTCCGGTTTCGCATACAAGTAACGACATACTTCCCGCCTTTCTATGTAAATATTCTTACTTAGTCTTCGGACCGCTGACTGGCATGACTCCCCACTCGAATGTGTAACACCTGGAAGAACTCGGATTTCTCCACCACTTTTAAAACAATACAAACTCGAATCTTCACAGTTTAAAATTTCTCGGTAATCGTGATACCTTTGATTTCGTTCTTGTTTTTTTTTCTGTCCACCCTTTAGCTCCTTTCGTCTCTTGGTTTTTTCCGATACGTTTTTCTTTTTGTTTATGAAACATCATCCATTGGTGATTTATTTTTAGACCTTTAGCGAATCGAATTAAAACGCGACGGATTTACCTCTGAAAATGCGCGATGTGAATTAATGTTTTCCCATGATTTTGTTTAATTACGTTGTAAATATGTGAAGTTAAATGTTGTTTGTATGTAGTTTTACATAACAAATTAGTGCGTTGACTTTTAATGAAGTAATAATTTTGATTTTATACATTACGTAAGCTATGTTGTGTTAACTTTCTGACGGAAAAAATTAAAAAGAAGTGTTATCTCTAGTATTGTTCTTGTATTTGAAGACAAGTTCTCTGTGAAAAGCAAATGATGTCGTCGGGTAATGGCATCTGGACGAACAGTAAGGCAGGTGAAGCATGGAGAGAAACTGAGACGGTCTCAGAATTCTTTAGCTCCCTTTTCAACTCCTGAGAAATTAATGGGAAATGTCAAAACAAACGGCAAGAAACCAAATGGTAATTTAAACGAAGAATTTGTGTTTTACTAAATTCTGAAGATCTCTTTCTCTAATTTAACGAAACTACGATCATTTAACTATTTCTTAATTATATACATATCTAGCTCAGTGCTTTTTATGAACGATACATAAAAATATGTGTAGTAAACTTAATCTATGTTTCAACATTGATCATGAATATAAGTAAGATTACATCATTCAACCTGTTTTATCAATTGCATCACTAATTCAAAGAATTAAAAAAGTAGACATTTGATTCCTTTGATTACTTAATTTTATATACTAAATAAAGGATAAGAGTGAACGTTAATTTAATAGATACCTGACATAGACTAGTTACATAATTATTAAGAAAGATATTAATATTCGACATAATAAAAATAAGTTAATTGTTAGTGCAGACGAAAACAATATTTTATTTATTTTCAAAATAATAGTAAACTCTATAAAATAAGCCTTTATTTTAAAAATCACACTTAAAACACAATTAGCTTTGAACTTAAATTAGGCAAAAGAGGAATGACTCATTTATCTTATGATTCTTCGAAACAATTTCTCTGATGGTTTAAGTTTGTATGTTATGAAATGCAAAAGAAAGTTTTAATAATCAAATCATACCAAAGTATTAATTTTTGAAATGGTATTTCTTTCGGTTCCCTTAAAACCATGTTGCACAAGGCATTGATAAGTATGGGTAGATTTGCTTGCAATATAACCGAGTACGTCTAAGAAAGTTAGAGCACCATTATTTTTTAGTCTTAGTTTTTTTTATGTCATTTGAATTGTCACTAATTAAATATACATTGTCTTATTATCCTCATTATTCATTTATTCTAAATTATTAGAGAACAAATAAAATATAAATAATTAACACTTTGTCATGGTACCATTAACGTCAAGCACTTAATTAAGCCTTCATGGCAGAGAAGAAATTAGATTCAGCCATAAGTTTTTATTTTGCCTTAAATTTTCTCAACACTCCTCAATTGATATCCACAGTCTATTCTCATTTTTAGAGCGGAAATTTCTTCTATAAACCTTCCTTACAAGCAAACCCAAGACATTCCAGATGATTCAGATCAAGGCCGCGAGAATAATTTGACAGAAATTGAGAGTCGCCTATCAGTGTTTATGGTATTATTTGATATTATTTGATATTATTTTCGAGTAGACCATCTGTTTACCAGACAATTACAATTGTTTAAAGTAGACGTGTTTAGTGAAAGTTATAAAATGGATCAAATCCCTGGTCATGGTTCAACTCAGTACCTGCTTTTTATGAAGGTAAACACAACTGAAGTTTTGGTGAATATGCAAATTTGTGCAACGATGCTCTTTCGAAGGCCACGATTTGCCGCTTTAAATGTGGCGACATGAGTCTTGAAGATGAACATCCTGGTCTATCAGAATGTTTACCATACCAGAAATGATTGAAAAAGTGTATGATGTTGTATTAGATGATCCCAGAATAAAATTGTAGGAGAATACCAAGACTATGGGCATGTATACTGAACGTGTACACTACATTTGATATGTCTAATTAGGCGTGTCTAAACTGGCTGCCGGATGGATGCCAAGTTTACTGAATATATTGTAGATCAAAAACAAAAAAAATGCGTAATTTTCCAATGGCAATGTAAAACTCTAATATCAACCAAGTAAATTTTTTGTGTCGCTTCGTTACGGTAGATGAAACTTGGCTCCATTACTATGTGTCTAATCTAATTGAAACGTCCATCTCAGCAGTGGAGACATAGTCTCCTTCAGCTAGAAAGCTAATGGTTGCAATATTTTGGGATTCGAAAGGAATACTTCTTAGCGACTGTCTGGGAATTGGCTAAACTATCAATAGGACATGTAAAACTCACTCATGAATCGAAAAAAGTTCTATTCTATTATGAAAATGCACCGTCGATTTCAAGTTGTGTCCAACCACTGTATTCACCGAATTTAACATCTTCATACTTCTGCTTATTCCCGAAACTCAAGCTGAAAACAGACGAAGAAAGGAAGTTACTGCAGAAATAGAGCAATATTTTGACGATCTTGATACTGAATCTTATAAAACTGATATAATGGCACTCCAGCACCACTGATCTAAATGTATTAGTATTAAAGAGAAATACGTTGAAAAATAAAAATACCGTAAATCGTGTTTCATTTAAAGTCCCACCTTATGTTAAATTACCCTCGTATATGATGGCGAAGGCAGTATTTTCATATTATTGTTCGGATATATTCACAGAGCAGTTATCTTGTTGAAGGATAACATTATCGCCATATATTTATGTTACTGTGAGAGCATTATGATTTCCAAAACATTTCCTTACATATATATATATATATATATATATATATATGTATATATATATATATCGCGCCCATCCGTTAACAGGAAACTGTCCTGATATGTTTGATGATATCTAATGTGATATATACAATTTAAGCAAACAAGTGTTCGAAATTGTAATTGTTTCTTCTCCTATGCTAGTGACAGTTTATCACTTTCCGAATGTTTTAAATCGGAATATTTTATTCTTGATGACTTCAGAAAATTGGTTAAAAATGCTCCTTGCCCCTATTTCAAATGACTTTTGTCTTAGGTGATTCAAAAGTACTTCGTCTTGTTCAACAACAGAAATTTTTGGACGATCTGAACTTCTTTTTCTTTTCGCACTTTCGTTTGACTAAAAATTAAGTCTTTGAGCCCCACTACAATTATTTTCTATTTCTTAAGCTGGATTTGGTAACTGAAGTAGCCCGTTTAGCACACGAATATAATCTGCACAGTTTTGCTGAAGGAGAGTATTTCGAATAAACGAACTGATTTTTTAAAATTTCTTCACTTTTATTTTCATAAAGTTCTTTCAGTAGTACTTTTGGGTAGAATGTCATAAATCGTGAGAATAGGGCCAAAGAGTTATATTTTTGTTTAACTGTTTAATTTCTTCTTTGTTTACGAGAAGAAACCATACTTCTACTTCTCTCGCTGTTGTTTTATCTGCGGATTAAAGGATAAATGGCATATACTTCCTTCCTGCTCTGACGGATTTGCAATTTCAATGCATCAATATCGAGAGCTCCAGTAATCCTGAGATCGATAAGAGGTGCAATATTGCCAGATACGTTTCCAACATGACTCTAGAAAAGAAATCGTGGAATCATTCTAGTTACTATTGTATTAACAGTACAATAGATTTATTCTTGGCAATTCCTTAGTAACAACTAATACAATTATTGGAATAAATTGGTTAAAGGTTGTCAAATGTAGAAAAATTGGGTACATTTAAGTACTGTTAGTGAAAGTCGTAAAATGCAGTAAGAAAGCGACTTTGACATTATAAAATGTTTCCCTCATTTCTTCACGTTTTCCATTTATGTGAACAATCAATTACGACAACGTTTGGAAACTTTCGATTATCTTAACTATCAGCACTTTGTTTACGTTCAACTAATTTAGTATGTGGTTAAAATAAGGCAGAATTCATTTAGAGCACTCATGATCTTACCAAAATATGAGTAACGTAGTTCGAGAAGAATATTAAAGGACCGGAACTTATTCAAGTCAGTAAGGCAGCCGTCTAGAAAATGACAAATAGAGATTCCAATCCTTCTCCAGCGCAGAAATTTTTAATTAATTTCTGTGATTAACGATAACGTAGTAAAAAATAATAATATTCATTAATTTCCCATCACATATATTTATATATAATTAATTTGGTACGTTGACTTCCGCGGTCGTGGTCCATGCTATCTGCTTTTGGGTTTCCGGACTGAAACCGCGTCACTTGTATATCTGCGACGTTTCGTACCCATTAGTATGGGACATCTTCAGGGCTGAACTACTGCACTGAAACTGGAGGAAACTGGAGGAAACAATTTCAGTGCAGTAGTTCAGCCCTGAAGATGTCCCATACTAATGAGTACGAAACGTCGGCAGATATACAAGTGACGCGGTTCTAGCCCGGAAACCCAGAAACAGATAGCATTTACATATTATTAATATCAAAATAACCTGACAGCGGGTTTCAAATAAAACATTAGATCTGTTTCCACAATACGATTTATGGCGCGTTAAAGGACTCGAAATTACACTATCTGGTGGCCTAATTGATAAAGCAGCCTTCCAGAAAACGGCCGATAGAGGCTCGAGTTCTTTTGTACAGAAATATTTAATTAACTTCTGTGATTTTAATTAACGATGGCGTATCAAAAAATAATAATTTTCATTAAGATTGATATTCCTGAATACAATTTTTCATTGTACATCAGAACATATGAAACTGAAAAATTTTCTTCCTGGACATAAAGTGCAAAAGAATTAAGAATGTGCTAATAAATGTGTATATAAATTTATGTTAAATTAAAAAAAAAATACAAATAAGAAAAATATTCGCCCATTCCATGACCGCATATAAACAAAACAACTGTTGAAGATCCTCAACTCTTTAAAATCTTGAAATAGTTATTTAATACTACAAACCGTTTTTTCTTGTTCAAAGATAAAATGCCAAGTATTTGATACCTAATTACTCTTTCAACATATAAACATATATATCAAAAACGATTTCTTTAAAAACATATATTAAAACTATTCATAGAAAAGTGAACAGTTTCTATGTATTAAACATTTACATTCTGCGACCTAATTGACAAATCATTAAAGTATTAGAATTTTCTTGTTGCTATATTATTATTAACTAAGATAAATTATAGAAACGTTTCAATTTTCAACATTAAAAGCAAATACCTAATAATACTCTTAAAGTGACAACGCATAGAAGAGAAACAGTAAAATATATGGTACAGCTCCTCGTATAATTACAAGCTATCCATTTTACGTGAATTATAAACCACAGGTGAACTAAAGGAGAGGCATAAATAATACATAAGGTTATGTAATGTAGCATTTTATAATTAGCATAACGCGTTAATGCTAATCAACGTTTTGTTTTCAACATTTTCAGCCGAGGTGGAAGGGTATGGGCCGTACAAACCGGTTCCACCGCCAAAACCACTCCCACAACAACCACCGTCGCAACAACCCAGTTGTCTTACACCTCCTCCATACAGGATGCCACCCTATCCACTTTACAACGAGCCTAGTATACCCGGAGCAGCCGCTGGTCTTGAAACACCTGTTGCGACGTCGTCACCTGCCACACCGCAAAACTTGCAAACGCATTCCAGTAAATTTCCTGTAAGTTCGTTTCTATTTATCATACTGTTTATATATTTGCGATTAGCTATTGAAAATTTTGTTATTGTAATGTGTCCATTACTTGATTAAAAGAAGCTTTCTATGTAAAATATAGAAAATATTAATCGATATTAATATTTTCAATATTTCATTATAATCGGCAAAAATATATGACTATTTATATATTTTTATCGATTTTAAACTACAAATATTCATAACCTTAAAGCTTCAATTTTCAATTTTAATTTTGATCAAAATCTAGTATTTTGAAAATAAGTGTTCTACAATATATGAATTTTATATTTACATACCCTTCTTGGTAATAAATCTATCATTGTATTTATCTTAATACGTTTTTTCTTATTGACTCGGAAATGTTTAAGTTTTAGTAAAATTTTCCACAAGCCCATAAAATATAAATTTCTAGGCATGGAGAAGGCAAGGTGAAAGTAGGATCATATTCTAAAATAGGAGCTTATAGAGTACGAAATGTTAAAATATTTTTAGACATCCTCCTATCGCGAAAAAGGACTTTACCTCTCACGGTATAAAAGAGTTCTTCACTATTTGGCTAATTTTGGCTTACTGGGCGCAGTTTCGAATTCCTAGTACACATTCGGTCACATTATTTGCCCAGTACTTAATTACAATATGTATTTTTTTCTCATCTGAAGTTACAACCAAAAATATTATAAAACAAGTTTAGAATGGTGCTAAAAAATTCTTATTAAGTTAATATATTAATTACCCTAATTTGAAAGTAAATTTTCGCTATTATCAAATTTAATCATAGATAATTCACAGTTCTAAAAGAAGCAATCAAAGAATATAAGCTGTATAATATTCACTCATCCTCCACCAACCTACTTCAAATAATGTAACAGAACAGGAAACAAAATTTACTTTAAATTTACATACATTTAAAATATATTTATTCGTCAACGAAGAGGAAAACTTACAATAAGAGCAATGACTGGAAAAAATTTGATTTAGTTGAGTGAGATGAAGAGTCAATGGAATGATGGGTAAATTGCACAATTTTAGGCGATTTTTATGATACGCCGGCATAAAATCATGCTTTTTTACGCTGTGTTGGATATTTGGGAGTTCTATTTAATGTCATAGCTATTATATCTGCTACGAGATTAGACGCAAACTGGAACTTTGGACGTTGTTTTGAGTCTACATCGAAGATTTTGCTTAACTTGACACGTAAGTAAGAAAACCAAAAGAAGAAAAATGGGTGAAGACTACTTGAAAAACCTTATGAAGAGGAATTAGTGAAATACCTGTGTACTTCTACAGCTGAAGTCCAGTGTGTAACATTTCCTTTTGGACAGATCGGGGAACTTCATCTTTAAACTGCTATCTTTGACTAGCAATTAAGGAGAAAGAGGAATTATTCGATGTCCAATCCACATCTTTAAAGATGAGATTCATTGAAACGCGTGCAACTTCATTTTGGATATCTCAAGACTTAAGAAGGAATTACCCTTCCATTACAATGAAGACCTTCGATAATAGTCGTCCTATTTATGCGAGCCAGAATTGCCTACAATGAAAATGATAAAGTCTAAATATTGGGAAAAGTTGAAGAGACGGAAGTTATGTAACGCCTCCTTTTGAACAGATCGAGGAACTTCATTTTCAAATTGCTATCGGGCTGACAATTAAGGTGAAAGAGAAATTAATCGATATCCAATCCAGTATATCTTCAAAGGCAAGATTCGCTTAAACGGACGCAACTTCGTTTTAGATATCTCGAGAGTAAAGATTAGCTTAGCTTAATAACGTCAACTTTCAAATTTCAAATCATCACATTTATTAGTTTCTTTTGGACGACAATTATTTAAAAGCGTGTCGGCGTGTTTGTAACGAGATAAAATTTATCTTGTCGTTAAGTAATTCTTGAAAGGTTTATCGACACCAACTATTCTTGAGATGAAAGTTGGTTTGATCAACTTGGCTTCTTCACTAGTAATAAATGAGTTCCTAGTCGTACAATAGTTAAATATGCACCAGGTGGACGTCCGAAATCTGCCACAATACCAAAAATTATTAAAAGTGCATGCTATGATGTTTGAGATGATGAGCCTGTAAAGATCTTTAAGAAATCGCAACATATGTTTTGAATAAACACTTGATTATGAAGAAGCCGTTCGCGAAGTGAATGCTTCGACTACGCAGAGACGCACTCCGTTCTGGAAGGTAAATCAAAAACACATCGCGAAATGACAATACGGGAAAATAACATGAAATTAAATTTTTCGACCATTTACGATCATGTGATATGACTTGATTCTGATATTTGATTCTGTTTTCGAAGAAAGCGATTGCTCCATCACGTTGATGTCTATGGTTTTCGGCTAAAACGACATAATCTTCGACGCAAACGATAATTTAGCAGCACGCACTTGGAAAGCCGATATTCATCAGTAACAGAGAATCTCAATAGGATTTTGTTAGCTTTTATCAGATAATTTCGCAATTAACTAGTAGTGTATATTCTTTCACCATTATTACGCCAGGACTCGCACAAATTTGATGACCCGCCGGAAGCTGCTACAATTTAGATAGAATATGTTACCTCATCCACCATATTCACAAGACTTGGCACCTTTGATTATCACTTGTTCTGATCTTTACTGATTCAAAATAAAAAATTTTTTAAGTTTTAAGGCCGCGGAACCATGATACTGTCAGAAAAGCGGCAAAACATAAATTCTTTGATATAGTACGACATACGATAGTTGATAGTGTATCGGCAAAGGAACATAGTACGATCTTGATGTGATGATATCTAAATACAAAGGGTACTGGGAAAGTTTTGCAATACAGCTTTGTTTATTTAATTTTTTCAAAGTAATTTCCTCTACACTCAATACACCACCCCATCCTCTGAAACCAATCCATAAACCAGTTCTGCCAAGTTTCACTAGGGAGTAAAGTACACTCGTTGTCCCAAGCTCGCAGCATGTCCTCGTCACTGGAAAATCGCATCCCTTTTAGCTTCATTTTCACTTGCGGGGACAGTGCAAAATCGCAGGGAGCAAGATCTGGACCGTAGGGAGGGTGCTCGAGAAGTTTCAATCCTGTCGTGGTCAAATATTCGGTGCAGGCTTTGGCGCGGTGAGCTGGAGGATTATCGTGATGGAGGAACCAGGTGTCCATTCCTGACTTTGGCTGCAGGTTCTTCATAGATCCAATGACTTTAGGCAGGCACAGTTCAGTATACCACTTAGCTGTGGCTGTCTTCTGTGTGTCAAAAACGACGCGTTCCACAATTCCACTCGATTTGAAAAATACAGCTATCATTTTCTTCTTCACAGATCGGGTGTTTCCTCATCATCAAAGACCCAAATTTTGTTGTTCACATACCGAGATTGTCCCTTATTAAACTTTTTTAGCATCTCCCGGCACCAAGTCACACATCGTGTCATCTGATCTTCAGTCAGCCGATGCGACACCCAAAGAGAACAAAGTTCCTTCACGTGCAAATGATCATGCAGAATCGAACGAATTACTGGTGCATTTAGGCCTGAAATACCCTCTATCTATTTTTAGGTCACTCGCCTGTCCTCGGCAAGCATTTTTCTCACAGTAGTAACGTTTTCCTCCGTAACTGACGTTCGTGGCCTTCCCGGCCTCTCAGCATCCTCCACAGTTAAACTTCTCCTTTGGAATTCTCTATACCACCTGAATATCGTTGTGCGATGTGGACAAACATCACCTAGTGCAAGAGTAATTTCTGCGAAGCACTGGTCTATGTTTAAACCATGCACGAAATTATAACCCAAAACTGCCCTTATCTCATTTCGTGACCACGATGTCATCGCAAGCAGTTTACACTCTCACTGCTAATGAATAACTGAGTCCATCGACATGACGCGTCGGCTACTATACACGTATGAACATGTCTCAACATGCAGCAACAAGCAGCTTCCTACGATTCATTGTTACACCACATTGCAAAATTTTCATAGTATCATTTTATATATATGTATATATACCAAGTAAAAAATTTTATTTCCATGTTTTAATTCATTAGCGAGATATTTCCCGTTCGGAATCAAAACACTAATTAAATCTATTATTTATGAGGAGAGCATCTAAAGAGTACTAAATATTATATTTCGTATACAGACTTCTTCCTTCCATAATTACCACCGAAAAAATTTATTAAAATTCCGTATCAGATTATTTTAATCCTAATCCGTAATTATATCGCAACTCAACAAAACACGCAACTAACTTAGAAGCCCCATTAATAAACATAAAGTTCATCTCTCATCAACACACACAAGCTCCGTCTCATATACACACAGATTAACGCGCACACCAGCAGGTACAAAAAGAGACCTTTCGTAATCTAATTAAGACAGTTAGAGGCGAACAGATCGATTTCTTCAGTAGAAACAGATAGAATTTTAGAGTATTTCATTGCTCCCGTGTGTGATACAAGACGAAGAACTGGTTTAAATTCTTCGTATGTAGAAAATTACACCGGATATCTGGAGAATTTGAAAAAAATGCGTAGAATAGCGATTAGTACTGGCGACGTCGTGAAGAAAACCTGTTTTTTATCAAGTATTCGTCGATTTTTCAATTTTTTTTAATGGATCACAAATATTTACGATGTAATATAACATGATATTAAAGGAAAAGTAGTGACTGCTTTTCACTTATTAGTATACTTTTCTGATTATTTATTACAAATTAAAGGGTTTTAGAATGGTTGGTAACTGTAGGAAGTGGTAAAATTATTAAACACTTAAGTAATGGGAAATGTTAGAATTAAAGTAGACAAATGACAAAAATGCACATAAGAGAAATCGAAAGATTTAGTAACTTTACGAACGTAATTTAAAGAAACAAAGTAGTCGCCTTCGGCTTCAGTACAACGTCCTACACGGTTAATTAACATGTCAATCACAGGGGGCCAAATCCGGTGAAAACGGTGAATAGTTGATGGTGAAAATGCCATTTGCAGTTAGAAAATCAGTGATAAGCGTGGAGCGATGAAATGGTGCGTTATCATGTAAGTAAGGCCAGCTACCATTTTCACGATAATGAAAGGGCACGCGACGAATGCACGGCAAAAAACGCTTCATAACACCAAGATAATATATAGTATTGACTGTTTGACTAGTTGGTACAAACTCTTTGTGCACTATGCCTTTCTAATCATAAAAATAAATCATCATTGTCTTCACTTTTGACTTCTCCAAACGGTTCTTTTCGATCTTTCTTCGCTTGGGTGCTTTCTTTCAGAGCTTTGACGTTTAGTCTCTAGATCATATTGGAAATACAACGTCTGTTCACCAGTTACAATAGAATACCTGAAGCTTTCGTCCTTCTTTGAGTCTTTAATTAAGTCTGCACAAGGTTGAATCCCCAGCAATTGTTTATCATCAATTAACTTGTGTGGTACAAACCTTGCACAAATCTTTCTCAGTCCCAAATTCTGTATCAAATGATACGGCATTTTCACCCCTGTGATTGCGATGAATTGAATCTTCGGAAATATTTAATTCCATTCCCACGTATCGTAGTGAGGATTTCGGCTCATTTCTGATAAATTCACGAACAAGTTCGATGCTGCTTTCCGTATCCACAGATTTTTTTGCATCAGGATGTTCGTCATCATTTGTGTCTGTACGACCGTCTTTAAATCGTTTATACCACTCATACTCACTCGTACGTGATAAACACTCATCAACATACACTTATTTCATCAAACTAAATATTTCAGTAAACGATTTACCGATTTTAAGATAGAACTTGAATGTTTGCCCTTTGCTCAAAATTCATTTTTCGACCAATGCCAAATACATACTGCCATTTTATGCGCAATTTCTATGCTCTTAATAATGCAAATGTCATGATATATTGACATAACATTGGTGAAGTTTCTACCTTACCGACGCATATCTTTTTAATAGATGGCGCCACTAAGAATTACTATTTTAAAAAAGTTTGGTTTTCTCTGCGACAGACTGTGTATAATATACATATGTAGATATTTATGCTCGTGCAACATATGTACCCAGATAAATCAGCAGTGACTAAACGAGATTTGCAATCCCTAAATTCATATTCAATAGCAGCACTAGTAACCTTAGGACGAGATTCAAACATAAAACTTTACACAGTCGAAATATTTTTATTACAATTTAACTTTTACAACTACTAAAAGTAGAATTTTTTTCGAAAGAGCCCTATATATTTTTTACCAGTACAATAGAAATAGGTTTAGCTAATAACAAGAAATTGTTGACAATGAAATACTATTAGGATGGATTAGTAATTAGAGAACTTAAACAACAAAACGTAAACTTTTTGGTAAAAATGTATTTTATTTTTAAATTTATTTCCTTCCAATTCATTATATTTATTCCATCGATGTTCAAGTCGTTCCTTCAGAAAGGTGAGATTTATCAAACTGTTCGAAATATATGTTAGTTTTAATGATTACTTCCTTATTCGATCCAAATCTCTTGCCAACGCTCAATGATGATTAGAAGATTTTGCGTTCAGCCTAATACCTTTTTCACTAATTATTTAACGGCGATAAACTTTGGTAATACAAACTATAAACAAGAATTCAAAAGCTAGCGTGCAGAATCTGTTTTTTTATTTATCAAAATGTAATATTCATGGATTTTAAGAAACTTGGCGCCTATACCAATGCTGAATGACATATAAATATTTTAAATTATTTGTCACCCAACACCAGAACAAACATCACACAAACCTTACTAAATGTGTCATTTTTCTACGCGATAATGCTCGCTTATGTATCTTTAACAGTTATGTGCAGCTCGTGCACATTAATTGAGATGTTCTTTCTCGACTCCATGCGATTTCTATGTGCTTGATTCGTTAAAATGTCGAAATGAAGTTTGTTATTAAAGAATAGATCAGAAAACATGCGCGAATATTTTTTCAACAAAAAATTTACAGATCAATAGAAATGAAATACCATGAAATAATATTAATGGAGATTTCCTTTAAATTATTTAAATAAAATTTGCATTGAAACCTCTAAACACATTTTTATTGAACAATTCTCATAATCACTTTTGGATTAAGATCCTAATTTGAAACAAATTTTCATTAGACATCCCTCAATTTAATTTTTAATTTTTGATTTATTCTGGATTTTTCATATTTTACGTCGTAAATAATAAATACATTAGACTATCCGAAACGTCATACCAAACCTTTTCTGCATATTTCATGAGTTATTTATTAATATAAAAGAATCAATGCCCATTTTCTATGAGTCTTTCGGTAAATTTCATAGTTCTTCGTTTATAAAAGGATCTACTTTTATCGAAGAATGCTGAGTTACTGCTTCATGTAAGTCGAACATTATATATCCAAGGAGACTAACACAAGTAGAAGTTTAAAAGCGCAAAGCCTAGCAAATATGGAGGGTGTGGCAGAATATCTCATCTAAAATCCAATAATTTTGGCGAAACAGTCAAACTTACGTGTGGTCTTACATTGTCAAAATGAAGTACTAATCTTGTACTTTCACGGATGTTTGAATCTTTCAGGATGATGGATACGTTCAATTGCCTTATTGCCGACAGTATATGTGTAAATTAATTGCTTCGTTCCTAGGAGTTTCAGAAATGCGACACCTTTAAAATTAAAACACACTGAGATCATAAGCTTCTTCTAATTAGTGCCTTCGATGACACTTGAATCGACTTTTCTTGTCGCGACCAAGATCATTTTCGCACCACATTGTTGTTTTTCTCATTTTTAAAAAGCCTGTGGCAGATGTTTATACGCGCTGCCAAGTTGATTTCTTTGAAGATAATTTTGATGGAGCCTGTGTTTGATTAACTTAATCACTGAAGGTGAAGCCAAAACGCAGTGTGCGTTTTGGCTTTCGGCGGTACGGTTCGTGTGCGGAATTTGTTTTCGTACAGGTATTTTGCCGTAGTTTTCCAGGTGCGACACTGTTTAATTATCTGCTGATGAAGATAACTTAGTTGTCGAAATACGTATACAGAACACAAAAATTAATGTGGAAAGGGGTTATATATTAATCTTTAGTGATCAATTTCATTGAGTTCATTAGGAATCCAAACATTCCGCTTGCTGACATATCTTAGCTTTTTCATCTATGTTGTATGTCTTGAGTTAGAGTCGATCAACGCCTTTATTATGTCAAAATCAAAGGTACGTTTATGTCCGAGAAATATCATTAAGATTAAAATCACCACTACGGAATTTCATGAACCATCGTTGGCATTAACGTTCTTATAAGTAAAGTAAACTATAACCAAAATATACACTCGCAAAATAAAGTTAAACTTATCAGCTATATGTCATAACATAAAGATAAATGTGAATGATTCTTGCACTTACAAGGGTAACCTAGTGCCATCTGTTGCAAAAATGTGTAATAACTTTTCCAATAACCTAATATTAAGACTTAAAATTTCAAATGTGAGTAACAAATACCGGAATAATTAGTCTTGTAGATTGTAGAGCAACGAGAATTAAATTATGCACTAGTTGAACTTTATTTATTATTATCGAAAACGAGCATCATTGACAAAAATTGATTCCATCTGAGTTTTTATTTCCAATTGATTTTAAACTTTCCAATATAAAGTATTTGATAACAGTCTAATAAATATTTGATTTTTTTTTCATTTTAGTAGACGTGCAAGAATTGTTTACTTTGAACTTGAATAAAAATTTGTTAAATTCGCAGATTTTATAATAATTTTAGAAAATAAAGTTTATTTGTTACTCGGACCACCATCTATGTGTCAGAACGAAAACGTTTAAATTTATTCTCGTCTATTCTAAGAACAATTTAAAGAGTGAAGTTATAATTTAAAGTGATCAAGTATCGTATGTAATTTTTATACTATTTTAATCAATTTCATAGCAATTATAGACTCGAATATAATCGACAAAAAGATCGTTCTTTCGTCAGATTTACATAACTCTAATGAAACTTTACTACTATTATTGTTTTCTAAATTAAGTAATTTCAGTTCGTCATGCGGTATTTTTGAACCACACCTAAGTACAGTTACGCGCAAAGAAACAGTTAATTGAAGCAGTCATTAATTGCCTATACATCGCACGAGTAGATTGTTATATTATTATATTATATTTTTTAGATTAGCGACGTATTAATACCCTATTCAAAAGCTTCTTATTTAGTAACTTTATTGCTACAAAAATGTTTAGCCGAAATTATTTTTGTACCACTGTTCATTGATATACATTCAAACTCTTATCATTATTGTAGAGAAATTCACGATCCTAAATTTTATAGCGATATTAATCTAAAGAATCGACAAAAATTTCGTTACCCAAATTAATAGTTTTAGAGTTTACATAATTATAACTTCTTATTTGCATAGAACAATTTTGTATGTACTATATATTAAAGAATGTTAAAAAGGAATCATTCTATTATTAATAACACCCTATCAACTACATTTCATCGAATGCACG
This sequence comes from Dermolepida albohirtum, assembly GCA_031893035.1. Taxonomy (NCBI): domain Eukaryota; kingdom Metazoa; phylum Arthropoda; class Insecta; order Coleoptera; family Scarabaeidae; genus Dermolepida; species Dermolepida albohirtum. The sequence goes on along the minus strand of JAVIWB010004270.1, from coordinate 431,676 downwards.
AATCGTCAGGTTGATTTGTGTTATTAATGAACGATTCCTTCACAATCATTTGAAAATAATGAATAATATCTATATATTGTATTGACCGACAAAGCAAGAACGCTTTTATAGATCGGAGACTACGTTTCCAGTGTGTAATATTTCGTCTAGGCTTTATGCCAATTAAAGAATGTTAAAAAGGAATCATTCTATTATTAATAACATATCAACTACATATGTTTCATCGAATTCACGAATCGTCAGGTTGATTTGTGTTATTAATGAACGATTCCTTCAGAGTGTTTATCATATCTTTACTATTATTTTCTGTATCGTAATGATATGATAAACACTCTGAAGGAATCGTTCATTAATAACACAAATCAACCTGACGATTCGTGCATTCGATGAAACATATGTAGTTGATAGGGTGTTATTAATAATAGAATGATTCCTTTTTAACATTCTTTAATTGGCATAAAGCCTAGACTTTCTGTTATACACACTATCATTGATTTAATACATTTATGTATTGGTCGAGAGAGGGAGATATGATATTATTTACTATATATTAGTTTTATATTCTCCGAATCTATTTGACATTCTGGAATTTCTCAAGGATCAAACATAGGATCGCTTCCCTTTTAGTTTATTAATGATTTTCTAAACTCGTTGACAAATCCTAGACTTGTTTATATCATTGATTTAAGATGGATATGTATGCGAATTTATAGGCCAAATGGTACAGGTCTTCTGCAAAAAACATTATTTTAATATGATCTTGTGTTTACAGAATAATATAAGCAAATACTGTGTTGTTCGGTCTTTTTGGAAAGAAATCCTATAATACTATTATCTACTATGACTTAGGTTAACAAAAGTTAGATAGTGGTCTAGCTCTTATCCAATCCTTGATATGTATAGACGCGATTCCTCGATTCTTGGTTTTATATTGCGTAGTTTCAAATATTTTTGAAATTCGAAAACAATTACGTATCTTTGCTTTAATATGCTTCGATGATTTTATATATTACCTGCATTTGTAATTAGGTCTTTGGGTTTTATCTTTAGAATGTCTCTCAATTTTACGAACATTAGCACAATTAAATCCCTCTATTTCAAGTCGTCAGCAAATTGAGTATGGGTTGATTGTTTGGTTTAATCCTGATTCACGGCGTGGAAATGCTAACGGCACGGAAGCGAAAAGGGAGTGCATTACTGATGGTGAATTTGCTACATAATAAGATTGATTTACAAATGTCGCTATCTCGACTAAATCTATTAGTGCCACAGATTGCTTGCAGATACCATCCAACTTTTATCCTCCTAACACCGAGAATTAATATCTTGATTTGGAGCTCCCTTGTTTCACATCAGAAAATACTGATTTATTATTTAATAATGTTTTTCATAAATTTAATATTTATGTTTTTCTCAAAAGTATACTGTCATACACAGGTGTAGAATTATGTTGTTCTATACTGATTTTTTTCTGTTAGGCAGGATTAAAATTATTATTTATTATTATTAGTCATAAGTTAAAAATAAAAGGTATACAGACATTTGCTTTAAAGTTCGTAGTTTACAAAGTTAATGTGCCGCATCCTCACAGGAATGCAAATAACCATTGTCATCTAAGTGAATATTATTTAGTGTTCTTGAATACGAGACGTAAAATTGCTAGTGCAAATGTTTTATAAAGTATAACACATAACGAAATGAACTAATTCTCCTGTGAGTTCCTGAAGAGAAATTTGCTAAGATTCCTTAAGTTCTTGTTGTGCACTCAATAGAAATTCTAGCTAAAGCGTGTATCAAATTTCGCGGTTTTTTAAAGAATAAATAAAACACATAATTTGCATTCACTTTCAAAAACTTTTTATTGGTAATTGCAGTATCAGTTATGACATTTATATGCGAAAAATAATATCTGCCAAATGGTTTCCTCTTGCAGCTCCCCAAACGTCTACTCTTTTGTTAAAATTTTCAATAACATTTTGACATAATTAAGGCTTTATCTCCCAATAAACGAATAATTTCATCTTTCAAAGCAGGAATTGATTGTGGATTGTTTTCATAAACCTGACCTTTCACATAACCCCAAATAAAATAGTCTAACGGTGGCAAATCACATGATCTTGGTGGACAGTTAACATCACCGTTTCTTGGGATTACGCGACCAAGAAATTTTTCTCTCAATAAATCAATTGATTCGTGTGCAAAGTGAGGTGTAACACCATCCTGTTGAAACCAAATATCCTCCAGATCAATATTCATTAATTCAGGCCACAAAAATTCGGTTATCATCCGACGCTATCGATCACCATTGACAGTTACAGTTTCACTAGCTGCATTTTCAAAAAAGTAAGGTCCAATTACACCACCTGACCATAATGCACACCAAACAGTAACTCGTTTCATTGATGAAATTGACAAATGAACGATGTTTTAAATGATCTAATGGCTTCCGTTCCTGTGTTATTTGAACCTCATATGCTTTCAGAGTTAAATCAATGTGTAAAATACGCCATGTTGTTGATCCACTAAACCCAAGTTGTTGTGAACTTCGTCTAATGGACATTTCAGGATCTTCAGCATATATTTTCTTGTGAACGACCACTACGACTGTATTTTTCACTTTTTTGTTCTTCCATGAAACCGGTCTCTTGAAATTTTTTATAATTAAACCAATAGTGCTTTCAGATGGACGAATATGTAAACCATAAAATTCTCGTAATTTTCTAAAAACCGATTTCACAGAACGCTAATTTTCATAAAATAATTCAACAATTTGAACGCGTTGTTGTACGGTGTACGAAGCCATTTATATAAATGTCATGCATCACACTTTTTGTGTGCCCACATACCCAGAAAAATTCAGTGCGCCATCTATATTTTATTTATTGTTAAAAAAACGCGCAATTTGAAACACCCTTGATATTTGAAAACTTCTACATGATATCGGTTTAATTTATATTAGCTAATAGTATTTTTTCACGATAAATATACCGGATAAACCTGCAAAGTAAACGGTCATAATATGTATGTACTTGCGTTAATTCACACTACGCGTTACACTGTTTTCCTAAGTCATTCACTTTCGACATTTTCGATATTTGCATAAAATAATATCGGGTTACTGAATTGTAATTATAGAATTATTACTTTAAATATTTACCTTTGTCTTTCATTAAATGTTTATTGATAATTTTGTTACATTTTATGTGATCATTACAATGTAATGTATTGCAACTTATTCATTTTTATAACATAACTCGATATCCTTTTATGCAATTGCCTAAAACAACGATGCCTAGTTTAACAGATTTTGAATGTAAATGACTTGAGGAGAATAGCGTGTAACGAGAATTAGTGGAAGAAGCACATGCGTATTATGATCGTTCACATTGCAGAAATTTAGCCGACAAACCCATCACAACTACTTATCAGTTTCCTAATCAACTTTAACACATCGTTCTAAATATATTTTATAAAACCACCTTTCTTAATATATTCGATTAGTTTTTGAACTCACCATGAATAATACGTGACTCGTAATATAAAACATTTTACCCAAGATATCGCTTGTACATACACATGTCTTTCACATTCTAAGAATTAATATAATTGACTATATCGCAGATCTAATTGTGCGTAGAAACTTGACCTGTTCATATAATAATTATCGCTGTTTAAGAAAATAGAAGATGTCGATTGTCGTATTTCTAAGAAACATTCGTTTCAATATACCGTCAGTATTCTTTTATTTAGAAACGAGTTAAAAAACGATTACAGGAATACACAGTTCACGCTAACAACTGTCGCATACAAGGAAATGTTATGATTTATTAATACAATATCTTGTTTCCTTGTACTCACTCAGTTTAAAAGGACAACGTAACATCTTATTAGCTCATATATTACGTTTTAAAGCATGGGAAGTAGAAAGGAATGATTTACTTAAAAAAGTAATAAGCCATTATTCAACATTGTTTTTAATACGCACAGTTTATGTCCTTTTATGATCGATAGTAACAACAATTTGAATATTGATCATTTGAATAAAATTTGTATATAGAAACCATAGTAATAAATAGATATGTAGGTGATTTATAGAGAAGTTAGTGACATACACGTCGAATAACCAGTATATTCGCAAAATAGAAAATCTATTTAAACATTTATTAATATTTATTATAAAAAAATTAATCCTCGGTTACACAACATTGTTATAATATATAATAATACACTCAACGACGTTTGAAAACAAACTGCTTTCCAATAGATCACCGCCTTAACATCCTCAACATTCATATGATGTCCATACTTTCCTATAATATATCTCAAAAGAAATGTGGAAAATTTTGAAAATGTTAATATCGCTTTATGATGAAAAAGTACAATTTAATTTCTTTATAATAAAAATAAGAAGCATGTTCTAAGTAACAAAGCAGCAGAAAGTTACATAAATCTGTAATAGTGTCCATACCTAGATATATTGAAACATTCAATGAATATGATGTGTCCACGTTGATTTTAGTAAAATATGTTGCTGAACATTATGAAAGATTACTTATCGTAAATAATAAATTGTGCTGGAAACAATAGTTATGACAAGTTGAATAGATGTCGAAATATAATAGGTAAAATCCGTCAAAATTTAATTAGTGTAAAGGGCTACGATCTTCGTCCACAAATGTCAGCCTCCTGGTTTCTCTTTTCTTCTACATATCTCCTCTTGTTTGATTTCAAAATATATTCCTATTTGTTCCTATTTCTACTCTATGTTAATTTAAAACAAATCTTATAAAAACCGCTTCTCTTTCTAGTTTCGAAATTGATTTCTACAGTTCTTTCTTACTCTTTGGTAAGATAAACAAACTGCCACCCTGACATTGCATATGATGTCACTGCTGTGGTTCCTATTGTTCGCAAGTTTTCAATATACAAGAGGTATAAAATTGGAACTAGTATGTTTCCTTGGGAAACACTCGAATATGTTAGGTGTAATTCAGTGCATACATTACCTTGTTTAGCCATAAGGTATCTATCTGCCAATGTGGGTAAGGAAGAAGCCTCTTCAACTTAAGCCTACCATACCTAGTGAAAGGCCTGGGATAGATCAAGAAGGCAGCAGAACAACATCTTATGGCATTAAAGTCTTTGTTTATTTAATAGTCTATGCACTTGTTTTGTTATATAATACCAACCTTGCCAATAGATAAATTAATAATCTCACAAAAAACATTTCATTGTAATATTTTTAACGTTCTTTTCATTTGTCAAATATAATTTTAATATTTTTGGCATTTGATTATATAACATATTTTAATACAAGCAATTCTGTGGTGACTTTATATGTTTATCAACATGGACGTTGGCTGTTTTTTTTTGTAATAAAGTTAAAACAAAGTAGAAGAACTTAAACACCAAAAATTCATTGTGCGCTCTATACGAGGGTGTATGAAGTGAAAACTTTGAAAGTGCAATGAAATTACGTTTAACTTGACATGTAGCAGTGTTCCTCGAGTTTCACAATATGAGCGACAGGTGACCTAGTGTTGCTAAAAGCACAGGAAAAGGCAGCAGCATCAGTAAAAAGATGACTAACCCACTATGAACATGCACCGCGTTGGAACAGCGATATGTTATAGGTTTTTTGAGTAGTTAAGCTGTCAAATCAATCGAAATTAATCGCAAAATGACATCACATTACATGATTCGTGTTTGACACTGCATGAAGTGTGTGACTAGTGTAGATGATATAGAAGAAACGTAACTTCTGTGGAGGAGTCCCCAAGACCGGGGCAGACTCATCGTTTAGTGACGAACGAAAACATTGCATTAGTGAAAAACCTTATAAAGGAAGACAGGCGTATAATTCTGAAAAAAATAGTCACAACTTTGAAGATTATTTATGATTCAGCACAGAATATTGTCCACGTCATACTGAAATTCACTAAAGTGTTGCGTAGTTACTACGTCGCAACTGATACATTTCTGGAAAAATTTGTTACAGCCGATGAAATTTGGGTTTACTATCACCAACCTGAAACTGAAAGTTCAAGCAAGAACCGTCTATTGGAAAAGTAATACTCTCTTCTGAGAGGTAAGGAAAGTAATTTTGAAACTTTACATAAATAGAGGAGTGTCAGCAATACTTCTTATTCAGAAATACTTAAAAAACAACTTGGCACTGCAATCAGGAGTAAACGATGAGACCTTCAAACTTCGGGTATATTGTTACAGCATGACAACACCCATCCGCATACTGCCCGTTTAACAATTCAGACTATCATGAATGTGAAATTTGAATGTCTGACACCACTGCCCTCTCCTTTATTCAGCCGACCTTGGTCCTAGTGACTTTCATGTATTCGGATCACTCAAAGAAGCGATAGGAGGTAAACATTTGAAAGGATGGCGAGGTAAAAGCCGCGGTGCACGAATGATTACAGCCGTGAACAAAAGACTTCTTTAAACGTAGTATCTATGGGCTTCCGGAGCATTCGACGTCAAAAAGACTACATAGAAAAATGATATGTACGAATTTTCTTATGTTGCAATGCAAAATTTATAGCAATTTTAGATTTTCATTTGATACACCCTCGTACATCGATCAATTTAATTTTGTATATAAAGTCCATAAAAATATATTTTGTTGTTCTGCTTCTTGATTTCATGTGATCAACAGAGAAAATCGTTTTCTATCAGAAATCTACTACATGTTAACAAAGACGTGTATTAAATGATTAAAAACTTGCATTTTTAGAAAAAGTTATTACATAAGAACATTTCACACAACATACCGACGTAATTGTTAGTAATTGCAATGACAAGACCAGGAAAAGATCTCTATTAGTACAATTAAAATCCACAGTGAGGCATTTCTTGAATGAAAGCAAGAACTACAATTCACGTTCACCACCACCTTCGCAGCGTAACCGTGCAACGTTCAACTCTCCCAGCGCGAGTTCTTTAATCTAATTCGTCATTACATTGTTTCCCCGCAAGATGGCACGATTTCCTGCCATACGTGGGGCAGGGCACATTTACTGTATATACATACATATATATTCATGAACACGTACAGGCACACACACATGCACGCGGATATATACTACACAGCGACGACGAGTAGATCAAGGTAACAATAGAAGGTGAAGGCCCTCCTTCGTCGAGCACGTTGTTCTATAGTCAGGACATTACCGCAAGCACAACACGAGGAGTGTAAGAGAAATAGATAGACATGATCACGGTCAATCTTTACGGGTTCGTTAACATCACGGGGTTCGTTCTGCACAGTGGCGTGGTATATGCGTTTTTAGTTCAAGAAATAACTAAGAGGATAATATCGAGTGTTAAATACAATTAAATAATCATTCTAATTGACTTGACGAATCAATTTCTGTATATTGAAACAAATTTTATGCGTGTCGAAATTAAGAAAATGAATTATGTATACACTAGTTCAAGACGCCTTCTTAGATATAACAGTACAAGTAACATCAGCGTGTTCTGATTCCGAGAAATAAAATCATAAGTATATATGAGTATAAGTATACGCATGGCTGCTCTTTGATGTCTAATTACAAAATTAATTGGTTAATAAAAAAGCATCATTCAATTAGACCACAGGTCATTCATATTTAGTAGTTATCAAAGTATGATTGTTCATTAAGCAAACGTTTAATTTTTATTTTATATGCAATTTAATAACTATACATAAATAAATGGCTTCGTATAGAATGATTCAGTAATCGAACAACCAATAAAGAATTTAATTGAACTATATATTATTACCGCTGGTAACCAAATCTAAAAACACCCTAAATATAAAGGGTGCTTCAAATTTCGCGGCTCTCTTAAAGGATAACTAAAACACATAATTTGCATTCGCTTTCAAAAACTTTTTATTGGTACATGAAGTATCAGTTATGACATTTATATCCGAAGAATAATATCCGCCGAATGGCCTCCTCTTGCAGCTCCACAGACGTCCGCTTTTTGTTAAAACTTTCAATGACATTTTGACATAATTGAGGCTCTATCTCACCAATCACACGAATAATTTCATCTTTCAAAGCAGGAATTAATTGTGGATTGCTTTTATAAACCTGACTTTTCACATAACCCCAAATAAAATAGTCTAACGGTGTCAAATCACATCTTGGCCAATTAACATCACCGTTTCTTGAGATTACACATCCAGAAAATTTTTCTCTAAATAAATCAATTGATTCGTGTGCAAAGTGAGCTGTAGCGCCACCCTGTTGAAACCACATACCCTCTAGGTCAATATTCATTAATTCAAGCCACAAAAATTCGGTTATCATCGGACGATATTAATCACCATTGTTAGTTACAGCTTCACCAACAGCATTTTCAAAGAAATAAGGTCCAATTACACCACCTGACCATAATGCACACCAAACAATAACTCGTTTAGGATGCATAGGTTTCTCATGAATAATTCGTAGATTTTCCTCATCCTAGATACGGCAATTTTGTTTATTAACATAGCCACCAAGTTCAAAATGTGCCTCATCGGAAAACATTATTTTTTGAGAAAAATCAGCTGGTTGTTCATTGATGAAATTGACAAATGAACGACGTTTTAAATGATCTAGTAGCTTCAGTTCCTGTGTTATTTGAACCCGATATGCCTTCAGAGCTAAATCCTTGTGTAAAATACGCCATGTTGTTGATCCACTAAGTCTAAGTTGTTGTGAACGTCGTCTAATGAACATTTCAAGATCTCCAAGAACACTTTCACGAACCAAACCAATATTTTCTTGTAAACGACCACAACGACTATATTTTTCACTTTTTTGATCTTCCGGTCACGGAACCGGTCTCTTGAAGTTTTTTAATAATTCGACCAATAGTGCTTTCAGATTGACGATAATGTAAACCATAAAATTCACGTAATATTCTAAAAACTCTTATCACAGAACGCTGATTTTCATAAAATAATTCAACAATTTGAACGCATTGTTGTACCATGTACGAAGCCATTTTTATAAATGTAATACATCACACTTTTTAAATGCCGACATACCCAGACAAATTCGGTGCGCCATCTATTTTGTATTTATTCTTAAAAAACCGCCCAATTTGAAACACCCTTTACAAATAATATAGAAATAACTGCATAAAGTGCATTATTATTTTATTAATGACCAACTGCGACAACAATTTTACCTTCCCTTTCGTAATGTTGTACTTTATTTAGATTGATTTGAAGATTTCTTGACGGAAATGCCGAGTCAGTATGGGTTACCAAGATTACCATATCGTCAGCATATATTGCCACTATCGTGGTTTTTGTTATTGGCCAGTCTGCAGTATACGATAGATATAAAATTGGACCAAGTACGCTTCCTTGACGAATACCCGAGTATATTGGATACTATTGTACCTTGTTTAACCATGAAGTATCTATCTGCCAAACAGGGCTGCAGTAGTTGAAAGAGGGGAGGGTTTAACTTGCAATTCAGCGTATACCTCGCCAAAAATTCAAATAATACAAAAATAATTACTAAAAATGCATTATTATTTTAGATTAATGATCAACTACAACATCAATTTTACCTTATCTTTCGTGTATTGAGATCAACCTTGAGACTCGTTGCAGATTCGTTTTAACTGTTTCAATTAAAGTGCAAACTTTTCTTTTCCTTTGAGAATTGTCACATTCTTTATCTATTACTTAACTGTACATACATACTTTCAAATATCAGTGAAAGTTAAAAAACTTGTATATGGCGAAGTAATTGTTCTTTAAAGAATTGCGTGTAGATATAGATGTTATTAACTTGAAACGGTTACTTGCGGTGTTATCTCATTAAGACTATCGTTTTATTTAACAATAATATAAAACTATCATATAGTACTCGTAATAGGCATATACTGAATTCTTATATATTTCAAATTTAACTCATAACAGAAAGTTAACGAAATGTAATTGCTCAAATAATAGGAAATAGTAGATCCCAGGGCGGAATGCGATACTAATAATAGACGATAACAGCCCCAGAACTTTTGAGTTCAGCAAACTGTCTTGTATATAGTGGTCGTTTTCAATAAAAGAGTGTTCATTGTACTGAAACGAAAGAATCGTAATTGTATAAATACTATCATCAGAGCACGGCAATTGCTATATCTACCATTTTCTTCCAAAATTTACAATACACTATATATTTAACATGCGCTTAACTTTAACTTCATTTAGCAAGAACCCATTGTTGACGAACATTTGAAACGTCACCACATCGGAGCCTACGACAACCGAAGCTCCATCTGGACCACAAGCTATGGACTTCAACAAAGTAACAGTGTGTTTCTCCATTTGCTCCATCAAACTCTGAACGAGCATAAATTTAATGCAACTTGTATTTGTAACTATGGTAAAATGGGTATAATAGTAATATCAAAAATCATTGCTGCTGAAGAGCAACGCTAAGTAGATATGCTGAATCTAGTAAACGAAGAAATACTGTCACTGTTGAGTCATGTTTGCTCTACTGCCGGTATTTACTTGCTCCCAATACTGATACTTCCTTTTCGAAATTTATCTGCTGTGCAGAATGAATGTCAGTTATAGATATACTCTACAAATAGTTCCAGCAGTTCATCCAGTTTTCAAACGCGTCCAAAAAAGGTCCTATGCTAATACTTCTCAATGAACACGCATCACACACGAAATACATCGCCATGATAGGTTTGGGTCGTGAAAATAGTTCGACACTATTCCGCTTCCCCAGTACACTGTTTCCACAAGATGCAACTAGATCTTTGATAACACTGCACTGCTCAATCAGATATTCTTAAATGCTGCAAATATGAGAACAACTATGACATACTTCGAGAAAAGAAATATCTACCCACCTTACAGTAACGTGTTCATGGATTACGACTTTCTTCCAACTGCAATTACTAATATTCCTCTTTTAACTGATGCAATATAACTTGAAACTAAAGTTACATTTCAGACTTCACTTTCTCAAACAACATCTAAAACACCAGCTAAACGACAGGATGAACTGGTACAGTGATGATTGTGAGTACTTAGCTTCTCTACGAATTCCCCAGATCAGTACAGACAACTCGTCTTGCCAAGAGTGATAGATGGAACAAAAAGAGTAATAAAAAATGCAGAAAAGTAGCAATTCTCTCGGCTTTGCTATACAAAAGGAGTTAGATAAAGTAATTAAACAGAAACAGGAAGAAAAGGAAATAAGAATAGATAAAATAAAACAAAATTGAAAGCATTAGAAAAAGAAAACAAAAAACTAGGAAAGAAGTAAATAAATACGAAAAAGTAAACGAAAATGTAAAAAACATCAAAAAACTCATGCAAAGAAAATGAAAAAGAGTAAACTGTTCAAAACAAGTTGAGAAGAGATGTTTGTTTTGTAATGATTCATACACCAGATCTACAAAAGGCAGGTCATCTATTTAGGCAGGTCTCCTATGCAAAATATAGCAAATGGGTATACTAGCACAGCTAATGTCCCATTCTACCTCATCTCTCCTGGGCAGAATGCAAGAGTAAAGTACGTTCATCTCAAAATTGTATATTTTTTGTAGCTCTAAAGGCAAACATACAATTTTGTTAACAATTTGGTAACGAATAATAATTAAATAAGAGCTTGAAATATAAGCTATTAATATTTTTACTTCACGCCCTTGTTTTCCCTATATATATATATATATATATATATATATATATATATAGGGAAAACAAGGGCGTGAAGTAAAAATATATATATATATATATATATATATATATATATATATATATATAGATATATGTATGTCCAAAAGTGGTTCCCATAAATGTTCAATATAACTTCCGTTCTTCTTCTTCAACTAAATATAAAAATTTAGAATCGCCACAATTTGCAACCTATTACTGTCTTTTAATTCTTGCAGTATTGTTGGTCTTGCTTTAAACACCAATTTCTTTAACTAAATTTGTAGCGACAAATACGCTGGATGAAAATTAGTCAGTCTTTAATAGCTGTAAATTTACTGCTTAAAACATAATCATTTAAAACCTTGGCTAATAATCGTTTAACTGGTGAGTAAATGAGTAAAGGTCTTCTATCCTGTATAAAATCATGTTTGCCATTCCGTCTTACTAACTTTGCAATTGTGAAATAACGTAATCTGTTAACATCGTCAAGTATCGCTCGCCATTAATAGTAGTAGTGATAATAGCAGTCGGGAAACAACACTGAATGGTCACTTTGTCAGTCATGAAGAGCTACTTGACGATTTTCTTTGGATTTTCTTAATTCTTTTCAAACAAAACAAAAACTTTTCTTAGAGTAAATTTAGCCTTCCTCCATAAAATACATAAATAATACATCTATTTGCCAATGATTCTAATATATCTATTCACTTATTTTTATATTTTTATTTTTTACAGATTGAACGGGAAGTCATTTTATCTAGCGCAGATAAAAATTCAAAAATACCAATCCTCCATGACTATATGAAAAAAACCAAAGCGACTATTGCCCCAGACGTACCCCCGAAGCAAATGGCCGCTTGGACCCAAGGATCTCAGCAGCAATCCCAAATTCTCACCCCAGACCAGGTATACTAATTAAATTTATCGAAAGAACTGATCACATCGACCATTAAATAATAAAAGTTAAACAAAATTAAAAAATGTAAGTTAATGCTTTTACCATGAAAAAGAATTACTAAACAATAAATCCGAAACGAAACCATGAAATATCCCTGAAAATGTGATTCTCTTAATAGTGAAGTTATATAAATTAAGTAGAAAGTAGTTTATATGAACATAAATCGTAATATGTTAACGATGGTTTACTACCCAACAGATGAAAATCTAATCGCAGAACTAAAGAAGAAATGCAGTTATACATCACGGAATAGAAAAATAATTTAGACACTAAACTAATGAGAAACAATTATAAATGTTTATAATTAAGTTTAAAATACTTAATTGTAATTATTAATGGCTCTGGCCTTGATTCAATAGGGTCGATGAAGAAGTAAAGTCAATATCAATATTTATATTTATTATGGCTTTAAACAACTGATGCAGTCTACCCTATGTAGTGGTAATTTTAGAGTTGCTACGTGTTTATTGGAATGATTCTTTGACGACAATAAAATTAAATATTGAAATAACATAATGAGCTTTCTAATAATTTACTTAAACATTAAATATATAAACACATCTGTTAATAATATGATTACAAATATCAGTTAATTAACACAGATTATTAATATCGATCTTCCTGTGTAAATGTCTGTATCATTAATGATAACTACAAACGATCCCGACCACTTATACAGAACTAGACATGTGAATGGATCTATTCGAATATTTTTGGTACGGCCACTTAGACTTTAATATAAATTTTTTACACATGTAAATGTAAATAGGGGATACCATGAGCATATTTACATATATTCGAATCGAATTTTTGGTTTAGCCGAACATATGTTAATTTTCTTATATTAAATGAAACACTGTATATTTTTAAATTTCAATAGAGCTCTGCTTTAAGAGCTCAGTAATTTTAAGGTTTAGCAGTATTTTATACAACAAAGAAATAGATATTTAATTACAACTAATAATACACATTTTATATAAAACAAAAGAGACGCACACAAAGAATATAAACAAAAATAAAATCAGGTTGCAAAGTTTTCGATATAAACCGTTTATTTCTACTGTAAATAAATTCTTGAACAGTTGCAAGTGGCTCCTAATATATTATCTTCGGTGATAACTTATTAGCAATAGAGCGGTCAATTATTGGCAACATGATAGGATAAGTTCTTGGTAACAACGAATACTATCAGTCGGTCTTGGATGAATAATATATGTATATAAAACACCTATCTTACTTAGAGCTGCTATTACGTAACACAAAATGGATAAGATTAGAAAAAAGTTTGCAACATTACGAATGTTTCCATATTTATCTCGGTTAACGATGCTTGCCATGGCAAAAAGATATTCTTATATTTTGAGAAAGACCATTTGACATCCACGGATATATTGCAGGCAAATTGAAATAATCTTTGAAATTAGTTAGTGGATCTTCAGATGCATCATTTCAAATTTGTCGTAACTTTGTAAAATCACAATATTTTTTCAAAATACTATCGAACTATCAATTACGCGACCGTTTTTTATGTTTGTGATTGTTGTAAATAATTTCTAAATCTGTTTCAATGGAACTAACATATCTCGAAATCTGATTTTCCAATAACAGCTTCACCTTCGTCACGATCGAATTGTAGAATTAAAGATTGAATTTGTTGGAAATACTGAGACTAACAAAAGCCGCCTTCCATCATGTTCCCTATCGTGTAAGAATAGGTTCCTTCGGTTTGAAAATACCAGGACACTGTCAATGAAATTCCCGACTCCCGAAAAAATTGTTTAATATTTCTTATTAATACACCAGCCTCTGCAAAACATTCTCGAATATTTTGTGCCACAGGATGTAAACCACAAACTTTACTTGTTAAAAGTAAAGTCTTTCACATTCTTTTTTAAGAGAATGACCTACAGAACTCATTGTCGTGGCACAATCGTTCATAAACATCAACATTTTATCAGTTGAAAATTGAAATTTTGGTAGCACTACCCTCATAATTGATTCGCCAGTACACTTTTCTAATTTTTTTCTAGCTAATGAAATCGTAAATGTTTGTTTAAAGATTCCAGTCCACGTACTATAACATGTGAAATAGAACTTCTTTTTTTCGTCAACACATAACCATAGCTGTTTATCTTTTACTTCAGCTTAGATCCTGTTTTCGATATCTTCGTGTACATATGGCAGATAGTTGTTATAAACGCTGTCCAAGATTGTAACTTACAGTTGAAATTATATTTATTCCAGAAATGTTGAAACGATCCTTAAGTCAGTAAGCAAAGTGACAAACCACAAACAAGAAACATATACAGTAAATCAAACATAAATTAGTTTCGTAATGGCATGGCACTTTTTTACATGCTTTCTGCAGTTGCTTTTGTACATCAACGATTTACTGCAAACTTATAATTTTAGCACCATTATTGTTAAAGACTTAATATTAAAATCAAAATATTTTAGTTTTATTTTAAAATATATATGTATTTTGTTATTATTGTGTATTTTATGAACAGTATTGTTTTATGTAATGTCTTTTATATAGTAATTATATTTATTTTTTTTATACGCAAATCAACGCACATATACTAACCGGCAGCAACTTTTGTCGTCGTGTACACATTGTATGTCAGGGGACCGAGATCGGCGTACCTGACCGGCCGCGTTACTGTCGCTGCCGGGTAGTTGCATGACGCTTACCCAATGGATGCAAGATCGACAGTGTCGAACATTTCCATTCTATTGAGGGTGTATGGGTACCTCAACGCGTTGAACGGGATGTGAGGTATTTTGAACTGTTTCGTTGCATACATACTTAAACCTGTATTTGTGCGTATAGAACGATTAAACTACGTTTCGGTTTATTATTTGAACTGTTGAATTTATACATGAATCTTCATATACATTGTGTGGTGTTCGAAATAAAATTGTATAAAGCATTTATGCGTTTTATTTCAATTAAATAGGGCTCTCAAACCAGGGAGTACCTTAACAATTATAACATAAACTGCGAAATTCGCCGATATACTCTTTCATTGCGTCAACCATTGATCGTTTTATATTCTTTCGTACGTTTAACATAATTTTATATTTACAAATCGCAAAAGACAAGAGAATTAACTTCCTTACGCCCAAATGACGAACATAAAGGAAGAAATGCAAATAGTCATGGGTCGTTTGTTATAATAGATATTTACTACGAACTTATTACGAACCTAGCGTACTGACTCCTGTGACTGATCTAGTAATAAACTATCACGTTAATATCGAAACATAGAATAAGTAATTGCACGTTTTCATAATAGTGTACTACAGGTTTTGTTATTAATTTAGTATTACTTTACTCAATAAAACGTGGGACTGTTCTAATTCGATATAACTTGATACTATATTTGATGTTAAGGTACTGCCCTTTTATACGAAACCGGGGAAGATTCCGGGTTTTGTGTAGAAATTATTATACATATTAATATGCACAGCTCGAGACTTAGTTGTCACTAATAATACATCGTAAATGCAAAAGGATATATTATGAGGCGCCATAAAGTATTGTATAACTTATGCATGAATAATATGTAGCGTCTAATAGATCCTGCAATAAAAACCTTAATAACGGAACGCGACTAAATGAAGATGTAATTTACACATATATCTTCATTTTGACATATTCAGTTATAAGGTATTGCCAGGATTTTCCCTGCAATAAATATCCGCTTTGATTTGTATACGATAAATAAAATAAATAATAAACAATAATAAATGATAAAATACATTATTACGTACATGATTAAATGTTCGTAATTTAAAATCGAGCAAACATAGTTGCGAAGCCAGATTTTATCAACTATAATAAATACTCGCGAAAAATTAGCTCCTTCCTAGATAAACAAAGTGACCCTTATATTATGGCGTTCTAAAGTCGCGAATAACTTCGGAACGAGAAGAGATACGATGTTCCGGTTTGAAGCAGCGTAATTATCATGTCATAGTCTATAAGTATACACCAAAAGAACAATCACATTTGAAATCCAGTTTCCGAGTTACGCACCAAAAGTGACCCTTATATGATGGCGTTCTGAAGTCCCTTAAGATTACCGCTTGATGTTAGCATTCTTTCACATTTTAATCACAATTTCAGATTAATAGTACACACCTTTTTGACAACTTGAACAAACGCAATGTATATGATATGCTCATAATGACATTAGCTATCAAATTGAAGAAAATATCTGGACCGTTTGAATCAATATCATTAATTTTATTGATCAAAATTGAAGTGTTTGTTGGTCCGAGTAAAGCAACATCTTCGATGCTCATCACCATCTGCAGATTGTGGTTTGTCAGGAAATATTGTCATCTAAAATTACATCTCAACCAATCTAGCATGTATCTAGTCTTTCAAAAAATAATATTTTAAAAACGTGCCATTTATTCACACTACTGCAACTTCTATAAAAAGAAGACAGGACTAGAACACTCACACATAACACAACAACTAGAGTTTTTCGAAAGATGGTGCTACTAGTAGAACCTCACGTCACTCCAAATCATCTTGTAACGTATGTAGCTTAGACTTACACTTTATTTTCGTCTTTTACATTTTGATCTTTAGATTGTAAAAATCCAAAATTCATCTTTGAAGATCTGTTTTATTTCCTTAGGTGAGTCTCATTAAAAAAATAGGTATTTGACTACTGTATTTATTGAAATCTATTTTAGAAATTTTCTAAAGTGATTTACTTTAGTACATCAAAGATAAAAATTATACTGCATTTGATATATATATATATATATATATATATATATATATATATATATATATATATATATAAATGCAGAAAAATTAAAATTATACCTAGTAGTAATATAAGAGGTTTTCGTTTAACCACGTCGCGTAAATTGAGATATCTTTCAAGTGGTGCTCTGCCAAGTTTGCTTTTTTTGACATTGTGATTGTCTTTGCCTACCAAAATTATTCAGATATTTTATTAAAGTTCACATTCTCTCGTGGCTACTTCATGAGTATAAATTCCAATTTGCGATTCATACAATCGTACAAGTTGTTGAAAAGTTGAACATCTTGCGTACAAATTCGAATTAACATATTCACTTCATAACATTCTTGAACCAGTGAAATAAAAAACTGCAAGGAACATAGAGAATATTGCAGTTGTACGTCAATGCTCGTGAAGATCCAAACGTGTCAATTCCTCGTTGATTTCCAGCATTTTCAACGTCTGTTTATATAGATATTTGCAAGAAGATCTTGGTCTGCATGCTACCAAATTTGCTTTAACTCAATCACTTAAACCAAGCAATAATTCATTGCGTTGTAAATTTGCAAATTGTACTTTAGAGAATCTTGAAAATAATCCCGAATTTCATAAGAAAATCTTCAGCGATGAAAGTCACTATTAGTTTAATAGTTTTATGAATAAGCAAAATTGTCGTATCTGGTATAAAAATTAGTCAAAAGTAATGCATGAAGAAGAATTATATGCACTTACACTGACTGTCTGATGTGCATTATATATCTTGGCAGTCGTTGGACTTTTTTTCAATAATGCTGATAACCCCGTTGCTATGACTCGAACTCCTCTGCTGACTGGAATTTTTAGATCCAAATACTATTTTAAGAATATGGTCCCAGTAACCACACTGCTAAATAAACAATTCATTAATTAAAATACAATTGTTGAGATGATAAATTGATTATTTCCAGAAATAATCCAGTCGATTATCCTCCGCGCTCATGCGATTTAACACCACTAGACTTCTTTCTATAGGGTTATATTAAATTGTTAGTTTAGGCCAGCAAACCAACAACATTACACGCCTTGCAAATAAACATTGAACAGGTCATTGCTAACATGTGAACCAATTTATTTGAAAAAGTTGGGTTCAACCAATTTATTTCTACCAGCGCTTCCGTGGAGAACATTTAAATAATTTATTCAATTAATAATGATATTAACTATACTTTACATCTAACTAAAATTGTCTTACATTTATCACCATATCTGTGCTTTATTTTGCAAACAAAATGGGTCGCTCTTAATGAGAAATCTTATATTAATCTTGTTTGAGATTATAATATCACATACATCTTATTTGGGTAGTTTGCTCCAGTTTTGTTCCAACCAATGTAGTAAGTATTGACCTAATATGTTATTTTATTGACAATATAGGATTATACTTCTTTGTAAAAGTAAATAACATGACTGTTATTCCACATTCAGATATTGAAAACACCATTTTAACACGACAATATTGACAAATTCGATGTAGCGATAATTCCAATAAAATACAAGCAGAACTTCCAACAGAACCGTGAAACCTTAAATGGCAACACTATAACTTATTCAAGAGCTACCGTTGGTCTCGCTCCGCGTCGACTTCGGACGATTTGAATGAGGAATTTTAATTTTATTGTATGTGTATAAGGAAAACCATTTTTATGGCAGTGTCCGTACAAAGAGATAGACAAAAATGGCATAAACGATGGTCTTAAAATTACATTTTATTTACATATGTTCGAACAACTAACGCTACGGAATTCCTAAATAACTACCTATCTGACTCTTGTAAATTTTATGGATTTCCTGTTCACGTTCTCTTCACACTTTTATGCAATTCGAATTCGATTAATACAATGGTCGTCAACATTAACTACTAAGTTTATTGACAAAATACTAACTCTAAGCACAAGAAATACAAAAATATCTTTTGTAAGGTAACGTGCTACCGTGATTATATTTATGAACACTAGTAGTTGTATAATTTACTTTCTCCCATAATAAACATGAGAATAACCAATAAAAACAAAAGTCAGTGTGAAAGATATTTACATAAAATTAAAATATTATGTATAGACATACTCATAACTAAGTTTGAACAATCCTCTGGGTAACCAGTGACAAAAACCGATGAGGGGTAAGCGCGTGCGGGCATTGTTGACAGCTTGCATCATGTCAGTGGCATGAGGATGCCTCTCAAAGGTGGCTCGTTAACTACAACGAATGTAAATAAATTTGTAAATCGTTTATCTACATTAGAATTACATGCATTATATATTTTATTTGTTTCTGTTTCCAGCTTTGCCGACGAAAGTGTACGGTACTGCAAAGCCTAAAGTTCGTTAAACATTTCTCATAACTAATACATAAGTTGTCACACTTGTCAGCACATCAGGTTCGCAATAAGTACTTACCCAATATTTATGATTACTCAACCACGGCCGATCGATAGTATCCTCTCTGCTTAGTCGATTATATACTGCATGTCTGTCGGTACGGACGTACTTCCTACAACAGATCCTATCGTGTCGCGTTGACAAAAATTGACCGCTCTGCCCATAACCCATATGAAAATTTACTATGGAACGTGTTCTTGTATACACTGACTACATATTACAGAATTTTCTTAGAATTTCCAGATTTTACCACATTTTTAATAACAATAATGATATTTCTCTATCCTATACCCATAGCAGACTACAGTAAAACTACAAAATAAATTACACATTCCGTTATTTCCTAAATACATAGGCGATTGAATTTATTTTAACAAAATGTGCACTTGTGTGTGCGCAATAATTGTAATAGGAACAAAAGTAAAAAGAAATATTGTTCTTATCAAATTTGCAAAAGAATTTGCCACAAAGGGCATCTCTTCTAAAATTTAATAAAAATATTTCTCTTAGACTAAACCCAACCAATTTTTAGAAAAAGTCAGAAGCTTAATAAGGAGATATTACGTGTGCAAACAATCGAACCACAAAGAAAACAAAATATACTACATTTGCTTGTATATATGGCAAAATTGTCGCTAAAAAGCTCAACGTATTCTGAAGGTTTTAAGAGAGGAAAAAGAAAGAAAGGGATTGACTCAGACGGAAATAGAATAATAAGACAAGAAATTATCTCTAAGGGAGTGTTGGAACGGGGAAAGGTGACGAAACGTCGGTAGCAGTATTACTGAAGAGCTTGGAGGTCATGATGAAGAAAGTACTTTAACGAGTTTTTCAAATAATTTTGATATCATGGAAAGTAAACTTACAAAAGATAAAATGAAAATATCACTGACATTCGTATCAATAAATAACATCCACCATTAAAAGAGCATAATATTTTAATTTTAAATACATGCAAGCGAATAAGAAATCAACTATTGTGCAACAAATTTATGTTACCAACATGACGATTTCAACGACAAATATTGGCCTGCACTAATTTTATGACAAAGAATTTGAAGATACCAATTACTTTATCTTAGTAATATTTCAACGGGAATAAGCTTTCTTAATCTGGTCCTTTGCTAGCCCAGTCAGAAGCTTCGGACTGATATTGTTCAATGAAGATTCATTAAGTTTCTATGCTATAAAGTTGATTATATGTATATAAGTCCTACGCAACTTCAATTATACTTATATTATTACTATCTACAATAGATTTAATCTAATTTCCATTAAGGAGAATAAGTTTTAGCATCATCTAACTTTATAAAATCATTTGTAATATGGATTGTCCTACTTTACTTAAGTCATATAACTTTAGAATTCTTAACTTTGTATCGCGCCAAAGAAATACCTTTTATATACCATTTCCCAGAACGAACATATTTTTTACGGTCACCTATTATGCCATGACTAACAACTTTGACTGATTGATGCTGTGCGTTTCTTCAAATTTGATTAAATTTAATGTGCCTACACTTTATATTGCGATTAGTTTTACATCATTAAGCCTTATGTGGCTTTATTATTATTACTTATATTTATTTGTATTGTTCTGTCACTAGAATTTAAACTCTGGTGGGAAAATAAAGAATTTAATTTGAAAATCTTTTTTTGCCGTTCACCTTATTTGATTCTGCGCATTTTTTTTACTTCCTAAACACCAACAATTAAAGACATTCAAGAATCAACAGCAACTAATATCAATAGATTGCACTCAGCTCTGTACCGAAGTCATTTGATACACTTTTTGAACATGCAGCATGTTGCATTTAAAATTATTTTGGTTAAGATTTCAACTACTCTTTTTTTTGAAAACCGTTCCGATTTTTTTGGGACAAAAGATATAAATATTATTATTGTCCTGTTATTGAGTTTTAACTTACAAAGCGACAAAGTAAATTTGATATATTTAGCAAACAAATATCAAAGAAATATAAATAAATTATTAATTTACATTAGCAGCTGTAGTTTTATAACACATTTTTTATGTTTCGCGCTTTTTTGTAAAAGCAAACACATAAAATTATTGCGAAAATATTCAACGCTCTAATAATATAGAACCATAAAATGTTACTTCCTTTAAGTAAGCTATTAGTACTTTATCAGGCCATAAAATTATAAAATGGTTAATATACGAATATGAAAGTAAATATTGTATAAATGAGAAAGTGTAAACGAAACATGAAGCAATATATAACTGGATTCAATGTGAAAATGACGTAAAATTTGTTTTAATACAGAACCGGAAACTTAAACAAACTTAAAGTATTACATCAGAACATTAAAATGTGCGGTTATAATAGAGCCAACTAAATTCTGCGCCTGGGCCATTAGAATTTTTGACATAATACATATATAAATTGATCCTCGTGCATATAACAAACATAAAATAGCAAGTGTAGCAGCTGTTACAGAAACAATTTAAATAATTATTACGACTTCCAAGAATGAATTAGAAAAATATTAGAAAAAATTATGACATGATGAAAAGTAACTGCTTTAAGAAAAAGTACATATGTATCCACGATTACTGCTTTAATTAAATTTGTAGGAAAGATAACGGAAGCTTTTACATAAGAAAACTGACTTGCAACTATGTATATAGTTATGAAACATACCTAACATACAGTTTTTGTATGGGAACAGACCAAAGTTTAATGTACAGCATAAGCCAAATGGAATATGTCTTACGCTTTATGAATAATTTAAAAGAATTAAAAAACTTCTTGATAATGATTTCACTTTAAAACAATTAAAACTTTACAGCATTCAAAAAATAATTAATTTTCTTATAATTGTCTTAAGAATTAAGAATTTTTTATATATAAGATGAAATTAAGGAAAAATATCTTTGCTCGCTTGTTGTCATCATAAGGCTTATCGTCGCAACTTCTTTTAGTCATAATAACAATAATAACAATAATAATAGAATAAAGTTATCAAAATATCGTGTGCTACATCCAAATTCTTGCATATAACCTATTATTATAGCCAAAGGTATGATAGATATATAAACATTACACAACACACAAATACCAAATCTAAGAACAAAACAACATACTCTCGTATACACAGTAATCATATTAAATAACAGACAATGAATATACACCATTAAATATAAAATAAGGAAACATTTAAAAAATTCAAATAATAACCACACGACAAAATAAAGAGAAATGATCTTTTGAACCTTTAGAAAATCATAGTTGTGTCATGTCATCAATTCAAAGAAACTATAGAACATAACAAGAGGATGTAAACTAAAGGGTCTTTCAACCTAACTTCTCCAGAACCCATTCAGCGAACACACGTTGTTGTCTATAGTCGTTTACCTTCAGTTCCTGGGTCAGTTGAATTTTCTACGGATGCAGGCCCAAGTCACAACGCAAAATTCGCCAAGTTGTCGTTTGCGAAAGGCCGAATTCTTGTGAGCGACGCGAAATCGACTGCCTCTGATTCTCCTGCACACTCTCACTGACAGCGGCGATGTTTTCAGCAGATTTTGTATTTCATCGTCGTACGAGTGTTGGTTCATTATTTACTGAATCAGTAGACTCAATTTTATTCACCATACTGCGAATAGTCCTCTTAATAGGAAGATTATTTCAACCGTAAAATAGGCAAAGCGCGAGGAACGTTGCTCGAATACCCTAAAATAATTTTATCATTCGAACGTGTTGTTAAACGCTATATCCGTCCATGATGATTTGACAAAACAGACTGAATAAATGACAGCCAATTCGACAGATGTAGCTTCAACAATATGGCTGCTACCAACTGTCCAAGTTCGGAAGTCCCTACTGGTAGATCCGTTACTTGCTGGGAGACAATTATACACCAAGAACGGGTACTAATATTCCCCAGAAATAATATTTGAAAACAATAATTACAAACTGTACTGGGGCAGAATAATACATTTAGACAGGCAAATTACTAATATCACACATTACGCTTATTGATAAAAACAAAAAACTTACATAATAGACATTACGATACAAACATTGCACGAGAAGAACACGAAAAAACAGTAAAATATAATCACTTACAATCGAGCTAGGAAAGCTTTGAAGTCAAAGATTAGTAACAATAGTATCAATCAGTCCATATTCACACACGAGCATACAAGAAGCGATCATTATGGAAACAATAGGAATACACAGAAAATTTCTCAATCAACAATGAAAGACTTCATAACGTGACTATTATTTGTCAACTAATCATCAGAATGGCAAGTGTGATAACCATCTTTAAATGGACCAACAAAACATCATAAAACTTGTAGTAAGTACCATTTTGTAATGGATAATAAAATCGTACGATATCAGCCGTGTACAGTCCGAGCCCAAATCCATAAGGTTTGAGTTGTGTGAAAAATTTCAGGCGATAGCCGCTATAATAATAATAGTTTATTATCTTACAGTAGAAAAGTACTACTATTAGATAATATTAAAAAAAGAGTTAATAATGTGTACGTGATTATAGAACTAAATACGTTACTCTAGTACTTAACTCTAAAACAAATGTTTAATAAATTGAGATATATCAAATAATAATTACATTAATTTTTCCATTAAGAAGAGTTTAGGTTTTCCAAAAGAAATATTAAAAAAGTCAATATCAGTACACGTCTCATTAACAATTCCTAATACTAAAACCAGCGAAAAAAGACAGTGTATAACATGATGTAAGGGAGAAGGTTGGTCAACCTCTGGTTTCATTAAGGCACATTGAAGTACAGAGACATCAGTAAATTAGTGTCCGTATCGCAGCCAATTATTAATTTATGCAGAAAGATTATTCCAGATTCTCAATTCTAATGTTACAAATTTGAATTCCATACACGAATCCTCATACGAACGACATGATCATCATTATGATTACGAATAAAAATTGTGGCTTTAAATAACCAAAATTGGCACGAATTTGGTGTACCAAGTTAATTTGTTACATCCTCGAACAACGGCGTGACTTTTCAGCCCTTCACCCTTTGTATGGGAAATGTCCGAAGAGGCCATGCTCTATTTTAGTTAAACAAACTATACTGAAGTGCATTTACTTATTTGTAATCACTTAACTCAGCTACATTGAACGTTTTTATCTCCCATTAACAGAAATCATATTTTTATAGCAACAAATAGAATAACGAACACAAATGATTTATTCCTAACAGAAACCCAAGTCTTCATAGTTATTGGAGATAGAAAAAAAGTTATCGACCGCGAATTAATCCCAATTGCTGTAGTGAAACTATTTCATTGCAGCAACTTCGAGATAAACATCAGCCCTAACTCAGCAAGTCAAGTAAGAATGTCAGGGTCATAGTTCCAGTCCAAGAGTCTAGAAGAAGTTGTGTAATTAGACTCCACCAAATATTGTTGCTTTTTATGCCTCCAGGATAGTCAAAATTAATAAACCATTGCTTCAAGATCAAAAGGCCTTCGACGATTCTTAATAGATAATTAAAAGATGATTTTTGTCTTCACAACTTGTCGAAGTTCGCCATGGCGATGATTTTCAGTAGCTTTCAACAACTTTTCCAAAAATAGAAGACGCAAAAGCAAAAGAATCACAAAAGCTAAAAATCATAAACATTGAAGTTATAACATGTCGCTCGAATATATTCTACATTCTCATTCGGACTTTTGTCTTCAAAGTATGGGTGGTATTAATATCTAGCATAAGAAAGACCGTCTCGAAAGACGATGATAAGATAAATTAGATCCAATTATATAAGCAGTCATCTTATGAAAGATACATAGAATTATATAGAAAAAAACGTGGCTTTTCAAAAATATTTTGGATGTAAAAATTCTATTCACATTATGAGGACCACGACCTTTGATTTACAATTCAAAAAATACTAAAGATAGGTCTTCGATCAAAAGTTTTATATTTATATTTGACGGCAGTAAACTACAAATTTATCAGTAGCCCCGAATGATGCGCAGAACTTTCTATGTTACATTCATAAATATTTATACTAGTGATATTCATCTAAAAGAAATTGGTAATTTCGTGCAAATGATTACAAATACATCTTCAAACGCTTTCGAAATGTTGAAAGAATATAATAATATATTTCTCTTATATGGCTATCTGATGTTGTAAGGTAAATATTCTTAAATTCGTAATCTATGCGTTTCTAGAATATACTTATTTGTCAACACGAGCTGGGTACTCGCGTCACTCCAAACTACGGGCACATTGCTTCTTGTCCACATAGCATACAAATGAGAGTCACACGCCACGCGTTTCTTAGTTTTGAACATAAAAAATGACTAACGGTTAAGTTGTTTACTGTATATTTTCCACCTTCACGCAAGTGTCGCATTGTAAAAAGAAAATTTTATGCGCATGGGTGTATCTACATTTTTGCCTTCATGCAGACAATTTTTGCAATATGATAAATGCCGAGGAACGCCCCAATTGATATCAAAATAGAATTTTCAATGTATTTTATAGTATTCGCATCACGTAATGGTTGAAGAATTATAATCTATTTACTGTAACAATTAAATCATACGAAAAAAACAAGCTACATTACAAAAGAGAAGAGTATTTGTCCCTCATTTATAAATTACGAATCCAAAGCGGTTTTACTAAGAGACGCTTCCTAACCAATTAAATAGACAAAATTTTAAATTTCAACAATTTTGCCCAAAATTGTATATCTAAAAGGAAGATAAATCGGTGACGTTTATAGTTATAATGCTTAAAATAAGAAAGCCCTCGGTAAATAAACACCTATCAGTAATCGCGCATAGTCAAAATGAATAAAGGTAAAGACATAGTCTTAACAAAATAAATAATATACATTTAACATACAATCAGTGAAAAGAACAGAATGAAATATTAGAATACAAACATATTATACTATATATAAGAAAAAAGAAACACCAAGAGTTTCAAAATTCAAAATTAGAGTAAAGTAACGATGTTCTATAAAACGACTATTAATCTTAAATAACGATACTTCACTTTCTATTTAGCCTCCTTGTGGTGCAATTAAAATGGTACTGCCATTGTGTAAAGATATGACGTAAGCCATTCTTGAAAGTTTCTTTCTTCTATTTGAAACTGCTCTAAAGTAAGCTATTTTTACTTGAGTTTACAGATAGAAGTCACACTGAGCTACATCAAAACTATACAAAACGTACGGAATACACTTGACAAGTTTCCCGTTCAAAAATGTTATCACAACAATAGCTATACTATCACTTGTAATCAAGCCAGCAGATTTTCGATACTCGTCCTTTTTTTTAGTGGTGATCCTCCTTCTTCTCCTATTATTGTTACATCTGCAGATAATAGCAATGCACCCAAGCTTTAACAGCCATTTTCTACCTTCTTCTTAAACATTTTTATTATTTCCAGTCCTTATTGATCCACCGTTAGCAGACGCAGAATTCAAAGAGCACGAACTCTAAACATGTTTTAATATTTGTGCAATGAATTAAAATAACTTCTAATAGACATTTCAAGGATCTAAACGAGTTGCGAGCTAGTTAAATGTATATCTGGGAGAATAATTTCCGCTCCAGAAGTGATGGCTTCCTCACTTGACACATTATTGGAGCACCTAGATCATATCTTGTCCCATCAAATAAACAATTTGTAGCGATTGTCATTTTGCAAAATGAAAGAACTCTATTCGTATGATATTGCTTTTTAATTATGTATGGTTCATTCTACTGGACCCTAATAAATTTAGACAACTTCGCGGGTGGCCTTAGTCCAACGAGAATTTCGTACAAAATATGGCAGATGTCCTGTTCTATCGACATTTCAGTGGTGAGCTGAAAATTTGAACAAACAGAGACTACGATTGATATAGCACGCCTTGAGAGGTTTCGTAAAATTAGTTTAAGAGAAGCTATAGACCGGATATGTGAACATGTGGTGAGGAGGCCAAGAATTTCGACAAGAAATTGATCCATTCACTTAGGCATTTTCCGAAAATTGCAAAAAATGAAGATGAAAGACTTGCATCTATTTTCTTACGAAATAAAGGTGCCCAAAAATTTCTGTCTGTAGACCAAGAAAAGATGGTGCAGCACAGTAGTACTATCGCAAACCTTGAAAACAAAATTTCTGATCTTTTGGAAAATTCATGATAACAAACGATATTTATTTCTGCATAAGTGTAGTTGCTAATAAAGAAAACCCACAAATTATAAATGAGATGTATGGTGTAGTATTATTATTAGAGAATTTGGCCCTCATTTTCTTTTGAAAACAATGAAGGAAGAACCTCTACTGTAAATGAGTCTCGCTACAGAACTATGCTGCTAGATCGTCTGGCTCCAGACATAGAAAAGCTTTAACTTGAGCACAAGTAGTATCAACGGGAGTATGCTACAAGACGTACAACTGGCGAAACAGTGGTTATTTTAAGAAAAAATATCCTGTGCGCATCATCTTCAAGAAAAGGCAATGTGGTATATCCGCCAATATTTCCTGATTTATCGTCAGACTTCTTTCATGAGGCCCGTGTTTGAAGATAGTTTGGGCACATTGGGAGCTAATGCTGATGAAGGAATTGTTAGTATTCTACCTGAAATGTTTCAAAAAGTTGCCAAAAATGCTCGAAAAAAGGCTCACTATTATATTAATACCAGAGAAGATCATTTGCTTGATGTTATATACAATATGTACAACAAATTTTCAAGGTTTAAATAAATATTTTTTAAATACATAATTGTTTTTTAATTAAGTTCACAGTTATATAAAGAACAAATTGGGGACTTAATTATGCACCAAATAGTTACCAATTATAAGTGGTTCCGTAATTCCAAACACAGCTATTCATTATAATTTACAATTTCACAATGTTTTTAGAAAATTGAAAGTAAAATTCGCATTTTTTGTCATAACGATATTGTAACTATACTGATTTTAAAAGGCCGTGACTTCTTGTTCATTATCCTCCCGGTCGACCATACGTAAACTTTCTTGATGCAATTGAATATTCAACACAACGTCTTCATTCTGTTCCCGCTTTGAATTGTCAAACAAAAAGAA
Organism: Dermolepida albohirtum; assembly: GCA_031893035.1. Classification (NCBI taxonomy): domain Eukaryota; kingdom Metazoa; phylum Arthropoda; class Insecta; order Coleoptera; family Scarabaeidae; genus Dermolepida; species Dermolepida albohirtum. The sequence goes on along the minus strand of JAVIWB010004270.1, from coordinate 402,786 downwards.
CATTTACACATTACAATCGCTCAGCGAGTTGAATCATCGTACTATGCAGTATTTTTCCATACACGGAGGTGTCCGACGAAGGGACGATTTGATTGTGAGACCATTTTTTCCACGGAAAGATATTATCTTTGGGAATTGTTGGTATTCTAAGTATACGGCAGTGTCCTTTGGAATATGTGTTTCTTTACACATCAACATGATATACTCAGTGCTATGGTGAACGTTAGTGCGAAAAGAACAAGTGTTTTGTTTGGTTGATTTTTTCCTTCTTTTTTTCTCTGTATTCAGTGATGGTTGAGTTTGCCTTAAACTCCGACCTTGTAAGTTATTGTCTTAACACACACATTTGTTAGGAGATAATGCGATCTTATCTTGCGAATAGCACAAGTTTTACTAAATTCCTGCACTTCAGAAAAATAAAGTGGGAAACGCCTTGATGAAATCTATTTATAACGGCATAAACACGATATCAACAGAAGAATTAGCTTATGAGGAAATACTTCATATTAATGTTAACCAGCACATTTTTGTTACTTTTTTGCATATTTAAAAGGTGAAAATTTATTTTTTTAACATTCTATCAAAATATATTTTATGCTATAGCCATACAACTAATAAACATTTTCGAAATGCTTGAAGACGTCCTGACGTGTGAATACCAGAAGTTTGATTGTATATTAAATTTGAATACATTCAACGTGATATGACATATTAAACAAAAATAAATTATTTGAAAGCACAAAATTTGTACTACAGAAAGGTAGACTCCCAGAAAATGTTGATTATAAATAGTGCATACGATGTACCAAACACTTAATTATATTGTACTACGTAATTAAACTGTGGACAGTGCTATCGAAAATAATAAAATCGTTATTACACCTGAAAGATTGGTATTAAAATATTTTAACTTCACATCTACTTAGGATTTGTCAGTGGCGTCGCGATTGAGTGTCATAGACTGGTATATTTTACAAAAATAATTCAAATTTATATTAAATTTATTTGCTATTTATGATTTTATTTATATTTAGCGTAATGTGAAATATTTAGGACAAATTATTTACTATTAATAATTAATTTTATTTATATTTAGGATAAATGAAATTTACAAATTTAAACAGAAGTTTTACTAATTACGTACACATTTCTTTTCTGATGGACTAATTATTAATAACTAAAAATTGTGTTCAAAGTGATGTCCATCATCTTTCAGATACATAGGAGGGTAGCCGTTTATATTTCGGGAATAGCAAACAAAAAGGTATTTGTTATAATCAAAAATAGTTTTATTGCTTTTCAAAATATTCTCCTTGAAAATCAATGCACTTTTGCATTCGTTTGAACCAATCCGAAAAGCATTGCTGCCACTGTGAAGGCGGTATCTCCAAAATATGAGTTTTGAATGCCTCAACTGCCTCTTCCAGCGTAGAAAACCGTTGACCAAGAAGTTTATTCTTCACGTGTGGGAACAAAACGAAATCACAGAGTGCTAGATCAGGGCTGTACAGCGGATGGCTCATCAATTCAATGTTTTGCCCGGTCAAATATTCAATTGTTTGAACCGACCTGGGAGAGCTCGCATTGTCATGGTGGAGAATGATTTGTCGTTTTCGGTTTGTTTTCCTTATTTCTTCAAAAACTTTTGGCAAACAAATAGTTGTGTACCATTCGGTATTGGCCGGTCTACAACTTTTTAAAGGTACAGTTGCAAAGTGACCGGTTTTTTGGAAAAAATAGGCAACTATTTGTTTTGACGTGCTTCGAGCGCGAACAGCTTTTGTTGGTTTTGGCTCATCTTGGAATACCTACACAGTCGGCTGCTGTTTACTATATTGCCCATACGTATAAATCCAAGATTCATTACCTGTGGCGAGTTTATAAATGTTCTTTGAAGCATCGCCACTGTATTTTTTTGTGCATTTCTTGGCACCAATCGACGTGAGTCCTCTTTTGAGAGTTTGTCTAATTATGTGGTATCCAACGTGAACATAGCTTCTTAACGGCTAAGTGTTCATGCAGGATCTTATGCACGCTGGTGTTACTAATACCTAGAGATGCCTCAATCTCACATGACGGTCTTACATTATCAATTGAGACACTGCATTAATGTTTTCCGACACAACGACATTTGTGGAACGGCATTCACGAAATTCGTCGTCCAAAGAACGCCGTCCAAGTTTGAATTCACTATACCAACGATATAGTGTAGTTTTCAATGTTGCTTCATCACCATATAAAGAATTCAGCTCGCCGATGCATTTTTGTTGAGGTAATCCACGCCGAAAGTTATGAAAAATAATTACACGAAAATGTTCGCGAGTTAATTCCATTTCTTCACTGACATAAAATTTTCAAGTTACTGTCAACAATAGAAATAGCGACCGGATAATAAAAATCAATAATACGAAATTGAGACATTAAATTACTAACACGAACGACTCTCGCAAACTTTCGGCCGCCAAGGTTATTTATAAAAGAACGAAAAATTTTGATAGTACAATGATTGTAAACTTAACTGAGAGTTTTGTGCTCCCGTAAAATTCTTGTTAAATAAGTTCTTACCTAAACAAAATCAAATAGACGAAACATTAAGGTATAAATGCTAGAAGCAGGTGATTTCAAAAATGGTGATAAGGAAATTCCTCTGTATAATGCGGAGCATTAATTTAAGGCAGTCTTAAGACTTTACCTTTATAGTATTTGGAACATTTATCGTGATGATTTAAATAATTTACATCCACTAAATTACATCTAGCTGTAAAAAAGACTCACCTTATTACCTTATATTATTTTAATACATTAAAAGAAGCCTTATTTTGTATTTATATTCTTCTTTTTAAAAGTTAGAATGCTTCTAAAGTAGAGAGATTTTGCTCAAGTTTGTTTATTTTATTAAAAATCATTTTCATTCACATGAGAGATACCAATTTATGCGTTCAATGAGAACTTCATCGTCACCTTTTAAATTGTAAAAGTATCAGGCTGGTTTTCTTTCATAGCCAAATTTAGTCGAGGAAACGGCAAACAGATATCTTTAAATATCTGTATCTAGGAAAACATGATGAAAACCAACAAAAAATATAAAAATTTTTCACCAAGATTACAATCTATAAGAGATAAACTAGTATCACGCAAGAGATATCAAATATCATTTCTATCATTTTTGCACATGCATGAAAGCGAAGGTTAACAGTCAGCTAATATTCATCGATAACTGTTTATTCACATGAAGCGAATTCTTTCTTAATAATTCCATCCTCAATTTCTCCAAGAGCCATTTTTCGAATTTTTGTAAATACTATGCAGTACGTAATTTTTTGTCATTTGTCAATTCATATGAAACAAATTTTGCATTCACCTCCTTTTAATTAAAATTTTCTATTAAAGTGCAACAACTTTTGATATTTTGGTTTCTATAGTAATTTTCATTGAAGATTCCTGTCCATCTTTTATGACTTCACGTATTTTTCCAACTTTATCGTGGATTTTCGCATCTATTGTCTGCAAACAATTTTTACAATGTATGCTATATTAACTACAAATAGAATTTCAATTGTTTTCTAGTTTTCTAGTTTTGATTAATTTAATTAAATTTTGTTCATCATATCTATATGTATGTATGTATTGATATCAATTTTTTTAGCTTGTGAATTTATTTTTGCATAGATATGCTTTACTCTTTAAACCAATAACAACCTTAGTACTTTAATTAACATAATTGAAATAATTTTTCAATTTATAAATTAAGTATATATATGTATATATATATAGAAAAATAACATTCTAAAGAAGAGATGCCTTTCAAAGAAATACTTTGATATGCAAATTACACGAATATCTTTCAAAACATAGCTATGGACACAAATTGCAATAGCATCAAAGCAATAATTATAACGTTACAAAAAAAAATAATAAAATAATAAAAAAGAAATAAAATGTTGCCAAGACTTAATGAATACCAATTTAAAGAATATTTTAAAGTTCGAAGCGAAAATGAATTATGAATTTTATTGATACAATGCATAAAAAAACATTTATTTATACAATATTTTGATGTACACCCACTCAGTATGGACAGCATTATTTTCCAACAAAAAAGCATTTGTAAATCACCGATCTATATACTTTTCTCTACTACAATTTAGTCTTAGATTCTAAAGAGTAAGTCACTAAACTATGGATCTAATAACCAAGATTAGATTCCTGGAATGCCCAACCCAACTTGACTCAGATTCGTTAAAACAATTAAATAAAATTAACTTGATAGTATTAGAAGTTGTCTTGACGTGTAGCGGAAGCTACTGTTATTTTTTTTATCTCAGCTCTTATAAGATTTTCGTTTTTTAATCGAAGAAAATACTATCGTGTTTGACGCGATAATTCTGTTCACAATTATTCAAATATCATAAAAATTTGAGCAAATATTCTTATTCTCTTACAAAATGTTCTCACAACATTTATCAGTGTTCAGTATAAGATTGTTTTGCTTACACTAACTGAACAGAAAATTAATATTACTTTACTCAATATTGCTAATGTGGCTATAGATTTTTAAGGTCATCGACATAAACAGGTACCTAACACATTAGTAAATGTAACTGATCGTTAATAAACGAAAGGAAAACCAGTGGAGCCAAATTCGAACCCTGCGGAGCCCCAAACATGTACCAATACATTAAACAACTTATTCAACAATATTTTGTGGTCAATTGTCTCAAACGCGAGCGAAAAATCAGTGTATGCAACGCCCATTTGACTACGAGTATCAAGGCCAGTGCATATATGAGATGCTCGGGATTAAAAAATTTCAAAGTATGACTATAATGGGTAATTATTTACATATATGAGATCCATCACGTTGATCTTCGAATCTTGCTTTTCCTTTTAACAAAGTAATATTTTTTTCATTATCAAGTTAAAAATTATTTTCAAGGGATAAATCAACACCATATGACAATTCTTATTTTAAAAAAATGGAGTTACATTATCGTCAGCGTTTAATGTAGCTTTCAGCTTACTAATGCTCTACAAAATGTCTTCTTCAGAAATATAATAATACATAATAAAAACAAATGTCAAGTTTTAAGTCTTTAGTGTAGTTTTATTACCATACATACTGAAATAGTAAAAACGTTTTAAATTCGCAACAAAATTTTGAGTTTGATCGAGTAGAAAAACATAGCTACAATCGAAGAAGTCTACTCAATTTTCTAAATAAAACTGCGATAAAGGCACTTTCAGGAAGGCAACATTAAGTAACTATAGCTATAGTAACAACAAGAGCAGAATAGTCTTAGAATAGTATTATAATAATTGTGTCTTTTTTCTTTCAGAGTCATACTGGACATGTACAAACACAACAAAGTCAACATCAAAACTCAGAACCACCTAATAGCCTTTTCAGGGCAACTTACCACTCAGCTCAGGAATATTACAACGGCCAGAACTTAGGTATGTCAACTGGAGCGGTACCTAGATCAACGTGGCACGCAGAGCCCAATAAATCCACTAGAAGTTATCAGACTGAAGAATATTGCAATAGTCAAACAGTAGTCCAAATTGAAACGGGAAAGGACGGTCAAAAAGATAAAAATGGGAAAAGTATGACCAAAACGTATCACACCATCAAAGATATCATCTCTAGCAAATTTAAAAGCAACAAGGACGTAATGGATGATAAATGTGACGAACCTGGATTAAATAATGTTGCCGATGAAATGAAAAAACGTCTTGGCGATGAAAATGAAGAAAGAAAGAAAAGTACTGCTGGTGCCGAACAAGGAATATATGGCAAGCCCAGAACCGATGGTTTATCGTTGCAACAGCATCAGTACAATCAACATATAATGCAACAGCATATACTTGCACAGCAAGCTTTAAATCAACAGTATCAACAGTATAAAAACCAACAAAACATGTATTCACAGCAGCAATTAATGCAGACGAGATCTCAAGAGATGTTGGCTCCAAGACCAGAAGATTATTACCAAAGCAATTACGCAAGTAGTAACCCGCAAAGATCGTCGACCCGATATGGAATTCAAAGTCGGGATCAAAGTTACATACCAATACATCAACCCGGTGTTAAAGAAAGATGCGTGGATGACAGAAGGCCAGCTCCTGAACAGAGAAGCGCTCAACAAATTGAACGAGATAATTTGAAGCAAAGGCGGGCTGCTTCACAGCCACAACTAGCTTATGAAGAAGAACAAAACGATATTCCTGACAACCGACCACAACCTCAAAGCAGTCAGCCGCCTACGCGAAGAGGTTCACACGGAAATATTGTGGAAACCATTAACTCACATCAAGATGGTGAAAAAGACAGTGATGACGGTGGATTTCTGAAAAGAAATAACTCGAAAGAGAGAAAGTTTGATAAAGAAGTAAACGAAGACTCTGGTCAGACTATGGAGAACGATTTTAGCAAAGAAGACTCGAAAACTCTTACATCTGCACTATCAGGAACGCCGAGGAAAAGACTCGAAGGAGAAATAGGAAAAATAGAAGGTGTTTATAATGTAGGCCAACGAACCAAAAACGAAAGCGAAGATGTTCGGAATCTGAGAAAACAAAATGCTGGATCTGGTGCCAGTTCTGATTATGATAAACCTGGACAGTCATCTTCTAATGCGGATTCAGGAAGAGGTAGTGCTGCTTATAGTAGTGGAAGAAGACCAGGCGGTATAGACACCAGTAACGAATCATCAGATCCAACTGCAAATACGAATTACAGAGACGTACATAACCAAGGTGAAATATATTTAGTAAATCTATTTAATTATATAAGGTGTCCTGGAACTCTTAAATTTTTATATAATGTTGATCGTTTACTACATTGATGTAGTAAAAATAACTACACTACCAAATTTAGTTAAACCTTCAATTTTCAACAAATACAAAGTGTATTGCTATTATAGAAGCAAAAATATAAGTCGGTTAAGGAACAGAAAAGTTCTTTAACAATAGATTATACTAGATTTATAGACTGACGACTTTGGATGTATAATAATAGCAATACACATCGACAAGCCTAGGACATTGTCGGAGTATCCTATTAATACATATGAGATTAGACATAAATTGACGATACAAACACATAGAATAAACCAAAAATTAGTAAGTAAATGTTCAGTAAATAACCATATTACGCATATATCTTTTATATTCCAATATCACTGCAATATAACTACCATAATAGTATTTATAACGACGTGTATGTACTTATATTGTACTAAGTTAATTTCGGCGTTTACAAGTATGTGCAGCCTTAAAGAAAGAAAGAAAGAAAGAAAAGATTCCCTAAATATCTCAACTTAAAATAAACAGTTCTAGGATTAAACCACGTATGTGTAATATATGTATGTACATTTTGTTGAAAGAGTAATGTCTCTTCTTTGTTACAAATAAATGTCATTACTATTGTCTAAAGCGGATCCGTAAGTCTCCACTATCCAATATGCCGACAAAGAATTTTAACTTCTCAATAGAACAATTCCAAATAATCGTTGTACGAGGAAGATCAATAAATAATTTAGTTCTCTACTTTTCGGCATAATACCGTCGAAATTCAATGCACTTGATCCAATGTTTCTCTAGATTCCTGATTCCTTCTGTGAAGTAATTTTTTAAGGCCCTTAAAATAGTCATTAAACGCCTGGACGGTTTCTTCATTGAGCTCGAATTTTTGTTCAGCCCGGAAATTTTTGAGATTCGGGAACCAATGGAAGTCGATGAGCCAAATCGAATGAAAAGACTGGTTTCGGAAGCCATTTAAAGCGAATTTCGGTGAATTTGTGATGAGTGTGTATGACCTGTTGTATTGTCGTAGTGGAACAGCACCTTTTTGCTTTTGCAGGACTCTCCTTGGCCTTAAGTCTGTCCAAAGAGGATGCGTAGTCTCTTCTCGAATTAGTCCCAGCAAACTTAGGAATCCCAGAAGGTGTAAGCCTCTAATGAGTTCCGAACTATCTTCGTATGTTCATATCCTCTTTAAATTTAAATCTGGATTATAAGACTTGTGCACTAGTACATTGTCGTAGAGAAACACAAATAATCTTTCGTATTGCATGATATTAAAAGAGTCTAAAACTATGTATTACGGTTGTAAACCACTCTCTTGTTACTATAACATCCTTTTCCGTTAATCAGAAAAGAAAAATAAAACTGCTTACCACATCAATATTTATATTCTATATACGTATTTCGACAATTAAGTTGTTATCATCAGCAGCTAATTAATTACACCTGGATTCGTGGTACAACTCGCACAGAATAATTTCGCAGAAGTTCTCCGCTAACCACTAGATACACATGTGCGTGTAATATATACTTGTAAAACACTCTCTTATTAATATAACATCATTTTCTATTAATCAAAAAAGATATACGAAACCCCTCACCAAACCAATGTTCGTATTCTGTATACGTATTTCAACAACGAATTTATTCTATGCGAGTTTCATCGCGAATTCAGGTGTGACACTGTGATTAGTTATCTGCTGATGAGGACAACTTAATTATTGAAATACGTATACAGAATACGAACATTGATGTCGAAAGGGGTTTTATTTATCTACTTCGATTAGTTCAATTAACCACTGTCTCCATTAAAATTTACCCTTTTCTAATCAATATGTCATATTTCGTGGCAGTGACAAAAAATTCCCTTAGTTTCCCTGTTAGACTTTTCGGGAAGGCTCGAGCACTTGACATGCCAAAAGATTGACTTTTAATGATTGTGATGATGAACTTACTTTCATTTGCAGTGGCAAATCTGTTCGTAATTAAACTTGGTTTGGCTCTGCAAATCACCAAAAGTTATTTACACTCCTTCAATCTCCTTATATTAGTTCCATCTAAGATAATCATGGTAATAGGACGACCTATTCACGGACCATCATTTTCTTTTATTGTCAAGAAGAACACTTACATGTTCGATTTCATCCGTTTTAGGAAACTAACAATGCACGACAACATAAACTAACAGTTAATAAAATGAATACTATTGCAATTGCTTGAAAATCAGTACACAAGCCACCAAAGCATATTCTATTTTAAAAAAATTTAGTTCGTTGAAATTATTACCATTATTAATACCTAAAATGTAGACATATCTTGTAAGTAACCAATAATGCCTTCTTCACCTTCTCTTTAACTATTTCAGGTCATGATTCAGAATGGGTAGATATAGTCGAAAATGAACTCAGGCATATATTAGAACCAAAGTTACATGAGCTATCTTTGCACGGAAATAACGCAGGTATAGCCAATTCAACTCTCAGTGAAAGTATTTCCTCAATAACGCCACCATTACCTCCTCTTTCCCCTGGAGAGCAATCTTCGCCAAACGTAACACCAAGAAATTCCACAAGATACAAACATAGCAGGTGAGTGCAAGTAGTATGAAAAGCTCATTTAAAAAATGATTTTACATATATTTGCTACTTCTATATATTTATCTTAACATACAAGGTATAAATAATAGTTACCAATCTTTGAAAAAATAAGTCTTCTTTAGATGTTTAGCTAAAATCTTATATAAACCATGAAGCTACCACCTAAGAATTCCCTTCTTATTCTAATTACTTACAAGACACTGATAGAAAACTGCAAAATATGTATGTATATACTATATTTTTCTTGGGTTTTCTATCTTTTCCTAATTGAACTCGATATAAAATTCTTCTACTTTCATCTTTTTCAACTAGTCTTCTTAATTTTCTTTAGTTATTGCACTCTTTGAAAATATATGTTTTATATAAACGAACAAACCATCGGCAAAGAAGTTGTCAAATTTTCCTTATGATTTGATATAAGCATCTGGAAGAGGATATTAAAGAAATTAACCCAATTAAATTCTTTATAACATCTTTTTCTATTTTCCTCTCCTCCGACCATTCTTCTTAGCTACCTATAGCTACAAAACTCTAAATTGACTACTATTTTCAAGCTTACAGCATTTACATAATGTTATATGAATCTACAAATATATATCTGTATTTAACTAAAATACAATTTTGTCAAATCTTACTATTAGTATATTAAACAAAGGATTTTAACAAATCGATTGCGATCATACAAAACAAATTTAATAACACAAAAATACATATGTCGTTTATAAATTTATTATAACGTTTTCTTTACCAAATATCTTCTTGGATGAACTCCAAATAACTAAAAAGTTAAAATTTCAAACATTTCTTGAAAAATTGCTATGCTAGGATCTAGATGACAAGTAGAACGTCTAGATCAAACTAACACTTCTGCCAGTATTTTGAGTAAATATTCGACATTCAATCTAAATATAAATTTCTAAACACCCCAAATTTAGTTCTTTTGCAGGTATTTCGGTACTGCTCTTTTTCAATTGGTAATATAACAAAGGAAATATAAACATTTAAATTTCATAATTATTTAATTCTTCTCAAGACACATTTTGTGGATGTATTTCATCTACCAAATTGTCATCTCCAATATGAAAGACCACTTACATTTACAGCAACCATAAATAAGCGACAGAAATAAATGCACTTTATATGCCACGATGTTAATTACAACATTTTTGCAATTACTTAATTTGATCAAAAAGTATATTAATGAAATATTTATTCGCAGTTTACCTTACGGGAGTAAACCTGACTATGACAACTACAAATCAAAAATGCATCCAGGCTCTATTGTCGGAAGTAGATGGCACAATGGAAGTGCACAAAAGCACAGACAAGGGAAGAAAATCGATCATGGAGCAATATTGAGGAGCAAACAAAGTATGTAATTTGTAAAACTATGCTAGCAATTAATATGTACAGTAAAACTTGTCAGACGAACTGCGATAGTTCCAGAAAAGTGTGGTCGTTTCGAGAAGTGCTCACTCTAGACGAGTTAAATTTAAAACTTTAGTATTAAATGGGACTTTATAAAATGCTATGGCTTACCCAGTCGTCTAATATATAGGGGGTCACAGAGGCAGATTTTGCTGTATTTACTGTCGACTTAGATTTGTATTAAACCTATCATCAGACCCATCGATCAGTTACAATATGAATTATCTAGGTGTGAACGAAGTTTAGAACTTTTATTATTTTCTATTCATTATTACGGTTCCCAAGTATGTATATACGAGATTCAGCACTTAAATAAATTTATTTTTTGTAGAGTATATTGAACAATATAATGAAATTAGTCACAATAGGTACCCCTAATTTCTTACGTATGAGTCAGGGGTGCCTATATTCCCTAACAAATTTCCTAACTCAAAAAGCAGTCTTAAACTCTTCCGAAATTAATAATTGGCATCACAGTCGTTTGACTCCACCCCCTTCGAAACAAGTCACCTTGGGTCGACTCGAGATCAGAGTATTACGCAATATCGAAAAGCAAGGAATACTTTACGTAGCAAGAACACGCGAATAGTCGAAAAGTTTTTCCATGGAAACTTGAGTGTAGAAGGCATAATTAAAAGTTTGAATAAACGTCCATGCAAACACACTCGATATTTTAGTCTAAGCCTATTATTCTTGGTAAGTGTTCTCTTACACAGTTATCAGATGATTCTCGTCCACTTTTGAAACTGGTGAACATTTTGATAAACATCCTTCGCTGTACACGACAGACTTTTTACTCAATTTCATAAAAAACTTATATTAATTCGTTGCTCTTTTTTCACATCATTGTTTCTTTCGATCGTGACACTTAACTTCACAATCCCATAATTTCTTCATTAACTAAAAACGCAGTTTATGTGCAATCTATTATGCACACTAGACAGGACCTACTGAATGCAATGACACAGTTGACAAAGCGTCAGTAGTTGCCTTCTCAATAACTAAAAGTCTCATTATTTACTTCCATGCCTCATGTAGTATAGTCCTGAACAATAACACTAAGCCAAGAACTGATAATAAAATTATAATAATAATTCATGTAATAGCAATATATTATCCAAAAAAGTTATGTAATTATTGCATTTCGATAGCTAGACCTGGATTTTATTTACGCGTATTACATCTAATTCAACTTTCTTAAATAGTATCTTAGCTTTTTTAAATATAATCCCCAACTATGCTCTTTCTCAATTATTAGAAATATGAAATACCTAAACACATAAGTAAAATTCATTTTAAAAGGTCGGCGTTTTCTTATTTTAAAATAAATAAAACAAATTGTAACTAAGGCCTCTAATTTTATATTTGCAGTTTTTGGTCTTGATACAGCCGATATGACCTCAACAACAACCAGGTCACTGGATTTAGAATCAATGTTAGACGGACAGTCGGATTCAGAAGGAGATATGAGTACAACAGATGCTAGAGCAATTAGAAAGCAACTTGAAGGACTAGAAAGCATGTACTCCGAAGTACTAAAATTACTGGGAGTAAAGAAACATTCTGGTCGGTATCAGCCATCCGATCCGAAATTTAGCAAGCGACGTTACGGAAGCATGTCTTCACTTCCTTCCAGCTCTGTAAGTAGTCGACCGATTAGAGACAAACGTCGAGTAACCGAAGACAGAAAGAAAGTGCGAGACATGCGTGGTATTAACAAACGATTTCAACGTTTGGAATCTCACGTGGTTACCTTGGCCAGATCGGTTGCTCATCTTTCATCGGAGATGAGGACCCAACATCTGATGATACAAGAAATGGAAAACATTCGAGGCGAAATAGCGGCATTGAGAACGCAAACGAACATGTTGAACGTTCGATCGCAATCCAGTTCGAGAGCCGTCAATAGTTCTAAGGATCTTCCAAGTCTAGCCAATCCGACGAGAGTGAAAAAATTGACAAAGTTTTTTGGCGATGAGCCGCCATTGCTGAGGTTATTTTTAAGGAAATTAGGATATGAAGTAAGTATATGTCGTTTGAAAACTCGGCGATTTAATTCCTATAAGCTTAGTTTCCAATACAACAAGTACTTACTGATTCAGAATAATAAAAATCAATCGAAATATCTTGTTGGTAAAAAACTATTACTCTTTTTTTCTTTCATATTTAATTTATTTGTCTCTTCAAATCTTCATCTTTTTGTTTCCCGAGTTCAGGAAACATAGTCTCCAAGAGAACAGTTGACTGTTGACTAAGCTGTTAGTGAGTATTTTGAGTCAAAAATTCATATACGTCTGCATTCTGATAAGCCAGTGCATTATTGTAAAGAAAAGATCAACCGCCAGATGATACTCTATACTCTAGCTAACGCACCAAATTTTCTTCCAACAAGTTTGTTAATATATATAGATAAAATGTTTTATTCCTTCCCTAAGCGATCGTATTTAGAGAATTTTTAACTTCACAAATTTCATGGATAGTTTTAAATAAGTAGCGTATTCGCATTATTAATTGCTGGGCAAGGAATGTGTCACAAATTGGAAAACAACTTTTGCTTTACTGCTCGTTCACACTAAACACAATCATCTTTGCAATCATACCTTTCGTTCCTTCGCATACACATTGAATATCTTGTTCTGATTAAAAGCTGAACGGTTACTTCGCACACAGAAGTTTCTGCTCAAATTTCAAATCACATTCTCGACTGTGAAAAATCCTAAATTCAAAACAATTTAATACCTTTTCAACACCACTCCACCGATGTAACTGTTTTTTTTAGTAGGGAAAATGTTAGTGCGCGAGGTAAATAAACAAACTAGTAGCAAGTTTAAGAATTATACCAAGAGTAGTTTATGTTGGCCCAATGGTATAAGGTGGACCCAAAACCCCGGTATTCTTGGAATCTTTGTCACTTACTCCTATCCAAAGTTTCCTATTCCCTGTTTCTTTTCTCTAACAAATTATTCCTGCTTGTCCCAAATCCTACTCCACTTACTTCACCTCATTTTAGGTTGTCCTAACTCTCTTATTCTTCCAGGTTTTCATTGCAACCTTATTAAAAATGTTACGACCGATGTTCTTGCTCTTCATACGTGTGTTAGCCATTACTTTTGTCTTTTATTTTCTATCCTATGTCCTCTTCCTTAAGCTCTCGAAATATTTCATAGTTCTTGTTCTCGAACCCAATATTGCTCTCATTTTTCTCTTAATAACTCTTCTTCATCTTTTGTGTAAGTGTTATTGTGGGTCTTAATTTGTTTAATTTACTTTCTTGGGTAAGTAGACTATACTATATATATTGCTTTTCATCTTCCTGGAAAGCCTTACTCACTGCCATTACATTTTCTTCTATTTTTCTTTTCTGTTCTAAATATTTTTTTTATCTGTTCAAACTCGTCCGTTCCCATCTTACTTCTCCTGTTTTCCGAAATTCATTATTTTTGTGTTATTTTCGCTTGCTCTCAAACTCGCTATCCTTGTCTATTTCTTAGAGCATATTTATTATATTTCGTTGATTTGCTGCTTAACAATGTCGTCAGTGTAAGCAGTTAATCGCCATTCGTTTGTACTAAGATTTCCCTCACCTATTTCCCTTATTACATATTCTAAGACTAGGTTAAACATATCGCTGACAATAAAACCCCTTACCCTGATTCTTTGTTAATTATAGAATATTTGGTCTCTCCTTGTGTTAACGTATTGATGATTGTTTTGCTGGTTGTAATTTTGATTAATCTCATTATCTTGCCATATCTCCCTACTTCTTCCAATACTAATACGACTTTTCTTTTTTATTGAGTCAAATAAAAATCGTGGATCCTATTTGGAATTCGCCCGCTTTCTTCAAAATATCTTTGAGTAAACCAAGGACTAGTTCGCAAACGTTAATATTTAAAATGTCACCGTCTGTGGCGAAAACCGTAGATGAGGATGTTTGGTTATTATGCACCTACAGTTCTTTTATGCATCTCGAAGTTTTTTTCTTGAATATTAGCGTTCTAGTATATTTTTTACTTGACTTCTTGCTTGTAATGGACGTTAATTAATACATTCGCTATTGCATGTGGTAGATTTAACGTTGAAGCGACGGAAAATGATATCATACTGCTTTAAAGACTTATCACATGATTCCCAGCAAATTACATTATACGTCAACACATGCAAAATCATTGTTGTGCTATTCTATATATATAAAATTTTCAACTATAGTATCTTGTTCTCTTATTTTTTGACATGAATTCATTAATGATATATAAATTATATGAATTAATTCATAGTCATCTTCATTATATATTTAATTTATGTATTATTTATCACTAATTTTCATTTAATTTGTTTCAGAAATATGCAGCGGTTTTCGAAAATGAAAGAATAGGTATGGTGGAACTTCCATATTTAACAGAAGAACGTCTACAAAAGATGGGAGTACCCTTAGGACCACGTCTTAGGATCATGCAAGAAGCGCAAATCTCAGTTTGTAAAGATACCACCTTATGCATCGTCTGATCCCACTTATTCTAAGTGAACCTGTAAATAACTTAAATGGCGGCTCTAACAAAAGAAAAAATCGGACTTCGTATTTCTAATATGTAGCTACGTTTATAATAGATCTGTTCTGTTTCCTTTTAGTTTTCTTGTACTATAGTATTAATGTTAAATATGTAATTCATTTGTGTTTGTAATATTTATTTGTATCAAGTTTTCTTCTACATTAAGTCATTGCCAATGGTACCAAAGAATATCATTTTTTTTCTTGTTTATAATATTGATTCAGTATAATGTTGGGCTATTGTTATTTAATATATTATGTTCATAAATATGCATATTTATGTATATGTATTATAAATGTTGAGGAAAATACAACGAAACACTTCATTGAATACATAAATACAAATAAATTAGATTTTATATTTACTTGGCTGTCTCTCATTTCGTACTAAATACCGATAAAATTTCTGAATTCCATAAATCCTAATAAGTACTTAAAAGTAAATGATATTAGCAAAGATTTGAAATAAATTTAAGATCCAACTTCCTGTAAGGGCAATAATGCTACGACTATTTTCAAGGAAATATATTTGAAGAATACCAGAGATATTTTCAACGTTCTAGAAACTATGATCCAGATTAGCTATCGAAAATCATTAACAAATTGAAATTCCATGTAATATACGAGGTACGTTCAACTTTAAATTAATTCCGTAATTATATAAAAATTAAAGAGAGAACTAAAATAACATACATTACATCATTTTTCAATATAATCTCTCCCCTTTTAAGTACACCATTTCCTTCTTGCAAATACAGATGCGCTCATTCCAAAATAGCTTCGCCGACTTCTTGATTAGTTTTCAACATTTTCTCCCCTAAAAATTCATTTTGGGTTCACACCCGTAGAAAACTAGGACAGCAAATTCTAGACAACAGAATGAATGAAGAGGAACAGTCCGTTTCAAGATGCACGACATTAGGAAAAACAAACTAATTTCTATCTGCTTCTGGGTTTCAGGGCTGGAACCGCGCCACTTGTATATCTGCTGACGTTTCGTACCCATTTGTATGGGACATCTTCAGGGCTGAACTACTGCACTGAAACTGAGTTTCAGTGCAGTAGTTCAGCCCTGAGTTTCAGCGCGACCGCGGAAGTCTACGTACCAAATTAAACTAATTTCTGTTATTCTATGTTTATTTCCAGCAAATGTAAATAATACTCTGTAGTTGTCGTCCGATGTTCTGTCAGGAAATATATGTGTAAAGCACCATCATATCCCAAAAAGGTATAGTCATAGTTTCTCTGCTGAAACAGTGAACATTGCCTTCGTTGGTTTTGAAAATGAAAAAAAAAATAATTTAGCGATAATATGGGGACACAAATTTCATCAGTAGTCGCAACATATCCTAGATCTTTTTCCTGTAGTGAACAAACAGTAATGAATGAAGTTCAAGCGATTCTGCCTGTATTGATCTCGAATATCAAGGATGTGCTTTGTTCATCACGCATTGCCGCAATCTTTAAATGGTTTACACAATTTATAGACCCTTACATCTGTTTCCTTACCAACCATCCTTTAAGTCTTTCACATAATTCTGGTGGCTTCACACCTTCATTTGTATGAACACATTCGATGCTTGAATACACATTGGTTCCGCTAATAGTATACGAACAAAGTTAAGATAGGCAACTTATTTACTGAACAAAATTGGCACATATTATTTAGTGTACAATGTTCTCATTTGTTACATTTGGCACAAAATATTTTTAATATAATATAAATTTGAACGCGCTTCGTATTGTTATATGTGAGCTTGATTTTACACTTTCTCTTTTCACCCATAAAGTAAGTTTCGTTCTCCCATATATCTACTATGTACTATGTACAATTTCTACTGAACTATTACTCATATATTAATATAATACTCATATATTTTTTTAAAAATTCCTCTAATTTAACATTCGTAAAGAACTGCTTCAGGCCCAGCAGAAAGACTCCAGGTGCAATATTTATTATAAAAGAAAAAGAATAAATCAAAGGATAATTAAATCATTCATCAGAAATTCATACAAGAACACGAAAATTATGTCTGAAAACAACACGAGATATCAAAGATGTTCGAAGCAAATTAAGATATAAGGATGCATATAAGACAATTAATAGCATCTTTAATAATAGACGAAGCAATAAAAGAAGTTCAAAATCAAGTTAAAGGGTACGAAATGGGTTACTGGGTGATGGAGATGGTAAAATCGCTGAAATATATTACGTGGATGCTGCAGAAAACGAAAAGAATAAATATCTAGATTTACAAAAAATATCGAAAAGATGTGAAAAATTGACACAAGAAAGGCCAAAACTATGATACGAAATAGACAATGGAATCATGGAAAGAACATCAAAGATTGGAAGCCCTTCAATAGTATAAAAACTTTTGTAGAAAGTAAATACATACTAAATGAAACAAGAGTACAAATTTTCAAGAAGGATAACAAAAAGATTACTTAAAATAAGAACAACAAAGAAGAAAGGAAAGCCAAAAATATGGTTAGATAAAATCAATAAAGTAGTGGAGAAAAGAAGATAGAAACTACAAGAGGTGCACAACAATCAAAGAACCCATAGAAATGTAGAGAATTCTAGAAAAGAGACTCATACAAAAGCTCAACTCCTGCATGGCCCACACCTATCAAATGTAGAAGGATTAAGTAAGTAAAGGAACGTTAAGCCAATCGGAAAGCCTCCGTTGAAAATTTTCGAAAGCTAACTACGCGGGTGCACTGTAGTTAGCCTTGACCATTTACTGCATAAACAAGGTATTAGGATATCATGACGACAAGCAGTAACTTATTGAAAACGCCACCGAAAGACTTCACTCAAAAAAATCAAACGCTGTATGTAATACAATTAGAAAGTAGACCAAAACTGTAAAAGTAAAAATAAAATTGAATGTCAAGCCACATTAAATATATGGACATAGTTAATACCCTTCGCTAATCTCTCGTATGTGACTGTCAAAAATTAATTTTGTATGTTTCAAAAGTGATATATTTTTCATAAAAATTGAAGAGAGACTGGAAGATTATTCCGGAATATTGATGCAGTTCATAACATGATATTATTCGACAGTCAGCTTGGATTAAAACGAATATCCGAGGCACTAAGTATTTTATATTAACTCAATAATCACCCAGTTCACATCAACTTAGGTATTATAAAAATGTCTACGAAATGCATCACCAAATAACAAAATGTTGATCGGAAATAAACAAGAATGGAAGCATCGTTTTCGATGTGTGCATGATTTGACAAAAATAACATCTTAGATCATGGTGTTATAAAAATAATGTTATACCATAAATGGAACTTGGGTACACATACTCACCTCTGTACGAGAAAAAACCAAACGAAGGCCAAAAAATGATTTACATCACTGCTATCACTGTTCTAGTCAATGGAAATTCGTATGGAACAATGTACGAATTGTGGAGGATATTGAAACGGAGAATAATAAAATAATAAAAAAAACAATAAAAGATTTTATAGCACCAATTCGATTTTATAATAGTATAGTATATTAGTTTATTCTAATTTAACGTACAATATGAATTTTAGAGGCATATTCAGAAAACATTTCTTGTTAACTTTTTCTGAAATTTAAAAAGTTTTACTTGCCTACAAACACAAATATTTATTTGAGGAATACGTCGCTATTCATAATTATCCCACAAGACCTAAAATTGATTACAACTATCCTAAACACCTGCCAGAATTATTTAAAATAATTAAGATTTGTTTCAATATTTAAGTAAAAACCCCTATAATATATTCCAATATGTCTATAAATCGTAGTTCTCTACATTAAGATGTATTATACAGCGTATTTCAAAGTGTATTACAAAGTATTATTTTGTCCAAACCTCGGCTCGGCTATTGGAGAAACGAATACATAGTCTAGTTTATTTAATAGCCGCTAGATGTCAGTTGTCTTCTGTTTTTCTTGGTAACCGTCATGTGTTTAGAATGGCTACTCCGTAGCAGAAACAATTTTGTGTTCTCGAGTTTGCGAAGTGCAATTCCGTGATTACACTGCAAAAACGTTTCAGGTTGAGCTACCAAATTGATCGTCCGAATGGATGGAACGTTCGCAGATGGTATCGACAGTTTGTAGATGTTTATATGAAGGAAAGAGTCTTGGCCGCCCTCGTGTAAAATGATGCAGTAATTCAAACTGCTTTCCAACGTAATCCTTCAAAATCAACTAGTCCTGTCAGTCGGGAGTTACAACTGTCTACAACAACAATTTGGTGTGTTTTGAGACGTTGGTTGGTTATGAAGCCTTACAAGTTACAGTTGTTAGAAGCTCTGTGTCCTCATGACAAACGGAAACGTGTGGCATTTTGTAACGAGATTCATGATGCTATTGATAATGACAACACTTTCGCACAATGCATTGTGTTCAGTGATTAAGCGACTTTCCATGTTAGTAGTCTAGTAAACAAACCCAGTGTTCGAATTTGTGGTCTACAGAATTCACATGCAGCCATCGAACATGTACGAGATTCGCCTAAAATCAATGTATTTTGTGCGATATCCTGATTATCTGTTTACGGCCCATTCCTCTTTGATGGAAACACGGTTAACGGTCAGCAGTATCTCGTTATGCTACAAAACTGGTTGTTTCCGAGGCTGCACGAAGACAACTTCATTTTTCAACAAGACGGGGCACCACCTCATTGGCGTCGCCAAGTACGTGAATATCTGAATGAAACTCTACCAAACCGTTGGATTGGTCGTCAAAGAACTGGCGACTTAGCATGTCTCAGCTGGCCTCCAAGGCCACCGGATTTGACACCCTGTGACTTCTTCCTGTGGGGTTTCATTAAAGACAACGTTTATGTACCACCACTCCCACAGAACCTGGAAGAGTTGAAAAACCGGATCCGTACTGCCATAACATTAGTAACGAAGAACATGCTTGCCCGAGTATGGGAGGAATTTGAGTATCGATGTGATATTGTTCGTCTCGCTGATGGAGGACATATTGAACATCTGTAATGTGAACTTGAGACGTTCGTAAATGTGTGTAAAGTTTCATATTATTAAAGTTTAATAAATATAAGCATTCGAAATACGTATATTCTTTTTTAAATACCCTGTATTTTAAGACAAATATGTACATGTTATGACATTTACATTTTTTCTCTCAACGAATTGCAATAATGTTATTATTATTACTATTATTATCACTATTATTATTATTATTATTATTATTATTATTATTATTATTATTATTATTATTATTATGACTATTTCCAATATATCGAAAAACTGCAAATAATTTATTTGGACTGAAAAAATCTAAGCAAGCACATCGTGTATTGGTTTCCATAAAGAAGTTCAAACAATTCAGTAGATGTGCCATGTATAGAGCCATTAAATTCGTATTTATCTAAAGATATATTCAGATAAGTTCGTGCTAAAAGGGCAAACCCCTTTCCTGATTTTTGTTATTGATATTCCGTTCTTTTCTCTTTCTATGTCATGGACCAATTCGAACATCGCCAGCTATCCTAGACATCCCGGCGACTGCGAAATCCCGACTCTTCTTAGTGAATCAACTCCATATAGCAATAGTACAACGATAACTTCGTTGGTCTGAAGCTGAGTGGAGAAGAAACTGTGATCAATAAGCACGATTTTGTTACAACTTAGTATAAGTTCTTAAAAATGGGTATGTTTCTATTTTTCTGCTTATATTTTATAAAATTATTGCAGCAATGTTTTTTGAAATATAGTAATTATCCCTGGCTTTCTGTAAGAGAAGTTTTGTTTTATTTCTGTTAATATTCATTTTGTAGGTAAATGTAAAATGTAATATTAAGAGCTTTTTAAGGAATTTTCTCTTTTAAAAGCTTTGTATTTTAAATAAAATACTTACTGTCTTTGACAAATTTCATTTTTAACAAGAACAAAATTTTAAGTTCTGACTATTTTTCTGTCATAATTAGCACACCCCTTGGTAATTAAGAATAAAAGTTTATTGCTTGTTTAAAAGCATTTTTAGAACACATAGTGCAATAGAAAATAAAATATTGTAAAAATTATTTAGCTGAGTTTTAAGTGTTATGCAGCATAGTAAACGAATCCGTCTGGAATCTATTATATTTTATAGAAAGTGAAAGTGTTGAAATGGGGAAAAGTAAAAGGTGTAATCTACTCATACGAAAAATTATAATAAACATATATTTTAAAGACAAATTCTCCCAAAACGCAGTTGCTGGCACTTTTTACATTTCAAAAACGATGTGATGATTTTGTATTAGTACTTGAAAAAGAAGAGAAAATACTCTAAGAGCCCTGCAGAAATGAAAAATAACATCGCAAGTGGATAATCACGATGCAGCGAAACCTTTATACGAGAGCAGTTAAAATTCATGGCGATCTATTCGATATTGGAATCTAAGAAATATCTGACAGAATTATAAAATGACTGAAAGATAGCACTGCATGGATAATCTACCAAGAAAAAGGCTTTGGGATAAAAAAAATAATGAAACGGTTAAAATTCGCAAAGGTTCATGACCGTAGATCAATGAAAAAATAATTTATGATCCTATATAACGAAAATTAATCCGCATACTCTACATGGAAAAAGTATTCTAAGACGTTCAGAAGGACAAACGTTTAATCTAAAATACACCAGAACAACATTAAAACACGGAGATAGAAATGTAATAATATGGAGCTGCTTTTTATAACGACATGTGGGTGAATCACATAAATGCCATCAGTATATAGACATTTTCAGTACTGTAATGTTTACTACTTTCTAAAAAGTATTTGCCTGTCGTTTGTCAATTTCAACGTTATAACGACCCTAAGCATTCTGTGAAAACTGCGAAAAAATGTATTATTCACAATTCTAATTATCCATTGACCTTCGTGTTCTCTATTAAATATGGACTCGATCGCGTACTTGTGATTAATTATAAAAATGGAAAAATCAAAAATCATCAAAAAAAAAAAGATTTATTTAACCATAAGCTTGACGATTTTGGGAGAACATAGCTGTGGAAACTTATCAAAACTTAAATGATACCCAAAAATATGTAGTGGATAACTTAATAAATATTAATATGAATTATGTGCAAATAAATTAATTTTATTTTTAAAGTTAGTTCAAGAAGACCGAAGCGGTACGAATATCGCAACTTAACTGGCGTACTTTGTGTTCAACATATCAAGGGACCCATATACAATGTGCAAATATCCGTACGTGAAGCCCGAGCACTTCGTGAGAAGTTTTATGTTATAACCGAGAAAAGCGCAATGTGTGCAGGACGAAAAAATTGTTACAGGCTAGTACGAGTGCATATTTATGTGTTAATTTATGTAATTAAATATACAAAAATGTTATAATGAATATAAAAATGATTAATAAGCAAATACATTGATAACATAGTAAAGGAATATAATAAAAGTTTAATAATATATACAGAATAATAAAAATAACAACTTTCTTTGCAAATAACTAAATATATCGTGCTTGTCACAGTCTCAGCAAGTAGGTTTTTTGAATAGAATACGAGATAAAGTAGTAGCGAGCTTAACATACACTCGTAATGCATTTGTTCAACCCAAATTGGAATACTATTCGGCCGTCTGGAATCAAGACTATATATTTTATATAAACTTAGTAGAAAATATCCAGCGAAAATGATTAAAACTGTGCACTATCGCCAGCTTTCTACGTTTATACCACATAATTGTTGTTATTAGTGAACTTCTGTGGGAGTATGGTGGTGTCTCAATGAGTGACCGAAGAACTTTACCTCAAATTATATTCGCCTATATCTCAAATTATATTCATCTTTAAATAAATGTTATCTTTAATTAATAACCGCAGGAACGTTTGTCCCCGATTCATTAAGTTCTTTAAAAATAGATGTTCTTAGATTAAACAATCGAACTAACACTGACATTTCGTGGTACGTAGCATTACTTTCAATCAATAATATTAATTCTGTTTACCGAGATTTGGATTTATTCAATATTGATTTAATATCACTGAAAAAATTTTTATTTATGAGATTTCGATTACAATGATTTATCTATTTCATTTCTCGTTTTTGCTTGCGATATGTATTTATATGTTCTACATTTATTTTTTTTTATTTTTATTTTTGTTATGTACATAGTTAATTTTTTTTAGTATAAGATAATTTAATTTAATTATTATTATTACTATTACTAGTATGGGCATTTAGATTACTTTAGAATTTTAAGATACGTTTTTATCCCTTTATTACACACTTGTTTTTTAATGGGTAAAAACACCACGCAAGCAAAACAATGGATTGAAAAATGTTACCTGGACTGTCCATCAAAAGCAACGATTTGTCGGTGGTTTGCCGAGTTTAAACGTGGTTGTACCGACACAAATGACGCGGAACGCTCGGGTAGACCTGTGGAAGCCGTTACACCGGAAAATGTGAGTGAAGTGACAAAAATAAACAACGTTTATGTTTATCTTTTTTCCAAGTGGGTGCCGCGATAGGCTTATGAAAGCAGAACTCGCAACAAAAAAGATTTCTTGCGTCGTTACATGACCATGGACGAAACATGGATACATCACTACACTCCAGAGTCGAAGCGGCAGTCATCTGAGTGGCGCACAGCTGGCAAAAGCCGTCCGAAACGTCCGAAAACGCAGCAGTCAGCTGGCAAAGTCCTGGCGTCAGTTTTTTGGGATACACATGGCGTGATTTTCATTGACTACCTCGAAAAAGGTAAATCGATCAACAGTGATTATTATATTGACTTACTGGTGCTTTTGAAGGAGGAAATCGCAAAAAAACGACCGCACATGCGGAGAAAAAAAATCCTTTTTCACCAAGACAATGCACCCTGCCACAAGTCGATGAAAACAATGGCAAAATTGAACGAATTGGGTTTTGATCTGCTTCCCCACCCCCCATATTCGCCAGACAGTGATGAAAACAATGGCAAAATTGAACGAATTGTACTGGCTCTTTGCTGATCTTAAAAAAATGCTCCAGGGAAAAAGATTTGGCTCAAATGAGGAGGTCATCGCAGAAACTGAAGCTTATTTTGAATCGAAAGATAAATTTTATTATAAACATGGTATTGAAAAATTGGAAAAGCGTTGGAACCATTGTATCACCCTAAAAGGTGATTATGTTGATGAATCAAAAAAAATGTTGTTTTCATTGTTAGTCTCGGGAATTTTATGTTTATCTATAGGCTTATGCAGAACTCCAGATAGTTTATGCGACATCGTTGTTAAAATTTAATAACATTCTGAGAATCACTTAAATTTCATAAATAAAAACCACTATTCCACAAACAAATACTTGGGTTATATCTAAAAAACATTACGCAGTAACTTTTTATTTCAAAATCTTACTTTGGTGGTAACTCTACGAACCTGTAGCATAATAGAATATTGACGAAACTCGAATCGATAATTTGATATTTGTTTCTTCTTTGATTGTCAGAGTAATTTTTGTTGGAAGGGCTAGCGTCTACACGTTTTTAGAAAAGTAAAAAAGATGAAAATCATAGGTATCGAACGAGCTAAAATCCCAGCTATATTATGAGACAAAAACTATAGCTTTGTACAAGCCAAGGGTATCTTTTTTAGATATTCTACATCTAAGTGTCTTGTTTCGTATTGCCTTGTTAGTTTTAAGTGTTCTAACGCGCTGGAATTTCTGTTCTTTGCTGTTTGTTCGTTTTCATTATTGCTACAACCATTATTATTTTTATTTTGGGTTAAAACATTTACTCTAGGAAGGTAATAAAGAAAAAAATGATATAATGAGTAATATAATTACAAAAACTTGCATTTTACTAACATAATTATGATTAATACTATTAATTATTATTGTTACATAATCAATATTCATTTCAGAAAACTTCTTAATTGAAAAATGGTTATGTAAATGGTCACTAAGAGCTGGCGCAATAAGTATAGGAGCATTTTTTACGGTAATAAATCTTAATCGCTACTATATAAGTCGCCTTTATTTATGGAAACGTTTAAAAAAAATTGTACCTTAATCACTATTCATAGACATCACATCCATAGATAATAGTGACTTTTAATAGGTGTCCTCTGAAAGTCTTCCTCGACTTTAAGTAAAGATTCTGCAATAAAGTATCAAGTATAAGGGTTCAGATAAGCAACCGAGGTGTGGCTATAAAAAACCGGATTAACACTATAAAGACTTTTACATGTTTTCTTTCATAATTTTTCCATTATCCCCTTCAATATATCCCTCTCCACAATCACTACACCACTTCTTGCGAAAGTTTCGTTGGTCAAAGCAGTATTGTAAATCATTTTTAGAAATCAAGTTTTCATGATCTCCATCACTTTTTTCATAACCTCGAGTATGTCAAATTTAGTTCTTTTCAGCTATAATTTGACATTAGAAAATAGAAAAAGAAATATTATGCCTATGGTAAATAAGGTGAATATTGTAATATGCTTGACCAGAAACTTCTTGACAGACAGAAAAGTATGGGTCGGAGCGTTGACTTGCTTTTCCACGATTCAGGTCGTCGTCTTTTTACACATTTGCAAAGAATAGTCAGCACCTCAAAGTACTAACGTGGAGTACAAATACAAGATCCACTTGGAACGCAGGTAACGGCCCAACTGAGCGGCACGTAACCTTATCTATGAGAGCAATACAGGATTTAATCGCTGAAGGTTGATATATAACCCCTTTCCACATTAATTTTCGTATTCTGTATACGTATTTCGACAACTAAATGATCATCATCAGCAGATAATTAAACAGTGTCGCACCTGGAAAACTACGGCAAAATACCCGTACGAAAACAAATTCCGCACACGATCTGTACCGTTGAAAGCCGAAACACACACTGACACAGAAGATGTTATGTGGCATGGTCGTATATCTTTTATCTTCGATGCGCGAACAGTTTGTCTGCAAAACGATATCGGGTTTTTCTATAGCCACACATCATGTGATTACCGATGTTAGTGTCTCAACAGCCATCAATTAATATTCTAAAAAACTAAGTAAGCTTAAGTTAAAAATTGCGAAGCCACCTTTTAAGTGGAGCGGAATCTTTACGGAAAATTTTTACTAGACACTCGATCAGGTCATGATAGTACTAAACTAAATATTATTTTAGATGTCCAGCCTTTCATACTTCTTATACTACGTTGTACATGCAGCATCATCATCTTATAGAATTGCATTATTACATTTCCACATTAGTGCTGGTCTTTTACTTTTCATTATGTGTTTTTGTCTACTATACGGAGCTATTAAGGTAAGATAATTTTAAAAAACTCACTCTCGAATATAATAATATACGAATACGTATCTTCTACTTCTAGGAAAATCGAACGCTTTTGTTACCTTACATTATTTTTGGTGGATCTGGAATTAATATACTTGTATTTATTTTACTAACAGTCTCCATAGAGGATCCTTATGCATTACTAACAGTTTTACCATTACGTAAGAAACTTATCATACTTATTTAAGTTTCCTTAGTTGTTCATAGCCCCTTCCTTAGCTTCCAGATTGAGAATACAGCCTGGGTATTTTTCTGCTATCAAAATTTCATATTAAATCTCATTGCTATTGATATTGTTAGATTTATACTGAATCTAGATATTATGAAGTTAATCGTTGAACTGTCAAAATTTATCAAAACTTCTATGGGTTTAAATACGTCAACTTTACTTGCCTACCAGTTCGTTTTCAATTCAAAGATATAAAATATGTATATCAACAATGATCTGATACATAAGATAGCCACATAAATTAATTTCACTTCTTAAAACGTGTGCCTATATTTAGAGAGACCAACAAGATATATGAAGTTATGCTCAAAAGCAAACTGAGCCTACAATTAGCGTGGTCTCATACAAGGAAGGATAACGAATCCTTTCAGTGAGTCAATTAGGCGAGAAAATATTAACGTTTAATGACTATGTTTCGTCGATATAGAAAAACGTTAGACAAAATATTTGGGAAGTGCTGATTAAGAGAAAAGTGGGAGATAAACTTATACAAAACCTTAAAAACATCTATGATACCACAAAGAATATACCAAGAAACAACATCCAAGTATCCGTGGTGTTTGTGTGTGGTTGTGGAATTCTGAGCCCTCTTCTATTCAAAAGTATTATGGACGAAATTGTAGATCAAATTGCAAGAAACTCAGTCAACCAATCAGAAAATTACAGCAAGTATTATTGGCAGAAATGATATACTGACGACCTGGTAATACTCGTACTAGCGGAATAGGAAATAGACAATATAATATCAAAGTATGGAATGAAGTTTCAGTACAACAAAAAGTAGCAGTAGTTGAGCCCTGAAGATGTCCCATACGAATGGATACGAAACGTCGGCAGTGACGCGGTTCCAGCCCGGAAGCCTAGGAGAAGATATGGAATGAAGATTTTAGAGAATGAATATTGACTAAACACCAATATATAGAAAACTGAAATACTGGCCATATCAAGAAATGAGACAGTAGTTGATAGTATAAATAACAAGCAGATACAACTAACTAATAGTTTTAGATATCTGGAATAGATTTTAAATGCGCAAGCAGAATTGAGGCTGGTAATAGGGGTAGCGTAAACTCTGGTAGTATCAAGTACTACCAAAATTTACTACGCTTTAATAGACCTTTTAATTGGAAAAGAGAAAATCGGCAAAGAATATTTAATAGTGTACCATATATGTACCAGTTCCAACTTAGAGTTGTTAAACACGCTTTAAACGATAGAAACAGAAGTAAGATCCATAGTGGGAAAACCAAAAGAGAGAGAATTGAAAATTATATATTACGGAGGTGGTGAATAGAAGCTGTCTCAAATAAAATCGAAAAAAGGTAATTAGATTGGTTCAGTCATATGTTGCTGATGGACGAAAAAAAGCAAGGAATAATGAAATAATTAAAACACTTCGAAAGAAAGATATATAGGTTAGAACAAGCAGAAAAGATGACGAAGAATCGAAAGATGTGGTGAGCTTTCAACTCCAATGTTTCTACACTCTGAGATAGATGGGAAAGAATTAATTAAGTAGGTAAGTGTACTCCACCATCGCTGTATATTCTTCTACCATCCTCACATAATTCTGAACCGATCTCAGGTTCATTGTTTCCCATGTTAACTCTTCTGTCTTCTCCTCTATCACTTTCTTCTGACCCTTCCCTAGACCACATACTCTAACTAAACGTGAGGACCACAATAGATCTGGAAAAGTCGAAGTAGGATAGACACCTCAAGTAATCTAATATAATCATATCCATATAACCAGATGACAAAAATGTCAAAATACTTGCAGGAACACTTTAAATATAATTGAATATCTACATAAGAATTTCGACGGCTAAAATAAACGAGAAATCTCTAGATGTGCCTAAAATTTGTTAGTATTCTCTATTATAAAATAGAGAATAGATAGATATATGCAAATTCATTAATTATTTTCGTGTCATGAATTACAAAAACTTTAATGGAAGTTCACAGAATATTATCGCTATCTTAATTATTAATAAATTATAAAAAGAGAATAAATATACTTAGGGGTAATTATGAAGTCGGTAATAAGTAGGATAGAAGCTTCGTTGATTGTGTATGATATGAAAATAGTATTTCTAGAAGATAGTATTAATAAGTAAAATACTTGGATTGAGCCATTTAGACGATATTAATGAGTGAAATAGAAAACAGATCTAAGTGTTACAAGAATTATGGAAAACGTCAATGGATGATTCTAATATTGATTGATTATCACAAGATCTAAGAAGAAAGGCGCCATCAGAACCCTCCTCTTTCTTGCATAGAAGTTGACTTATTTAAATTTTTAAAGCTTTCCAACGCAAGAAAATCTTTCCAAAGAAAATATTAAAATATTCTTCATTTAGACTTCACTGCTAAGATTTTGGCAGCATAGTAAGCATTCGCACTTACTCAATAGAAACGCTTTAAATTTGATTGAGGTTTAAAATTTGTAAAAAATCATGTCAATCACAAAAACCTTAATCCAAATCTTACGTAATAACGGAAACGTTTCAATACCTTTTATAAAAATTTAATGCAGACACTCTTTAAATAAATATATACTAAGTAAATACATAAATACATTAGCTTCATCAGAAATAAGAGTAGCGAACCTGTCTCATGCGATTGAGGTTGAAACATTGACGGTAGCGGAAATGCCCAGGGTATTGTCCAGTTCACAGAAAAGAAATTGAACGATTTTAAATTATAATTTCTATCCATACTATGTGACAAAAAATACAAATCACCCAGCAAAAGTTATGTTAATATACATATGTTTAAACAAAATTTTGTGCAAATATATAATGTTATGAGAATAATAAGCATTAAGAAAAGTATCAAAGAAGCAGTAAACATTTGTATCAATTTTTGCCAGACTGTATCGGAAAAATTCATTGTTCCTAATTTTATTATGAATCAGTATAGTCTAACTATTCAATTGAAACAAATGTTCAAAGACAACAAAATTACCGCCAGGTAAGCGATCTTGAAAAGTGTCGTATTGTGAACTTCATTAGGTACTGAATTTCACGAAATTTAAGCAGATACTAAGACATATTGCTCTAGTTATTCATTACTGGAGAGGTTAAAGTAGAAAACATAGCCGAAATCGACTTATTTGAGAGATGAAAAAGGCTCTCAACAGCCTAGAAGATCCACCAAACGTGAGGATGAGAAACAAAATTTACTTGCCCGTAGAGATCGGCCTAGAAAAATCTGTTAGAAATATTTAGAAAGATAGATTATGTTTTCCATATATCGCCATATTGATTCATTTGGGTTAATTTTCTATCGTCTAAGGTTAATACCAATATCGTTTTTTCGGATAAATCGCGTTTTGTTTGTGGGACTATGGTGATCATGAACGAGTCCAACGTCGAAGAGAAGGAAGGCAGTTTTCGAGTTTTTATATAGAATGTGAGAGTGCACTTACTTGAGGATTGATGATTTAAGGTAGAGTTAGTACAGGAAAGACTTCTTTAGCAGTTATTCGAGACTCAATTGACTGACGCGGTCGTCAGACCTGTTACCCATAGAATATATATGGGATATGACAGATCGAAGAGTTGGTATAGTTCATAATCTTCTACTGAACTTACAAAAACTAGTTTCCTAACCCTCTAACAAATTTAACTAAACTCTACTACATAGAAACTCATTCCAAGTTACTTGGATTGATATTCCACAGGAGTTCATAAAATATCTCTTTAGAAACATGCCCGAATGAATAGCAGAATACATTCGTTTATGCGCAGCGGCAACTCATTGCCAACTTTTGTCTACAAAGTATATGCATTTTTCAATGAAAATTTAGTCATTTATTATACGCAACTCAGTAAATATTTATACAAAATTTGGTTTAAAAATATATACTTTTACAGAGATTCGTTTTTTCTGCCGTATAGTATATTTATGATCCATATTTATATAATTCATACATTTGTGTTTAAGTTTATATTTATAACTATTAATATTTACTTTTTATTAATTTCCAGTGCCATTCATTTACTGTTGGATAACTGTGTACAGTTATTACGAAGAACTAAACCCTAACCGATCACAATATCCAAGCAACACGGTTATTTCCTATGCTGGTACAGGACCAGATCAAACTGAACCAATTAAATATCCAGAAGTTGTATAATGGAATTAAAAGAAATTATAAATTTCATTGCTTTCCATGCCTTCCACAAATATTCGATGTCGATATAGTCAAAAATAGCAATAACTTGTCTACAGTATCATATAAGATAATAACACGCTATTTCCGACATGGTTTTTATTATATGATTCATTTTAGAATTAATAATATAAACTTACATCCTGTTTGTCACATTTCATGTTAGATATGGTAAAGGTACGATAAATTCTGCTGCATATGTAATTGAACTATATCAATAAATAACACAAAAGGATTACTAATAATCTAGTTTACTGCAGATAATAAACTAACATCATGTTTTAATTTAATAATTTATTTTCCTAAATTATAGTATCGGTACTACTAATAATACAGATGTCCTTCAGCTTTCGCCGTCTAATCTCGTTACAATCAATATTTCATTACTGTCAGCTTATTTATACATTTTTTTAAAACATAATCTATAAGAAAGTGATTCATTTCCATAAAAGAATTAAAAGCATTTAAGTTATTAAATATATTTATAAATTATATAATAAAGTTGACTTGTCTATTTCTGAATTTAATTATCAACAAGACCAGATAAAGAATACTGTTGTACAAAAGTCACTAAGCAATTAGATAGATTGGGAACAATTCCAAAATACCAAAATAGGTTTTCCCAGGAGATTATTGAACACGAAACTTCTTTACTTTTGGAAGCAGATACTCACCTTCAGTTCTTCGATCGATTTTAGAGGATCCTCAACACCAATTTCCTTCCATCTAAGTCTCTTCTAATCAGCAATCAAATAAGAAATCGTTTGGCAGAAACTTTTTTCCATATTGGCATCTACGAGGCCTGATCAAAAAATAACCGTTATTTTCAATTTTTTCAAAAAGTATTTATTTATTCATCAATAACTATCTTGTCCCCTTCAAAGTAATCCCCCTCAGATATAATACACTTATGCCAGCGTTTTTTCCAATCCTCGAAACACTTCCGAAACGCGCTTTTTGGTATCGCCAACAGCTCCTGTTTCGATTTTTCTTTTATCTCCTCAATCGTAGCAAAATGCTTTCCTTTCATCGGTGTTTTCAGTTTTGGGAAGAGGAAAAAGTCAGCGGGGGCCAAGTCCGGTGAATACGGTGGTTGAGGCATGATAACACAAGCATCGATGTGTGAGCTGGTGCGTTATCATGGTGATTGTTTTTTCCACAATTCCGATCGTTTGAGCCGTATTGCTTCACGCAAACGTTGCATAATTTCCTTGTAGTATTCCTTATTAACCGTACGACCTGTTGGCAGAACTCATGATGCACCACGCCATTATAATCGAAGAAAATAGTGAGTAAAACCTTCACATTTGATCGAACTTGGCGTGCATTTTCTCGGCCTTCTGTAAAGCGCTTGTACCACTTATAAACACTTTTTTGAGACAAAGTGGACTCGTCGAATGCCACAGTCAACATTTCAAGTGCCTTGGAGCACTTTATTCCGTTTTTAACGCAAAATTTAATACATATTCTTTGATCCTTCTTTTCGAATAGTAATAAATCGAAGAGCACACCAAAACACGACTAACCTTTTTATTTATCAAAAACAAACTGACAATCCAAAATAGCTGATATTGCCAACATATATAACAGACATGTGTACCAACATAACAGAAAAAAAATGCGAAAATCGAACATACGTAAATCACGAAATTTGAAACGGTTATTTTTTGATCAGACTTCATATATGAATAATGGAAAAGATTTGATAATGGAAGAAAATTTAAAAACTTATTTCTCAAAATTTTTTTCAAATTCAATGGAAACTGTTATTTTTTTGTTTAAACGTATGACAACGAACAAATTTACTTAACTCTTCTTTTTAGTAACACAGTCGCCTGATGGACTCCATTTTTCAGTTTATAGATTTCCTAAGATAACCCGAAATTATAAAATGAAAAAGCTTAAATTGAAATTGGCTACGACCTTACAACATAGCTTAGAAATAGAAACGAAGAATAAAATAATAAGGACAATAGTGCTAGCAGCAATTGAAGAGACACATGGCATTCAACTGGAAGCACATAAGATAAAGCAGATGAAAGGCTTCAAATACTTGGAAGCAGCTATAGACAAAACTAGAAAATAGGGAAAAGTAATTAGTCAGACGATAAGAAGAGCTGGAAAAGTATCTGATGCCCTAAAAGATCAATACATTGGAAAAAAAATACCGAAATTCAGATGATGATAAAAGTAATATCTCCAATTTCAAATTCAAAACATTATGTGTGCCTACAAGATGCGATATAATGCTTATTGCCTATGCAATAAATTACGCGTTTTTATGAAAGTAATAGAATGAAATAAAATTAACTTATTTTGCTAAGCTGTCTTCAGAATTCTTCACTGGCAATAAGAGACGCTGATAGCACCTAGTCACATAATAATGTATCTAATTCTGAAATTCATACAACTGAACACCAAGAATATTTATTATTGATTTATAATTTACCACTTTACTTTTCTTACATTTACTTTAGCTTGTGAGGCGTGGAAAAAATAAAATGGATCTTGTCAAAGTTCATATACAAATTATTGTATATTGAAGTAATTTTCTAAACTAGTCAAAAACCATTGCGAAATTAAATTCTATATATCGAGACAAGCAAAGTTAAGATTAGGTACCGTAGGAATTCATTTAATAAATAGTATGTCATTTAATTAATTACATATGACATCAAAAAATGATGAAATGAAACTTATCGTGCCTCTATCATATGAATTTAATGTACAGAAATGTTTAGGATATAATTCTAGACATTTCAAAAGATTTTATTAGTATAATAATGAGTAGCAATACGAAAATAACTCATAGAAATTAATTATTTTAATATACTTTGTTCGAAGAATGATTCAATAAAGTATTTGAGTATGAACCTAAATACAACTAGTTTAACACCCACTATGAATACAGTGAAGGAATATAAAATAAGTCCTTCTACTGTACCAAAGTTACTATATAATTAAGGGGAAGCAGTCGACTACACAACATGTTAATTACAACTCAATATCTTTTACCCACGTGTACTATACATACATGGGAATGATTCAAAAAATGCGGTAACGAAAGGTACGGACAAACTTTAATCCAAAGGCATATATACTGGTAGTATTGGAACAAATTTATTATCAATATTTTTGGCCAAATCCAGTAGTACATTGCTTTAGTGTATCAATATCGCAATAGAAGAAATCAAGTTTCTGAAATCACATAGTGATGGTGTCTATTTATGTATTATGACATGATTGTTACGCTGCGTCAAACCGAAACTTTCTATCTCTTTTCGTTGTCGAGATACTGCCTTTATATAAATGCCGTTTTGTGGTCCGTAACTCCAAAACTTACTTTAAAAAATGATTGTTTTTTTGGTCTCTACTTATTTTTTATGACGTGATTGTCACGCTGCTTCAAACCGGAACATTCTATCTCTTTTAGTTCCCGAGATATTCGTAATCGTTTGGAAAAGTTGTCCCTTTTCTTCCCGAAATATTTGCAATCGTTTGGACGAAACTGTAAGTTTTTGGTTAGTAACTGCGAAACTTACTTTCAAAAGTGGATATTTTTGGTGTCTGCTTAAGTATTATGACATGATTGTTACGCTGCTTCAAACCGGAACATTCTATTTCTTTTCGTTCCCGAGATATTGCCATTATAAGAATGCCGTTTTTTGGTCCGTAACTCCAAAACTTACATTCAAAAGTGATTGTTTTTTTGGTGTCTACTTATGTATTATGATATGATTGTTACGCTGCTTCAAACAGGCGTAATCGTTTGTCAACTAATTGCTACTCAAAACTGTTTTTCCAGGCCTTTAGTACGATATGCATAACCACGGAGCTTAGACAAGCAGATCATTGCTAGTCTTAAACATCTATCTTGACGTAATCGAATTCAATGCACCAAACCCGGACTTGTTTCCACATACCTAAACAAGTTGGTAAATCTTTCTGCTGAGGTGCTGAGTCACTTAGGATGCAGCGCCACAGTATAATTGATATGTTATATATTATACATCATTTAACGGCTATGTTGTAAACCTATGATTTCCTGTTACGAAATACCGGAAAATACGATCAAGAGGAGTAATATGACACTTGTAATAGCTTCTGTTGCCTTACTTTTTCAGTTGAATTTGATCAATAAGGTTGATATATAACCCCTTTCCACATTAACTTTTGTAAATTCTGTATACGCATTTCGACAACCAAGTTGTCATCATCAGCAGATAATTTCAAAGTGTCGCACCTGGTAAAACACGGCGAAAAACAACCGTACGAAAATCAAACTCCGTACGCAATTGTCTTTTTATGACTAACAAAATTCAAATTAAAAGGTATTAATATTGTTACTTCTTGCTGTCGATTCTAAAACTACTTATTTAAGCGTTTATTCTTATATATTCTATTTTGACAACAATAATAACGTAATGTTAATAACAGGACATTACATGTGTATAAGTGTTTGATACTAAAATATATAACAAATTAATACCAAAACAGATTCCTTTTAACTGCAGTAGATACAACAGTTTGTTTGTGTTTTATTTTTCGCAAATGTGTGAGGAACTATTTTACTAATAAAATAGTCTCCCGGACAACGTGAATTAAGTTCAGTCAAAATTTAACTTAATTCACAAAATAAATATGCTCCAGAATTTGCTTTCTTATTTACAACAGTCCACGTTGGTTTTATGCATCTGACGACACATATACACATATACACATAATTGATGAAATAATGAACTCATTTGGAAAGTTATAGCTGGCGCAGACCATAATTTCACATGTATCTGATCTTCAAATTATTCCACAATTATATTAAATTTTCAGGTGAAGCAATTTTTTATTAATTTCTAAAGATGTAATTGGCTCAAGTTACTACTTACTCTCTTTCTGGTTTTAGTGTAATCTCTTAGAAACAATTGTTGCAATAAATTCATATACCCACACTATGTACTTATATTAAAAATTGTTAATTTCCAAGGTTCTCATTGTTTATATCTTAGACTCTTTTTATTGATAATATATGGAACGTCGACTCACTATAAAAAAAAGGTAAATTTAGAAAGTATGTAAATTACGAACTATCATATTCTACTATTCTTAGTTGAATTTGATGGAGCCTGTGGTTGATTGACTTGATCAATAAGGTTGATATATAACCCCTTTCCACAATTAACTATTTGTAAATTCTGTATACGCATTTCGACAACGAAGTTGTCATCATCAGCAGATAATTTCAAAGTGCCGCACCTGGCAAAACACGGCGAAAAAATTGTACGAAAACATAAACTCCGTACGCGATCCGCACCGTTGAAAACCAAGATGTGCACTGTGTCTGTTTCACAAGATTTTTAAAAAAATACTTTTACTTAAACTAACATGCACTACATTGAAAAAGGTTATTATGGTCAAGAAGTGTCTGTGTGATTTATGTGTGTTTTATGATATTGTTCCTCCTGTCTTTCAGTAGAGAGAAGAGAGGGGTTTGCAGAGGGCCGGCGTCATTAACGTTTACCACATGGCTTAAATTCTTTAAGATGTGCATGCTTTCATACGCGTCCAGTTCGCGATAATTGTACACGTTCTTTATCAAATGTAAACAATCCATATTAACACTGTGGTTATTTTCTAATACATGTCTCGCTATACCCGATTTTTCCGGTCGGTTGAATTTTATGTGCGAAAGGTGTTCTTTATACCTGGTTTCGATCGATCTTTTAGTTTGGCCGATGTATTGTCTATTGCACTCTAAACATTCAATTCGGTAGATTCCCGATTTTTTATTCTCTTCAATTTTGTCTTTTGCATTTCCTAACAGCATTTTAAGGGTATTATTGGGGCGGGAACATACTTTAAACCCGCGATCTTTAAAAATACTATTCAGATTTTTTGTCACACGATGGAAAGGTAAACAAACAAAATGCTTTTCCCGATTGCTCTGTGGTGAAAGACATGTGGTGTCACGGATTGTTTTTCTTATGTTGGCCTTTCTAATTAATCCATTGATTATTTCCGAATCGAAACCGTTGTATACCGCGATATTCTTAATGAGGTTCAATTCTCTTTCATATCTTACTTTTGTTAGTGGGAAATTGATCAAACGATTAATCAGAAAATTGAATGAAGCCATCTTCTGTTGCATGCTGTGATTTGAGTCAGCCGTAATGAATTTATTGACATTGGTTTCTTTTCGGAAAATATCAATTTCTATTTTAAGATTATTCCTAATAACTAAGGTGTCCAAAAAAGGCAACATGTCATTGTTTTCTTTTTCTACTGTGAATTTAATTGTCGGGAATTTTGAATTTAACTGTTTAACGAAATCATTTAAGTTGCATAAATTTAATTCTAATCTACTTCTTTTACTGTACAGATATTTCATTTCCATTTTTAACCATTTCATTTTCGCATATGAAATGATTTACAAATAGTTAATTGTGGAAAGGGGTTATATATCAACCTTATTGATCTACTATTCTTGTACATTACATCATCTCTAAAATTTAGACCTGAAATTGAATCCATATTTTCAAACAAATATATGTAAATATAAAAACTCCAAGTTATACTTAATTACACTCTGTGCTTAATTATTAAAACAATATTATTATTTATTAAAATAATAATTAAAGAAAACTGAATAAACAAATCTACTACACATCTACTGTATATCTGCAGCTATGTCGAGAGTATTACTATTGTTGCATTTCTCCAACAAGTAGTTTGTGAAGCAGACAAAAAGTTGACGAACGTCGGCAGAAGAAGAAACAGTATGAAAGGTGCAGTTGCAGCTCAGAAACCAAACAGAAACTACTTATTCTTTTCATATTCCTGTGTCCAGACGCTGCATATTTTATGCAGTTTAAGTTTACCGTACCAGTTAGATTTTGACTTCTTAAAACAAGGTATGTTTTACATATACTTTTTCTTTTTAAAAGC
Source organism: Dermolepida albohirtum (assembly GCA_031893035.1). Classification (NCBI taxonomy): domain Eukaryota; kingdom Metazoa; phylum Arthropoda; class Insecta; order Coleoptera; family Scarabaeidae; genus Dermolepida; species Dermolepida albohirtum. Next base: position 364,752 of record JAVIWB010004270.1, on the reverse strand, counting down.
ATCCAAATCTGAAATATTTTAAGAAAATTGGATTTTGGAATGGATCTAGAAAACACAGCTATTATATTTTAACGCAATGTGTTAAAATATTATCTATCTCTCACAAACTTATATTTTGACAAAATATGTTAAAATATAGTAGTGGTATTTCTAAATAGAATATTTAATTCTTAAGTCGATTGATTCCATTAGAATCGCCATTAGAAACGCAATAATTTTGGGGAAAAACGTTATAGTTTTCGAAGCTATTTTAAACTCCATCTAAATAATAACAGTGTACACGTCGTTTTGTTAAAATGGAAAAAGCAGAGTATCGTGCGGTGATTAAATACTTCGTAATTAAGGGTATGAAAGCTACCGAAATAAAAGATGAGTTACGGGATATATTAGGTGAATCTGCTCCATCATCCGCCACAATAAGTAGATGGGTAAATGAATTTAAACGTGGTAGAACAAGCTGTGTTGATGAAGCGCGCTCTGGAGCACCCAAAATCGTGACTTCTAAGGAAATGATTATAAAAATCCATAATATTATTACGCAAGATCGACGACTCAAAGTGAGAGAGGTAGCTGATATGGTAAACATTTCAACAGAACGCGTACACCACATTTTAACGAAAGAATTGGGCCTTTTCAAGCTTTCGGCAAGGTGGGTGGCGTGATTGCTTACGACTGATCAAAAGTTCACTCGTTTGCGCATTTCCAATGAGTGTTTGGACCTTTATAAACGGAATCCGGTTGATTTTTGTAGGCGATTTGTTACTTGCGATGAAACTTGGATACATTACACCTTCAGAAAGGTGCCACAATAAACGGACATGCAGAACTTCTATAAAAATTAAATGTTGAGATTCGTGCTGAACGGCCAGGAATGGTAAAGAAAAAAATTAAGTTTCACCAAGACAACGCTCCCTCGCGTACCAGCACAGTTGCGATGTCCAAAATCCACGAGTTGCATTTCCAATTAGTACCGCATGCGCCTTATTAACCGGATCTAGCCCCTTCCGACTTCCACTTTTTTCCAAAATTGAAAACGGCACTAGGTGGAAAGAAATTTTCGACGAGCTTATCATCTTCGTAAATCAGTATTTTGCAAACCTTCCGGAATCGCATTTTAGAGATGGCATAAGGGCATTGGAGCACCGTTGGAATAAATGTATTGCTCTTTTAGGAGAAGATATTTAAAAATAAAAATTATTTTGTATTTAAAAAATTCGTTTTTCTTTTCCATTTTCACTACTTATCAAACTACCCTCGTATATTGAAAAATAATGTAATTTCAGTTTAATTTGTTAATTTCTCGATATCATTCAGCTATAATTTAAATTCAAACGCTCCTTGTGCTCTAAGTTAATTTGCTATATTACTTATAAAAGAAAAAATTGTTATTTGCTAACTGTATACATAATATGAACACGATTCACAATGAAAAGTTATTATTCAGTAAAATAACTCGTGAATGAAGTAAACTCCAATGCGCATGTTTACTCGTTTGCCCTTTTGTAGTTAAATGTGAGTTCAGATTGCCAAAGTGTGCGTTGAGAACCTCTTCCTTTCAAGCCACATACATACAAATATACATACAGTACGTAAAATATATAATAAAACAAAAACAATTTATTTTTGATTAAATCCCTATTTCCATTACATTCCTACATTCTTTTCTTTTCTTGTTCCTCTGCTCACTTGTAAATTGCCAAAAATAAGCGAATAATAAATGAGTGACCTCTACTGTCAAGGTTAAAAGAGACGAGAAGAATATTTATATAATTTAAAATGGGTAAGTTTCGATGTAAAATTGTGTGATACCTGATTAATGATACATTTTTAATTATTAAAATACGAAAGGAAGAATATAGTTCTTGAAAATTAAGTTATAAATGTGTGTAATTCTTCACCCTCGTTTAATTATTTATTGCATATTATGCATACAAAATTCAAACAAAATTCTGGATTTGGTTTCAAAATATTCAGGAAAATTCTTTAAGAAATTCGCACTAAGTATTAAAATATTATTTGCTTAAATTACAACTTGTAAGGTCACTTTTGGTTGCTCTATAATCTTAAAATAATGATGGCCTTGAGTCCACAAATACTAATCATTAAAAATCAAATGCACCCTCCTTTTATCATATATTTATAATATAAAACAGGCAATCTTTCCTATAATGATTATGGTAATTATTTCCTGTTCATATTAAATAGTTCGAATTTGAAAGTCGAGAATTTTGTACGCAGGTCAAAAAATATACCGCTCAATACTTCGGTATTATATTTTGGGGATGTTATATATTGAGCAAGTTAAAATTAGGTAGATATTTTTAAGCGGTAATAGATATTTCAAAATTGAATTGTGAATAATAGAAAATAATAATTTATAAAAATATTATAAATACAAGTTACTCCTTGTATTCCCACAAAAAAAACTAATTGAAATGAACAGTAAGTTAGTCATTCGTTAAAAGTTATGTTGAAAGAGCTGTTTTATTCCTTCATGTTGTCACTGAAGTGTCACACTTTAATTCTCTCGCTCCACTCAACTGAAAAAAATAAAGTATAGAACGTGTCAGCTAACACTTTTATAAGCGAAAATCAACAACTAACATTTAAATAATCATATTAGGATCTATTTTTGATTAAATTTGCGAATATATTTACTTAAGTACAGCTTATTCATTTGAATGACTTGACTGAAAATAGTTAGCTTTTGTGTTTTTGTTAGTTATTGAGATTCTAATATATCGTTCAGCCATAGAAATGGACCTCCACCCAACGTGTTTCTCTGTAACGTCGACATTTGACGCAGTCTTCTAACAAAAATGTTCAAAAACAATGACCAATGTGTATGGAGAATTCGAAAACTTTCAAAGAGTTTGCATTTTTCAAAGTAGTTTTTCGAAGGTATATTTTCCAATGAGTACATTATCTTTGTATTGGACAAAAAGCGTAAGTGCTTTACATCTACATTTCATAATGCCTTGTAGTTTCTTCATAGTTCTATAAATTCAACTGATATTCAGTGAAATCTTTTGGATTCTTTATAGTAACCAAGGTAAAAGAATTATTAATTGATAATTCAATTAATTCATTTCTTTACACGCTCCTGTTACATCCATAATCTCTCCAAACTAAAGATTCAATAAATCATCAAAATACAAAAAGAATCAACTCAAATAACGAAAACAAGAGATGACCATTTCAAAACTCAAGAGTACATTTAGAAAAGTTCTGGAACTATTGACTTTATCACAAATCAAACGACTAAATAATGAAACAACCAAGCAAAACATAGCCCGTCCTTATGTTTCAGATTTTACAATACGATTCTTGCAAAAACCAAAATCAATATTCTCAATTAGCCTGTGCGGTGGCTAAACCTATCGTCAATAAGAAATATTTGATTTGTATACTTATAGCCCTCCAATGAACTTACAACATCTACATGATGCTCTATAAGTTACTTGCAACGAACTTCCATACTAGTCCAATTTGCCTGGGCGAAAAGCAGAATGTATACTTTTACATGGAGCGGTAACTCATTAAATTTTATCTTTGAAGGGTATGAATTATCATTGAAAATTTAGCCATTTATTCTCAATATGGTGAACGTTTGTACAAAATTTATTTAAAAAATATATACTTTTACTGGGTGAGCACGTATTTACTTTACGCATATACAGGGTGGGTAGACATTAATGGATAATCATCAGCTAGGGCGATTCTATAATTAATTCTGAGTCGACAGTACTAACACAGAAATATTGCATTGTCATTAGTTATGCTATACGAATTGCTTAAAACAAGTGTCGATTTGGCAACATGGTATAAAATTATCAATAAATCAATAGAAATGATATGACAAAATGCAATACTACATCAAAATACCGTATCGTATACTCGTTTTCTGCCAAACGCATATTTCCATTGCAAAACCCAAATATTATGCACATATTAACGTATTCGTTGAAAATGTACACTACAAATTGTTTGGGATATCACAAAGATGAGGTAAGTAATGGAAAAGAAAATAATGAACATTAAACTAAAAAACGTCAAAATTTGATAAATAATTATTTTGAAATTAAATTATTCTTGGTCAGGATTGCCATATGTACTCTAACGTAAAAAGCAATTAGGGAAATAATAAGGCAAATTATTAGCATAAAACGATTAATTATACCAATAAATTAATTTTTATATGATAGTAGCCAACATAGTTTTCTACAAAAAATTTTTCACTTCCCATACAGTCCAGATTTACCACCTTGTGATTTCTTCGTGTTCCCATTTCTCAAAACCAAAATCGATATGCGAGAAGTACGCTTTTCCACATATGTAGTAGCGTTTATGCTTTCTCGCGCCATGTTTCTAACGCACTTTTGAATAATAGAAACGTTTCCAGAGAGAAAATAGATTTTAGAGAGGATTATTTTTAAAAATCCTAAAGCCAGTTATAACAAATATTTTCCTTAATTTTTTTGTAAAAACTTCCGGAACAGACCTCGTATCAAATTCTTACATAATTTTGACAATTTTTTTACAATTTATATAAGTTTACGAAGATTACAATAGAACTTGTGACACACAATATTAAATATCAAATAATATGGTTGTTCAGAAAGTTTTCGCCATTTTCCATAGATTGGGCCGATTATTATATAGACATTATATTGTTCCTATTAACGTTTATCACTATATATTTCCTAAAAGATGACGTTTGTCACTATCAACGCTGATTTAATCATATTTATCCGGGGTTAGAATAAGCATGGAGAACGAAAAAATGCATTTTAGCGCCGCAATGTTTTCAAATTGGGAAAAAATTTGTGTTGTTTCTGAAGACAATGCTGCAAATTAATGAACAGTGCACGAGTGGATTGTGAAATTCAGATGGAGCGAATTTAATATTGAAAACCATTCCGATCGGCCGTCCAGGATCGATGACGACCAAGTTAAGATATAATCACAAATATTTAACGTACCATCACTCGTAAAATAACAGATGCACTCGATGTGTCAAATTCGACCAGGTATTTGATGCGGCTCGATTTCGTTAATCTCCTTCGTATTTGAGTATCTCGCGAATTAACCGAGGGAAATTGAATGAACCCATATATTCGCGTATGATTTATTTCCCTCACGTAAAGAACACGATGCATTTTGAAAATGGGCTAATAACAAATTCGAGTGAGCAGCCATCAACCACCCCAAAAGTAAATATCCACGCCCAAAAATTATACTCTGCTGCTGATAGGACTGAAAAGGCAGTGTACTACAAACTTCTGCCCGTAGAACCAAAGACTTAATTCAGTTAAATATTGTAGCGAGTTGGACAATTTGAAGCAAGCAATAGAACGGAAATATCTAGAATTGGCCAATAGTGAAAACGTGGTCGTTACTAAAAAAAACACTAGTCCATATATGTTTTCGGCCACCTGGTAAAAGCTATTGGAACTTCGCTCGGATGTTCTTCGGCCTACATCTGCTCCACTCTTGGCCTAATTCGCAGAACAAAAAAATCAATTCTCTAATGGTTTGCAAATAATCCTTTGAGCTACTTTTGAGCGATAAGCCAACATTTATTCTATCAGAGCAAGATAATAAAATTTCCCAAAAAAATAGCAAACCATTATATTATTGAATAAGTTTAATCATTAAAACAAAAAGTTATTTTTCAATTTGCCTCAAAAATTGGCTAAGACTTTCCGAGCAACACATATATATTTATTTTCATCGACAGTTTTTATAATGGTTTAATGAATTTTAGATATTCTGAAAATCGAAAAGTTTTTTTGTAAATGGTCTCTTAGAACCGGTTCAATAGCCATAGGATTATTTCATGCGGTAAGAAAATCTAACCTCCTTGTTCCTTTGAACCAATAAATAATAATTTTCTCCTACTTTTAGGTCGCCTCACTTATTTATTTCTTAAGCTCTATTATAGACGCAGCTGCATCAGAAGTAAGCGAAGATATGACACGGTTTTATATTGCTTCGGCGCTTGTCTTTTTAATTAAGGACGCCAGCTTACTTTATGGAGTTATTAAGGTAAGAACTAAACCGAAGAATGTTTTAATAATTATGGAGTTATTTGCAGGAAAAGAGAATATTTATGTTACCTTTCCTAATGTTCGAAGGATCGGTAATTAATCTTATAGTTTTCGCTTTATTCACGTTTTCATTGGTTAATCCTTTGATACTACTGTTTGGACTCTTGTTAGGTAAGTTCTTTTGTATACATATACGTATATACGCGCGAATAAAAAATATGTTAGACCAGAATTGTAAATTTAGACATGTATTATAGGCTTTGAGATGAGTTAGAGGTGAACATAACAAAAATTTTAAAGATTATCTTTCCATTTCTACGCACAAACTATTAAAATAGTTTCGAATTATTTTTACTTATGATTTAAAGGGTTTTTCCAATAGGGACTTGACAACTTTTAATTCAATTTGTGAACGCACCCTTTCACTAATCATCGAACTGTCACTGTCAATTTATTCAGTAAACTTAACATTTTCATCATGGTAAAGTACACGAACGAACAACGTCTGCAAATTATAAAAATTTACTACAGAAATTCGGAGTCGGTGACCGCTACTTTAAGACCGTTAACTCCGATTTTCGGTCGTAATTCTCGCCCTAGTAGACAGGCAATAACAAGTTTAGTGCAAAAATTTGAGTCTACATATTCGTTGTGTGATGTTGCCGTGCCAGTGAGACAACGGGTTGGTCGAAATGTCGAAAATATCGCTGCCGTTGAAACGTCCGTAACAAATGATCCAAATCAGTCAATTCCACGGCGTTCTCAAGAGTTGGGCATCGCCCAAACCACTTTATTGCGAATTTTGCGTAAGGATCTTGGTTTACACCCATACAAGATCAAGCTGACTCAAGAATTGAAGCCGATGGACCATTTGAAGCGACGTACGTTCTCCGCTTGGGCTCTGGAAAAGATGCGCCAAGATGATCAATTTCATCGCAAAATCATTTTCAGTGACGAAGCTCATTTTTGGCTCAATGGGTTCGTCAATAAGCAAAATATGCGTTATTGATCGGGTGAAAATCCACATGTGCTTCATGAAACACCAATTCATCCACAAAAAATAACTGTTTAGTGCGGTTTGCATGCCGGCGGCGTCATAGGGTTATATTTTTTCGTCGACGATAATAATCGTCACGTTACTGTGAATGGTAATCGTTATCGCGCCATGATTACCGATTATTTTTGGCCCGAATTGGAAGATGTGGACTTGGACAACATGTGGTTTCAGCAGGATGGTGCCACAAGCCACACAGTACACGTTACAATCGATTTATTGAAGAGTAAGTTTGATGAGCGTGTTATCTCACGAAATGGACAAGTCGATTGGCCGCCTCGTTCGTGCGATTTAACGCCTCTATACTTTTTTCTTTGGGGCTACGTCAAGTCATTGGTCTATGCCAACAAGCCGACAACGTTGGAAGAGCTCAGAGCCAACATTGAACGCGAAATATGATAGCAGCCGTTTTGGCCGAATTGTGAGGCCGAGTCATCGAAAATTGGGTCCAACGAATCGACCGCTGCAAACGTGCCCGCGCTGGCCATATGAACGAAGTCGAGTTCCATTCATAAATGTTTTGATTGTACTTCAACCCGATAATAAAGTTTTTGAAATATCTGAATTGGTCTGCATTTTATTTTGAAAAAAAATTTGTCAAGTTCTTATTGGAAAACCCTTTACAGGGAAGACTCGATAACGCGCATGCCCCGTATTTGATGAAATTTTGTGGAATTACAAAGCGATCAAAGAAATTTGTACTTTTTTCTTTTATAATTTCTAAAGAGATATTTGAGGAATACAACGCAATTGTTTTGAATTTGTTTAATTTATTTCTTAATATAATCTCCTGTAGCTCTATATACTTAACCCGGCGATGTTACAACTTTGTTAAGCCATCCAAAAAATAAAATTTGTCGGACTGAAAAATAGGCCTCTGTTTCGGCAATGGCCTCTTTATTTGATATGAACCGCTTTCAGCCAAGACATTTTTTTAAATTTGACAAAAAAAAAGAAGTCACAGATGGACAAATTTAGCGGGTATAGTTGATGGGGCACCTATTTGTAGAGCAAATCGAGTAGTTTTACTGCCACAATTGCTGATGAGTGGACAGGGACATTATCATGATGGTAGATAACTTTTTAGCTAGGTGGGACCGTTTTTTCTTTGATGCACTGTCGAACCGCTCCAGTAAATTAGCGTAGTACTACCCCGTGAGTGTCCTTCTTTTCTCCAAATAATCAACTAACATTATGTCTTACGAATCCCAAAATATCGTCGCCATAAGTTAAGTTTTCCGACTGATGGAATCGTCTTCGCCTTCTTTGGCGCACGTTCACCGGGAAAAACAGTTGGCGCCGACTGACTTTTGACTTTTGGCGTGTAGTAATATATCTATCTCTCATGTACAATCACATAACGCCGCAGAAACTCTCTCGTATTACGCCTAAACATTGCTTTGAAATTATCGCGCGATTTCGTTTTTGATCAATCGTGAACAAACGCGACGTTCAATTGAGATATTTACCGTATTAGTAATATATCTAATCTTCACCTGACAATGATCATGTTGTCGGTAATGACCACAATGGAACAACCTGGCCGCTTTTCATCATTCGGACACATTTAAATTCATTATATCAGTATCTGATGGTAGTCTTTGAAGGTACATGGTTCTTATAAACTGCATCCAGCTTCTCTTTGAATCCTGCACACGTGTTCCCATCCAAAAAAAGGAATCGAATTACTGACCAGTATTGTCCTTTTTCTATGACTTCACACTTACTCAATTTCAACAGTTATCAAATCAATATTACTCGTTGAATATCACCAAAATTTTGACAGACGTCAACTAAGGAATAGCACTTACTATCGCTAATGCAGATTTTGGCACAAAGTATCATCACCAAAAACGGGTATTCTCATATCATCCTGTAGAGGTCAGACTTAGTAATAATTATTGTCGTTTTTATAACATGCATAGGTAAAGCTATTGATGTTAATCCAAACAGTATAACTTAAAGAACCTTGTGTGATATTGAGTGATACATTCTATGCGTAAAAAACTATATTTTTTATGTTTGAACTTGAAAAACTTTAAAACGAAAGTATGGTGGATAAAAGACATATTAAGAACTGCAAGTGTAATGTTAGCAATCAAAAATGCATACGTTAATATGAAAAATTTCGCCATTAAGTGATGAAAGCGAGCATAGCCGTGTATCCATTTCTGAAAGCTTTAAAATCTTCAAGCAACGCAATAATAGTTTGCTACATCTTTAAAATATTGGCAAAATCTACATGCAATCAATTGCAATTGCCTGACAAGGATCAAAGGGTTGGAAAATGTATCCGGCATGAATTAACCAGAGATAACTAAGATCAAAAATGGCACTGTATTCTATTAAGATTGTGAAATAGAAATACATTTAGAGTGCCCAATCGCAACTCCATCACCATGAGAACGTAATTCAGAAGTTTCTATTAACCGTTTACATATTGGTAATGCGTCTGTTAAAAAATATTGCTGTTTGGCTTTTCAGTAAATGTTTTCTATAGTTATTAGCTACTTGAAAAATATTTTCTGATGAGATAGAGATTAAAACTACTAAGAATTCCCTATTTTAATTTTAACTCATTGAAAACATTACTCAAAAATGTCTAATAATGTCCATATAAATATGTTTACTAATTTAATAAATATAATTAAAATACTTTTCATATTTTTCAGCGCCTTTCGTTTACTCTTTAATGTGCGTCTACAGCTACTATACAGAGCTGGATCCTCTACGATCTGGCTATCCAAATAACATGATGAATCAAAGGACTCTAGAACAAATCAAGATTCCCGAAGGGATTTAAAAGATAAGCGTAACAACGCCATACTAATAATAAATTTGCAAGTATTAATAACAATCGCATAAGTATTAATTGCTATTTAAGATATTCTGTATATTGTCGGATATGAATAATAAGAGGTGGAGAAAACTAAAAAAATTAACATATCGAAATGCGATTTTGCAAAATATTTTTACTTAATTTTAAACCAGCTTTAAATAAGACTATAATATTTCGAAGTCTATCGTTTGGTACTGCCGGAGATTATAACAGCAAAAATACTCAGGTAAATTACAATCGTTGTAAATATTTTCTACTGAACTTTTAAAGAAACTGTACAATATGTGTAGTATACTGCTTTGGTTGACTTGTAATGAACAACATTTTAAAACTTAAAAGCAGAAATTTAAACTAATGCAACAATCCTTTTTCATCTTGGCTTTCGTTCTATAACCGCGCCATCGATAATTCTGCTACCGACGTTTCGTCTCCACTTATACGAGACATCTTCAGGGTTTAACTGCTGCTACTGCTTTCGTTGTTGCACTGAAACTGGTGCAAACCTGTACTGAATGAGTTATACAGGGATATTGATCATGAGTTAGTGAAACGTTACGGACACAGTTAAGTTGTTTGGAGATGCAGGATTGCCATGCGTTATGTATGGGGTAACCATCATTACGATTTAGGTTATTATATCCGTGGCCAATACGCCTATGTAAACCCATCCACCGCAGACTTACACCAATTTCAGTGCAATGACGAAAGCAGTATCAGCAGTTAAACCCTCAAGATATTACATAGAAATGGAGACGAAACGTTGGCAGCATTATTAAAGAAGATATGGTTCCAGCATAGAAGCCAAGATGAAGAAAATATAGAGAGCGATCGCGGAAGTCAACGAGTCAAATGAATGAAAGAATAAATTAATAATGTCACTACGTAGATGAAGCGTGACGAGCCGCGAAGCCTTGTTCAAAACGAAAAATAATGCTCTTTTAATAAGATATTACTGAAATTAACATGATACCCTGGATCGTCCGTGTTTCCTCTTTTATAAGCCTGGGCTAAATACGCATAAAAAATGGAGCTACCATACTTGTGGCACCGTGAGAGAAATCTCTGGATTTTGACGTCATCTCACTTATTTCTTCTAGTTTTCACAAATTTATTTTTGCAAGTATTCTTAATGTAATTAAATTTATTTGAAATCAAATCATGGAGTAAATTTTGATGTTTAATGTTTATAACTAAATTTCTTAAATTCCCTGCTGCCATCTAAGGAACAATTCAAATACGCCACTTTTAAATAAAGTTTTCTGTCGGCCCTTTTCTTAGTTGGATATATCTTCTTTGAAATATAAATTAAATTTTCATAAAAAAATTATCTGTTTTTAAATTCATCAACATATCTTTTAATGAAAATTTTAACATTATATAAAACAACAATGTACATACATAAGTGCATATAGGGTCCTTTCAATCTCATACTCACATGTGTATTCCATCGTCACAATTATTACATAATATCGAATTGAAAATACACAGCAATATGTTTAAAATTTTCGAAATTTAATTTCTTTTTTGATCATTTTAAAGATATTGGCATTTATAACAATTGCACTATACGAGTTCAAAACGATAAGTAAATTTAAATATGAGTATGCGAACCTTTACCTTCAAACGCTGTTTATTTATCGATTTATATTTTTCATTAGCAATTAATAAAATTTTAGCAAATTTCTCTTTTATTCTCTCTTCTCGTTTTTGTTACTGTTAAACGCTTATATTTAACACTTAAAAATTAAGTTTTTGCTTCTTATATATATTTGTCGCCAAAAAATAAAATTACAATGTTGAAAAGCAAGACTTTTTGTAACTAAAACGGGTTTTGTAAAGTGTCCTTTATAACGAGAATAGCAAAAAAAATATTTTTAGAAATATTATGGTCACTAGTAATTTTATACGTCAACTACAAACTAAAATATAACAATTTTAGGCTAGGACTAACTTAAAATGTGTGAGCAATGTGGTTTATGTCTTTTTATGTTGTTGGAAACATAAATACAACAGAGATATAACACATTTGGGAAGAGATTTTCTAGAGTTTTCTCTCACCAAATCAAAAACTATTAACATCGTTTCCTTCATACTTCGCTTTTCTCTTCTTACATAGAATTATAGTAAAAAAAAGCCAATTCTAAGCATTCAAAAGGATTTGTACTTGCTTTAAAGCAGGTAAAAACTTTTGCAAACAGTTATTTCAAATATCGACGATAAAGAAGTTTTTCCTCTTGTTATACTTTACCCGACAATAAAGTCTGTATCGTTATAATTATCCTATAAATTAATAAATAGATTGTCTTATTCCAACCTGATTTTCTTGATATTTGTGTTCATTAGAAAACTTAGACTCATGCAGTAAGAAAATGCAATAATACCATCTACTTTGTTTTAAGAAATTTTGTAATATTGTGCAAATTACATACACAATTTCCAGGGAACCAAAGCAGAATCCAAAAAAATGAAATATTCTTCATGGGTAGTATAAAAAATTCAATGTACTACATTAAAAACTTGTGATGAAAGTTTACTTACCAAACTTTACAGTATTATTAGTGAAATACTTGTTGGCGTCAAACAAGGAATTGAATACTTTGATCGTTAGTCTCGAATGGTGGTTAATGTTAGTAATATACATATTTACACATACACGTTTATTCTTTTTATTTATTTATTTTATTGTCAATAACTATACTATTATTATTGTGTATTAACTATTGCAAAAGCGACGAAACTCTTTGGGCTTCAAGTTGTAGGGCACGAGTCCCTTATTTCACCCTTCTTCATTAAAGAGTAATCTTCCATCTGGTTAAACTCTTTTTCCGTTACTTTCAATCTTTGATATGAACTACTTTCTAAATATATTAAAACTTTATAATAATTCTTACTTACTGATAAATTTGTTCAATATTATAAACCATTCCTATTTAGAAGGAAAAATTTTAACGATTCTGTACTCCGTCAAATCCAAATTTCTCGAATTATCTTCTTATATATTCCAGAATGTTATTTGTGCGTCCGTTTCGGTATGAGTTGCGACTTCTTTATGAGATGGTAATCACTCAATATCGAGATACGGTTATGGTTTTTAAAAATTAGTCTTCAAGTGCTCCTCTTGCTCAGGTTCTGTCAATAACCCAAGGACATACAGCTAGTATGAGTCTGGAAGTGTAAGCGTGAAAGTCATAACTGATGTGCAATTAGCCAGTAGTCAGCAGGCGTATATTAGTTTACGCGTTTTTGAGAAGAACGTTTCTCTTGTATTCAGAAATCTACGTCTTTTTTTCAATTTCTGTTATTTCTCAGATAATTCTAAAGTGGAAGGTGGAATTATCCAGGAAATAATATAAATAGAAAAGAAACAAAATATACTAAACAAGAGGAATGATGAATAGAGGCTGTGGAATAGAAAAACGTTAAATCCAGAAACGCATTAATAAACGTATATACGTATGTATAAAATACGCATACGACTGGTACACAGACCGTCAAACAATTATCGATTCCACGCTGATTTCCTATCACAGGATATAAAAATATTGGCTTATAAAATGGAAACGGCTGCTATAGTCCCAACGGTAGCAATGTTGACTTGACAAATGCAATATTTGCTGACAATTCAGGAAACCAAACACTCTAAGGTACCTGAAAAATTCTGATTTTCAAGTCTGATACATATAGATCTGATTTGACCCACTTCATTTTTGACTGGTACTTTTTCCTGAAAGGAATTGAATGGTTCTTAATGGCAATTAAAACGTACCCTTCCCTTAATAATCTTTATTCATGTATATTTTTAATATATATTGACAATTAAAGAGTTTTCTAAACTTCCTTCTTAAAATTTACCACCTGTTTCACTAGCACAAACCACTATTTTGCTAACTAATATTGATGTATGTTCTTATAAATGCAGAGAGAAATTGTATTTTCTATCTTTTTTAACGTGAAACAAACAATTGATCATGTTTGTTTTGAATAATAATTTATATAAAACAGAAAATAATATAGATGTTAAGTCAATTAGAAGACAAAGATTTGCCGCAGTTATCAATGGCGTGCGGTTGCCTTACATATAATCTAATACAAAAAGAAAACCGAGCACAATTTCTACGGGTAAACTGGTCTCCTTGTTTCACTGCCATTATTAAACTGTATTTAATTCGTTTATAATTAAGAATAGTATTCAATTATACTTTTAAATACCATCTATAATCATCCAACTCTATATGATTCCGAGTTTATATGACTACATAAAGTAAGTATTATACAACCGTTAAAATTAAGATTTAGTATGCGTTTGTGTACTATCGATTAAAGCGTCATAATTGTCAGTTTTTAATTCTGTATTTACGTATTGAACAAACACTAAAAAATAGATCAAAAAAAATTTATTAATACGCGAATACATTATAAATTCAGTCGATAAGAAACTAACCATTCAACTCCGTACATAAACTGTAACTGTCGCTGTTAAGAAATTTGCTGCCTGATACAGCGTATAGTAGCAGCAAATAAATCGCCCCTCGATTATTCCCGCACGTATCCACACGCTGGATGTGACCATAGCGTACACTGACAAACTATATATAAACGTTTCTTTGCTTTGTCTAGAATTAATACACAGATATATTTAATAAAACATTTTTATGAGCACAGAACGTAAATATGTCTAAGATAGTTACTAAAATTATATAAGTTAATTTTGTACATACACTTAGCGACATTTCTAGAGTTCCGAGTAAGTAATTCAATAAAATATTAGATTGCAAAACTTTTTAAAATATGTTCTTTCATAGCAAAAATAAATTTTGTCTATCAGCAATACTAAGTTTCTGCGGTCCGCTCTGTACTTTTGCTGTATAAACTTTTATTATCAAAGTTAAATATAAAATATACACATAATTTTGTTCAAACATAAATTTGAAAACTATACGACAAAGTTCGCAAATTCTAATACACAACTATATTCACCCAGAAACAAATATCTTTTAAACTTGTACATCTTTAGAGTTCGTTGTCTTTGAGAATAACTTTCGGAAATAATAATTACACTTGACTGCTTAGGACTTGTCCGTACCAATTTTGGACTATACTGGGAATAATTTTCTTCATCTTGGCTTCCGGACTCTTCGTCAATACTAGCATCGACGTTTCACCACCACTTGTATGGGACATCTTCAGGGCTTAACAGTCGCGCTGAAAACTGCAGTTATCAGCGTGACTGTAAATCCTTGAAACCCAGATGAAGAAAGTGTAGACAACGACCGCGGAAGTCTATGAGTTAGATTATATTGCGAATAATTTTATTGCATTCCTCTTAAGTTCGAATTTTTAAATCATTATTGGAACAACCATTTTCTTCGAACGATGTTTCAAATGAGCCCAAAGAGACTCAATATCGTTTATACAGGTGACTGAGACGTCGAATACCTCTGGGATATAGAACGACATCCATTCTTTAATAACCCGAACGCAATGCTTCAGATCGTTGTTTTATTGACGAATGAATTCTAAAATATTTAAATAAAAATATCTATTCATTAATCCGTATATATTCTAAAAATTCCCCACTATTGCAGCAAATATACACCCCCACGAAGTCTCCATATTCTACCTAATTTAATAAACTTTTCCGGACTGTCTCTTCCTCGAAAGTGAATTTGCAAATATTACCATATTCCAAGAAAGGATTGCATCTTATTCTAGTATTTTTTGGAAAATGTTATTCTCATTAATTTGGCTTGTAGATTTTCGCATTCGACGTTTATTGTTTCTTCTGTACTTCTGGGCCAGAAACCTTGTTCCTGGGACTTCTACTTCACTTGCCGACATCTCTGGGTTACTTTTGACGTTGTTATTATCGGTAAATGGAAAAGCAGTGCCAAAGACGCGGTTCCATTTCGAAAGCTTAAAAAAATATTTTTTATTCGATTTCTATGGTTTATCTATGATTTCCTTCCTGCAACTCAAACGATATCCGCTATTTCTGATTGTATAACGAACTGTTTTAGTGCAGTTTTATTTTTGCATGAATTTCTTTGTCGCCTGTCCTTTTTCAAAAAGTAAAATAATTGATTTTCTTTCATTAGTGACGTTAACGCCTGCATATATGCTAAATCTTTATAGTAGGTAGCTATTAACGACGCTTAATGAAATTTCTTTTATAAAATATTCTTCCGTTATAACCACTTTTTCTTGAAATTCTCTTTATGTTTTCTTAATATATTTTCTTTCCAGTATCAAATTCCATATGTACGGCTAAGCTTATTATACTTATCCATGACTTTTAACTCATCGCCTTTATAATAGTTATCACGCGCTCATTTAAAATCTTTGGACGCCTATTTCTATAACTAATTTTAACAGTTCAGAATATTTGAGTATTTCATTTCTATTTGTTCCGCAGAACGCTCTTTTTTGAAAAATTTGGCTATTTGGCTTAATGGTGTCTTTTCTTGTTGTTGTTAACTCGAGCTTATTACCAGACATATGCTTACTCCTACAGCTCATCTTTCTAGAAGCCTCGAATGCTTCGTTTTCACAAGTACGTGATACTATGAAGAGGATTCACGGATTCATTCTAAATTTATGGCTTACGATAGAAATATTTCATAAAAATAAAGTGTGCTAAAACTTTTTTGATATTCAGTGTTAGAACATTTAGCAAATTCTTTTGTAATAGTAAATAATAACAGTTTTCATATTTTTGTTAGAGATTTTAACAGTTGTTAACGTTGTTAAATAGAAGCAAATATGCTTTGTCACATTTGATGATATTCTACATTCACGGGGTGTTCGAACACTTTTGCACTGCCTGGATGTTTTGTCATTAGATGTGTTGCGCAACCTATAACAGTACCACTACCAAAATTTCGGGTAATTTCCTTGTTCTTACTTAAGTCATGCCAACTATACGCTATTATAACATTCATGATATTCCTCCATTTGTAACCTCATATCATACAATCCTAAGCAAATATTAGTCTTGCTTTCTTATACTTTTCGGTTGTGCACTTCATTTACTTTCCTTTCGGCAATTGGGAACGTATGCTGCTGTATAAAATTTGTTGTACAAGTTTCTACACCACAGGTCAATTTAGATGAGTTTTTATTTCATGCACATATATATATACATCACTTGAAGAAGGTAGTCTAAATACCGGTGAGTAATCTTTTCTTGAAAACTCGATTTTTTGCTTTAGAACGATTTGTATTATAAACCTGTCATGATGTTTCTCACCCAGGAGTTTACCTCTCAGCATATTTAAAGGTTAGTAGATTTCAAATAAATACACCTATATTTAACGACAACAATAACTACATAACTCCGTGGAGCTATAAAAATTTAATTCATATATTTATAGAGCGTTAATATTTACCAAATAATATTTCACCAGTTTCCTTGTACTCAGAGATACAATTTAATTATTATTTAATTAAATAACTACAAACATTTAATCAATAAGGTTGATATATAACCCCTTTCCACAATTAACTGTTTGTAAATTCTGTATACGCATTTCGACAACCAAGTTGTCATCATCAGCAGATAATTTCAAAGTGTCGCACCTGGTAAAACACGGCGAAAAAATTGTACGAAAAATAAACTCCGTACGCGATCCGCACCGTTGAAAACCAAGATGTGCACGTCGAAATGCGTATACAGAATTTACAAATAGTTAATTGTGGAAAGGGGTTATATATCAACCTTATTGATCAAGTCAATCAACCACAGGCTCCATCAAATTCAACTACAAACATTTAACGAAAAAAAAAGAATCTCTAAGAAAGTTACCAGAAATTATGGAACTATAGAAATTTCGACATGTGTTTTATCTTATGTAAATAGCGTAAATATTATTTAGATTACGATGATTATAATTAGAGTAGCGCTATATAATTTTAGATTTAAGTTTACTAAATGTTGTATTAAATGTAGAATATGATACTATACACTTCAAATTTCGACAATAAAAATAAGGCGTGCCAGAACTTCCAACAAAACGTTATTATTCTTACATTGTATGCTACATAAGCTATATTTATTGTCTATAACACATAATTTATTCTAATATTACTAGATACTATGTATTTTCTTTACACATATGTATGTACGCATAGTGTGAAATATGACAGTTAATAATAAAATTTAATGCAGTATATAATAAAGAAATCTTATTTAACTATTCAGAAGTTGTTTTATTTTACCGAAAACTAACCGATTATACACAACTCAAAACAATTAACGAATATTCTATACAATTCAGAGAGAATGTAGTTAGAATTAATATAACAACTACAAATATTTCTTTTAACTAGCTTCGAACTTTCTAAACAAGAAAATTAATCCACAGACATGTCTTAACATATTTATGGACACATCAAGGCGATTATCGTCCTTCAACGCGCTTCTTGGTTAATAGCTAAAAGTTCATATCTATGATTAGTAGTGAAGATTTACAATTGTGTGTATAATCCGAAATGTAAACACATCACGATCGGTCAGAAATGGAGACTTAGCCGGATATAGATAAATTGTAAAGTAGAAGAACATGCATAAATCCTATACCTTGGAATTATTTTTTGGAAACTGAAAGTGTCCGATAATGGCAAAAACAACATCAACAACAACAAAAGACGATCGATACTTATAGTAATTAGCACATAGATATTGTGCTCTTAATTCAACCTAAATTCGAAATGAATTATTCGCTGCTACAGGAAGATTACTATCAACGAAAACAATAGAAAATCATTTGTATAGTTCTAGATTATATACCGTAGATCATTGGTCTGCATCTCTATTACTGTAAAGCATAAACGAGCTAGTAGAATTTGGAAGAAAGAGAGTATTATTTGGGGCTATAAAGAAGAGGGACGAGTATTAGTCAGTACGAATCCAGATTTACGTTACAGTCAAATAACAGACGCAATAGCGCACCATTTATCCAGAAAAGGCACAAATATGAGGATGTGCCATGACGACATGGGCCAGGCTAAGCACTGGAAGGCACGCTGATCTTTATTTCTTAAAAATGGTAATGTCTAACAGCCCAGGGATATATGGATGAGATTCTACAATACATTATTCTTTCACATCAAGCAGCAATGGGAAAAGATTGTATTTATGAACAATAATGCTTGTTGAACAATCATAGTGAACAACTGGATCGACTAAATTGGTATAGATAGAATATAGTGGTCACAAAATTCTCCACATAGCAGCATTATAGAACACGCTTGGCATGTTATGGGAAAACTTGCTGTGCCAAATGTACCACCAAGAACACTCCAAACATTACGAATTGCTGTCAGGGAGGAATATAATTTCCCACGTAATGCTAATCCAATCCATGACTAAACATCGAACAACTGACCTTTATTAATGAAAAAACTGATGCCATGTCACGAAGGAAAACGAGCCTCTTGAAAAATGAGATTGCGCAAATGTAAAGTTAGTAATGAAGACATGACTCTAATCTTTTGAAACAAGTGTGTGTGATTTATCTTGTAATACATACACTGATATTTTTTTACTTCCACTACATATGTATGTATATGGTAGAAAACTAAGCCTTAACAAAATCACTATTGTTGTGGCTAAAGTCTGAATTAATATGGAACTCGAATCTGGGATTCTCACTTGTAGTCCAATCACAACTTACTGGTTAGACTGCTCAGAAAATTAACAAAATTGTGCGGAAAAACCAACATCTGAGCATTCGGATGATTTTCGATGTGGTAAACATTAACAAAAAAACAGGAAGACACATTTTGCATGATGAATTAAACATAACAAAAAGCAAAAATGATGCACTATCTGCAAAGCAGTTTTTAGTCGACAAGCGCATTGCTGTGCTTGATCATCCTTCGTAATCACCATGTGATTTCTGCCTGTTCCCAAAAGTGAAAAGTGTTTTAAAGGAAACACATTTTTAGTCTTTTGAACATATCAAAGCAAAAACAGCAGTTGTTGAAGAGGCTAATAACTGATGAACTACAGTATTATTTTGAACAATGAAAGACACGTATACAGTGGTGTATAAATAGGGGAGGAGAGTATGTTGAAGGGGATAGATGTTAAATATAAGTTTATTTGCAATAAATAACATTTCCCACACCAGTCTCGCTATTTATTTGCACACCTCGTATAGCATATTTATTTATGAAAATATTATAATTTATGAATTAAATTCAAATCAAACTTATCTAATAGCAAACACATGAAATATATAAATAAAAGTGAATCATATAACGTATCATAAACTGAAGTTAAATTCTTGTCCAGATTATTTCTTTTGTATTATTATTCATTCTTTGTATTACTTTATACTGATATAAAAAAAATGAAATAATTGACTGATTTTAGTCTCTTTTATAATTCAAAATTTATGCAAATATTTTTTTCTTTTGCTGTATGTTTATCTAGCTATCAAAAATACAATTAATCTAATTTATTAATAACTGTAATATATTGACAACCATACACAAAAAATAAACAAAAAAATTATGAAAAAGAACAATACATCTTTCATTCAAACATAATAAAAATAAACATAATATACATAGTATGAACAAAAGAACAAGGACGTGTCATCTTGCTAAAATCGTTACCAAAGTTACCAGTGCGTAAATAGACGAACGCTTCAAAATTTTGGCAAGTTGCCATTAGATGAACGTTAAAAGAATCGTTCAAATGCTAATAACACCCTGTTTACTACACGTTGCAAAGAATTCACCTCAGGTGAACTTGTGTTATTAACGAACGATTCTTTATGGATTTATCGCACCCTTTCGTACCCTCACTCTTTCGTTCGTACATTCGTATATTTGAACGAAAGAAAGAGGTATTGTTTCTTCATCATTTTTCTGTATAAGAGGTACGATAAATCTACAAAAAATCGTTCGTTAATGACACGAGTTTACCTGATGAGAGGTGATTTCCTTGAAACGCGTAATAAACAGGCTGTTTCTAAAATTCGAATGATTCTTTTCGCATTCATTTAAAAAAAATAATTACTGAACTAATTTACATATTAAAAAAATAATTAAATCTTATACTAACTTAAATTTGAATGTATTTCTCTCCACGATCCTCATCATAGATTATTAATATTTGTGAAACCTTTACTGTAATTATAATCTTTAATCAAATTAATTTAATTGTAGGCCTTTCTTTGATCAAACTAAATCATCTTATATATTAAATAAAATTGTAAGTTCTTTTTTTTATAAACAATAAACTAAAGAACTTTGAATAATGCTAAGCTAAAGATATAATTTATCTTGTATAAGAACCATAAAATTAATTAAGTCTTCGTTTTCTTACATTTCCATACTTCTTATTTTTCCTATTCACGGGTGTTGCGTTCTTAAGCGATCCTTACTTAAATCTTGCAACTAACTTCAAATATTATGCTCTTGACATGTATTTATATGGGCATTAAGCGTCATATACTTAAACTTCCAATACTTCACCAATAATATAGTATTTCTATTCATGGCTGTCTTTTGCACTACAAGGGTACTAAGAAAGTTTTGCAATATGACGCAATAATCAATCGTAGGAAGCTGCTTGTTGATGCATGTTGAGACATGTTCATACGTGCATAGTATCCGCCGCGCCATGTCGATGGACTCAGTTATTCATTAGCAGTAAGAGCGTAAAGTGCTTGCGATGGCATCGTGGTCACGAAATTATGGTTTAAACATAGACCAGTGCTTCGAAGAAATGACTATCGCACTAGGTGATATTTGTCCACATCGCACAACGATATTCAGGTGGTATAGAGAATTTCAAAGGAGAAATTTAACCGTGGAGGATGCTGAGAGGGCGAGAAGGTCACGATCGTCAGTTACGGAGGAAAACGTTACTATTGTGAGGAAAATGCTTGGAGAGGACGAGCGGTGACCTACCAATAGATAGAGGGTACTTCAGGCCTAAATGCACCAGCAATTCGTTCGATTCTGCATGATCATTTGCATGTGAAGAACTCTGTTCTCTCTGGGTGCCGCATCGACTGACTGAAAAGCAGATGACACGACGTGTGACTTGGTGCCGGGAGATGCTAAAAAATTTAATAAGCGACAATCGGTATGACAATAACATGTGACAGGTAAGCTGTACTATTACGATGTGCTGACCAAAGCTCAAAACAAAGTTTAGGTCTTTGATGATGAGGACACCCTGTAGTTGTCAGAAAATCCCGATCTGACACACAAAAGACAGTCACAGCTAAGTAGTATACGGAACAGTGCCTGGTTCCTCCATCACGATAATGCTCCAGCTCACTACGCCAAAGCCTGCACCAAGTATTTGACCACGACAGGATTGAAGCTTCTCGGGCACCCTCCCTACAGTCCAGATCTTGCTCCCTGCGACTTTGCACTGTTCCCGCATGTGAAAATGAAGCTAAAAAGAAGGCGATTTTCCAGTAATGAGGACCTTCTGCGGGCTTGAGACAACGAGTGTGCTTTACTCCCTAGTGAAACTTGACAGAAATTGTTTAAATATTGGTCTCGGAGGATGGAGAGGAGTATTGAGCGTAGAGGAAATTACTTTGAAAAAATTAAATAAACAAAGCTGTATCGCAAAACTTTCCTAGTTTTGTATTTGTTCAGGATACTTTATCACTTATAACACTTCTAACTACTGTGAAGTTAAATTATTTAATTACGTATGTATTACTGTAGCAAAATCTTATAATCTTAAATTAGTATGCATTTAGTACTATGTTCAGAGATATGTCTTGGCAAATTTTCTACATGTATCTTGTGCATGAGCGAATCCTGTGATTTGAGGAAATAAATAAAAAACTAATGATTAATTTTAACATAAAAATAAAGATATTTTATTTATTTTTAAATAAAGAATACTCAAATTACCTAGGTACACATCTTTTTGTATTTTAAATCTTCAATACATGAATACATATTTTTTCTAAAAATACTTGTCAGACTTTAACTAAAAATCTTAATAATCATAAAATATAAGCAAAAATATTTATTATAACTGTCTAAGATTACATTATGAAACATAGCCATTTGAAAAATGTTATCTTTAAATATTTTTTAAAATTAAACGTTTTAGCTACATGTTGAATTCATGCACGTTTGACTTGTTATGCCCTTTTTAACATTGATACACTTCTTTAAAACCAATTTATCATCATAGCAATATTCGTTTTTTATTATTGTATTAATTATTGCATTACTAACTAATCCTACCGATAACCTTTATGATATCCTTCTATGTATTTCATATTAACATATTGTTACGATGTATATAAATTAATTCTAAATAAATATGTTTTAGGTTCTCTTATATACATACATGTTATAACACATAAGAATGTACAAGAAAGAAAGATAGAGTATTATTCAATATTTACACAAAACACATGACAAAAATGGATTTTATTTCTTTTTAACAAGAAATATTTGCAATACATACATCATTATTTAAGATTATAACATAATTTTTTCAAGTAAGTACCTAGTAATAAATGAAGTGTATGGTAATGTAATATATGTATGTATAATGATTATTATTATTATATTATTATTGAGTATAATATTCAACACGATATGCATAAGAATATACAAGGGTAATTATATGTGCTTGATATGTGAACAAAGTAATTAATTCTTCCCTATATATATATATATATATATATATATAGTCCCTGGCCAAATTATTAGACGCACTGCAAGATTTCATGTAAAATATGAATTACCGAGTGATATTGTACCGTTTTATTATTTTATATTGATTTGCTTTTTAGTTTTATATTACTCAATCAATTACCTGTTTATTTGACATAAATAAAACAGCATTAATTTAGAAAAGCATAACTTTATTAGGTTTCAAAGAAAACTAAAATTAATGTTAGTAAAATTCAATATTTAGTTGAACCACCTTTAGCCGCTATCAAAGCTTTAATTCTACGCGGCATGCTGTCAATGCAAGACTGTACTGTCTCCTGCAATTGAGGATGATGATTCCATATGTAAATAATCTTTTCTAGGAGCTGCGTTTAGTTATCACATCCTTAGCCACTTCTCTCTTCATCAGCTCCCACACATTTTCAATCAGGTTCATGTCCGGGCTATTACCCGGCCAATCCAATAGAGGGATATTTTTTTCCGCCAAGAAAGCTTTAACAGACCGAGCAGTGTGACAGGGAGCTCCATCTTGCATGAAAGTGAATGATTCCCCATTTGGAAACCATTCTCTGAGCTGCGGAAGCAACCGATTTTGTAAAACTTCTTTGTACTGGTCTTGCCTCATTATTCCTTTGACGACGTACAGCCGTCCAGTGCCCTTGCTGCTGATGACTGACCAAATCATGACTTTGGTGGGATGTTTAACCGTCGGGATGACACAATCAGGATGATACTTTTCTCCATGACGACGACGCACATACTGAGCTTTGTTCTGCAAAATTTCGAATGTGCTTTCGTCACTGAAGCAGACCTGTAAAAAATAGGAAAAATATATAAACTTCCATGTTTATTTGCTTTATATAACTCAAAATGATAATAATGCATCAATCTTTGATTAAATTGCTGTATCTTACAGTTCTCCAGAAGTCCACATCTTTGTCTTGCCA
Organism: Dermolepida albohirtum; assembly: GCA_031893035.1. Taxonomy (NCBI): domain Eukaryota; kingdom Metazoa; phylum Arthropoda; class Insecta; order Coleoptera; family Scarabaeidae; genus Dermolepida; species Dermolepida albohirtum. Next base: position 340,191 of record JAVIWB010004270.1, on the reverse strand, counting down.
TTGCTTGGCCCACTGCAGGCGCTTTGCTCTCATTGCAGCTGTTAACTTGGGCTTCCTGGCGGGGCGACAGGCCTTGAAGTCTAATTCTTTCAATTTTCTTCGAACAGTGCGTTCAGAAACATAAACGCTAGCACCCTCGAGTTGTGATTTTATGGCCTTTGTGGTAGCAAATCTGTTTTCTAGACAAATTTTCTGCAAGCATCTCTCTGACCTCGCAGTGAAAATTGGTTTCCTACCGCATCTTTGCTTTCTTTTCGGGCTTAATTCCTCCCCTGACTCAATTTTCGTTTTTATGCGTCGTACACTAGCTTCAGAAACGTCCAATCTTCGCGATATTTCTCTGTTTGTAAATGTTTTCGCAATTACAAGGGCCTTTACTTCAGCTCTTTTACCTGGTGAAAGATCGCCTTTTCGACCCATAATTAAAATTGTCAAATTAATTTTTTAAAGCACCGAATACAAAATGAACCAATTACCGAGTAGTATAAAACTGCTAAACAAACAGCCACAGTTCACACAGCCACAAAAACACATCCGTACCTGACTCGATTCCTTTCGCGACTAATACAGATTTGTACTTGTTTACGGTCAGGTACCACTTTGTCAGCACAGTGTTGCCATATGTTAAAAATAAATACAAATATGTAGTCCACACCAATTCTCGTAAATAAAAATCAATGATATTGTAGTTGAAATATACCATTGTTGCATAAAAACATGAAATTATTTAAAAAATACAGTGCGTCTAATAATTTGGCCAGGGACTGTATATATATATATATATATATATATATATATATATATATATATATGTATTATTAAGATACAAATGTATGAGATATATATATATATATATATATATAACTATAATACTTAACAGTCGGTCGAGCTCATCCCTACGCGGAAGTATGATGTTATAAACTTGGAAATTTCCAGTGATTACATTTCTACCAATAAGTGAATCGTTCTTGGACTGTTAAGAGGATTAAAATAATAAATTTTATTTCACCACAATGCCCTGCAACAAAATTTCAAGGGAGAGCTCTTTATCTATAAGATTTTGTTTTTAATGCAGTGGTAGAAACGATACAGAGCGGTCCCACAATAGAATTTATTTAGATTCTTAGAAAATGGGCCTACATTTTAAGAGAAAATTGTGAGCTGTAAATGGTTAGATTAGATAAAAATGTCTAGAATAGCATTACTAGACAGAAATAAAACCAATAGGATTATAGTCAAGTGAAAATATCAAAGATAATGGAATGTTCTTGACATGCCGTGCAACAAACTTTAAAAATAATGACTAAAACCGACAGTGTAAATGATAGACCAAAGAGCGGACGTCCAAAAAAGAGTAAAGCTGATGCATAGTTTCTAAAAGTTAGTTCCTGAAGAAATCGTAAGAAAGTTAGCGCAGAACTAGCTCAAGTTCTTGCGCGAACATCTGGTACTTCGGTACAAGCTTCAACAGAAAGGCGATACTTGCTCATATCAGGCTTGAGGGGATGCGTGGCCATGAGAAAACCCTTACTGCGACGAGGTAATATAAGGAAACGATTAAAATATGCCAGAGACCACGAAACTAGAGGATATAATGAGTGGTGACAAGTACTATGGACTGACGAATTTAAATATCTATTATTTGGAACGAACACACGTCAGTATGTTAGACGACGCCCTGGCGAATCATTATAGGAACCATGTTTACACACTACCATAAACCATGGATGAGGCAATATCCAAGTTTGAGTTTGTATTTCGGCAGCAGGTGTGGATGAAATTGTGAAAACAGAGGTTAAATTAACTGGTGATAAAAACAGAACACTATTAGAAGAACATTCCATACAATCAAAGCTACGACTTATTGGCAATAATTTCATTCTTCAGCAAGATAATGATCCCAAGCATACCTCAAAATCTGTGAAAACTTATTTAACACAGCAGGAAGCAAATGGGGTATTACAGACTATGACATAGCCACATCAAAGTCCTGACTTAAATATTATTGAGCATGAGTGGGATTATCTTGACAGAAAAAAGTGTGAAAGGGAGCCAAAGAACAAAAATGAACTGTGGAATATACTACAGGAAGAGTGGTACAATATTCCTGAAAATTTTATTAATTCATTAATGGAAAGCCTACCAAAAAGAATGCAAGACACCATAAAAAATAAAGGTGATCATACAAAATATTGAAAATTTAAGTCGTTTATGTTTAAATATCGATATGTGTTAGTTTTCATACATTAAAAAAAATTTCAACTTGTGTAAGATTATTATTTATCCTTTTATAATAGTTTCTTGTAAAATTCAAGAAGGTGCTTCTTTCTTTTACACAGGTGGGTCCTTTTAAGAATCGACAAGATAAACGGTACGATAGTTTCATACAGTGACCGCAATATATATATATATATATATGTATATATATATATATATATACCGTTCCAAATAATAGATATATATATATATGTATATATATATATATATATATATATATATATATTGGCTCCCTTTCACACTTTTTTCTATCAAGATAATCCCACACATGCTCAATAATATTTAAGTCAGGACTTTGATGTGGCTATGTCATAGTCGGCAATATCCCATTTGCTTCCTGCTGTGTTAAATAAGTTTTCACAGATTTTGAGGTATATTGCGGTCACTGTATGGAAGTATCGTAGCGTTTATCTTGTCGATTCTTAAAAGGACCCACCTGGCGACCTTTCATTAAAATCCCACTCATTTTCTCTTCGTACTCAGCCCGAAACAAGCGAAATTTCGCCTGGTATGATTTGTCGTTCAGATATATGTTAGTATGTGTTTGTTTCCTGTATACCGAGTAACTTAATGTTCTGTCTGCTATTCTTGTGACGTGAATGTTTAGAAAAGGCAAAACTCAACCGTCCTCCCTCTCGCCATCATGAATTGTATTTTGTTGCAAATGGTATTCAAATAGCTGTGGAATTTGTCTAATTCAGTTTCCCTATGAAACCGGATTACGAATGTGTCATTTTATTGACTATATAAGAAGTTAAAGTAAAATGTTCTATCTTTCCTCTCAGATTAAAGTTAGTTCTGCAAGTGTCTGTAAAAAAGTATTGTAAATATTTGGTTATTGGCATATAGATTTTTCTACTTGTCGATCTTGATATTTGAACAATTCTGATAAATCTGGATGTCAGACACCATGATGAAGGCTAACGCGGCAATGACGGTAGGCACACCTTAGTCGCTTAATTGTGACTTGCATCAAATAACTAGCCAATCTGTGAGTCAACTGATGCATCAACAAAGTTTACGTGTTACCTGCTTTTCACAAAAGCCAGTTAAATGATCTTATAATTAGTAAATAAAAGAATTTTATCATTACTTCATCTCAGTTATTGACGTAAGAAAAATCGTCGAAATAATAATCGATAATTATTTATATTATCGTTTCTTATTATTCTAGTTTCTAATGATTTTTTAATTACCACTTATTTTAAAAGAAATAATCTAGTTCTTTATAATTATGTTGAAAGATCTTAATGTTATTTTAAATACATATTTTTTAAATACTTCAAATGTTTAGAGCGACTGTTAAATATTGTTTTACAAAAGTTGGTATTTGAGTGAACGTCTTTGTTGTTACTAAAATGATCATATGGGTAAGTTTATCAGAATACTCTTAAAATAATAATTATAATTTATTAAGCTATGAGTCGCATAATAGAGGTTGATTTATATAAAACATATAGCAAATTGGTCACTAAACAACAGATACAGCGAATTTACATATGCATATAAGAGGCGGCTCAATAATTAGTGAACAAAAAAAAACAAACTTTTGGCAAAAAATTATTTTATTTTTCAAAGTATTCTCTTTGCAACTCATTATATTTCGTCTACTGGTATTAGCAGCTCTTCATTCCTTCAGAAAAGCAGGTTTTATCAAACTGTTCAAAGTATGCGTTAGTTTCAGTGATTTTCCCCTTATTCGACCACAACTTCTTGCCTTTAAGCTTTCAGCTTGAAAAAAAAGAATATAAAAATCGTAAAAAAGAAAAATACTGTTAATTGTTTCAAATAGTCTATAGAAAATATATTTTCTGCATATAACCCTAAATACTAGTAATTTATTTGATGTATGATTTACAAAACGTATGCTTATATAAATTTTAAGATTATATCAACAAATATTCTTATGTCATAATTATATATAAATATATAAATTAGTTTCACGATGGGAAATTTAATGAAAATTATATTATTTTCTGCTACTCCATCGTTAATTAAATACATAGAAATTATTTAAAAATTTCTATGTATTTAATTAACGATGGAGTAGCAGAAAATAATATAATTTTCATTAAATATTCTTATGAAAACAGAGATAGAGTGAGATCAAAAACGAATGATTAAGTTGACAACTCGGAAGAAATTTCCAGTGTCACAAATGCCAGTCTCGTCGTGCGCAAAGTTCCCGTGCACCAGAGAGTATCAAAAAAGTTCAGTAAAGTATTCACAATAAACCAAAAACTTCTACTCGACTTCATACTCAGAAAGTGGACATTTGTTGCACTTTTTAAGAAAATCTGCTTTTGCTTCGAAGCCATTTAAATGCTTAAAGAGTATTAACATTAAGAAGTTCACTTTACCATATATCCAAGTGGTAAATAATCCCACATTTCAACAAGACGATGCCCGTCCTCATGTTGACCAAGAATCATACGATTCCTGCTCAACATAAATATTCTCAATCGGCTTACGCGATTACCAAATGTATCGCCTGTAGAACATATCGAGCTTTGAACGGAATATAGTTAAGCTACTATAAGTATGTGAACACTAGAGAACCGCTGGAGAGAATATACTGATTGACCAAAGCTCAACACAAAACGTATTGGCGGACAGAACCAAGCATGAACTTAGTAAAGTCCTTACTGATGGAAATGCCTTGAAAAGAAATTAGTAGAATAACAGGATTGCAGGTCACGCATTTTTATGAAAACTTTTAAATATAATTGGTAGATGCAATGCAGATCTTAGTTCAATTTGTACAATAGAACTCCAAAAATACAGTTAACACGTATGCAAAATACTATACTACAAATATAGAATGATAAAATTATTGTTACTTAACTAAGATATTCTTATTGTAATTGTTGCCATACCTCTGTTTGGTCCGTTTTTCTAACTAACTGTAGAAGTCTTCCTTTTACACATTCCACATTTATGAGCTATTCATTTGAAAATTTTTGCATAAAGAAATTGAATTAGTTTAAAACTGTTTTCCTAGTTGGGGAAACGTTCGAAAACTTATAAATCGCCCATTTTAAAAAATGTTATCAAAATTGACCTGAAAAGTCTGTTAATAACTACTATAATTATATGTCTTACGTACTTTTCATTTTATTTACAGATATTAATTGGAATCCGTGTCGTTGCAGCGGTTGCTGCACCAGCATCAAATGAAGCCCACGCAGATTTAATTCGTGACGATCAAGGACGGTATAAATATATGCTTACGTCTAAGAACATCACAAGACTCGAAGAAAAATTCTTGGATGGCAGCGTCAAAGGTGAATTATCTTATTTACTTGATAATAACGTACGTCAAACTGTTCGTTATGCTACCGGTTTCGACGGACTCGTCATCGAAGGAATTGTTCCACCAAAAGAGACCACACTCGAACCGCAAGATTTAACAGAAGTCGCAGAAACAATGAAACAATTTTCTGTTATAGCAGAAAATGCAAAGAAATACTTATCAGTGATTAAAGGTGATGCACTTAAAGTGGATTTAAGCAGAGAACAATTTTTAAAAGAGGTGTCGGCGAAATTAAATCCGGAACTTAATTTGATTTACACCAAAGGAGATGATAAACTAAAGGAACCTAACCTTGTTTTCACATAATTCTAAATCTAAATTTGTTTCAATACAAGAAAACTAATATATTAAGCTTAATAAAGTGTTTTGTAGATTTTTGTAGTTTTTATAACTTTTCTAAAATACGAACTTTAACGGGATATTAGAAATATCCTTAAATATATTATAATTGGTATTATACTTAAAACTCTAGTCTTAACATAGGTATTCAAAATGGCTAATTTTGAATTTTTTGCCATCAACGTCATCTGCTGTTAAAACCTTAATTCGAATTATTAACAATTCTTGTAAACTTTGGGCTACGCCAGAATTATGAACCTTAATCGTGCAACATACGAATGTAATATTTAAATTCTACCTTTTAATACATACCGAAATATGTAATAAATCTCTTCCACCAATCCGTTCACAAGAAAACCATTAATTTAATTTTTTCGTCCATGCCGCTCGTACCGAGGCAGTAAGTATCTTGTCGAAATTCAATACTATTTCGAGTCTCTGGTCTTCAGAAAGCCAAAAAAAATTTTTGTTAAAAAATGGAAAATATTTCTCCCCAATTTGCTTCCAACGAGTATATTCAATGTATTTTTTGCAAATAATCATACTACTTATGCAAAAAGATGTATTCTAAAATATACAAAAACTCACAAGAATCCAAAATAGACAAGAGAGTTTTTACATCTGCTGTAATTTACTAATATAAAGGTATCAAAGCAGACTATACTATCTCGATTATACGCTGCTGCACTAAAATGTTGCGGACCTGCCAAAAAAATCCCATTTAACCGAAACAATGACCATTACCATTTTACTGTTAAAGAAAAGTATTGTATAAATATATACAAAATTAAATTAATATTAGATTTATCAAATGCTACGAACACCCGTACAATATTACGAGTATCAAAAGGAACGTCTAGCGCAAAGTGTTAAAAATTCCCCCGCTATGATGATGTGGTTCATACATTACTGGAGCTGGAATAAGACCTGTGTACTTTATCGAAAGGGCAATAAACCAGTATCAATACAAAAATGTAATAGAAATTGTGCTGGTGCCCTTCATTACTTCTACTTCAATCCTTTCATGTTTACGCAAGCTGGGGCTCAATACCATACGGCGAAGCCTATCCAAAATATCTTTCGCAATTTCGGTATGCCACTATTGCCTCGCCTTGGAAATTCACCAGACCTCAATTCAATCGAGAGTGTTTGGAGTTGACATGTCTCTAAATCATAATTTAAGCGTTTAAAAAGGAACATATCAAAAAACCCATCTGCTGATGATGTCAACTAAGTTGTCATTATCAGCAGATAATTAAACAGTATCGCATTTGGAAACCTACGGAAAAAACCCGCACGAAACAAATTCCGTACACGTTATGAACCGTCGAAAGCCAAAACGCACCAGTATGCGTTTTTGCTGTAATTTTCCAGATGCAATACCGTTTTATTATCTACTGATGATGACAACTTAGTTGTCGAAATATATATACAGAATACTAAAATTAATGTGGAAAGGGGTTATATAACAACCTTAACTGATTACGTTTGGAATACTGATTGATCATTTTTGGAAAGTTTTATTGATATGATCGAAAATTTTATTCTCTTCTCTAACGCTTTAAATAGACATGAACTGACATATTCCTTTGTGTCAGCTAGATCTAGATATCCTACATAGTTTACAGCGAATATAATTTCCCATTTAAAATTAAAGGCATGCTATTGACGCAAATGGAAGCGTATACAAAATCATTTCTTTCTGAATTGATTCAAAAGACAGAACAATCTGCACAGATGATATTGCTACTACTTATTCTGCTTATCATAAGCGACCTGAAGAATGCATCAAAGCTAATCTGAAAATAATTTCCAAAATTTACATTACAAACTGGGCACAACGCGTATTCCTAAAACCATATTCTATAATGAAACCTTTCTCGAATCTCCTCAGAATATAGTGAACGCTTTTGCCTATAAATTCTCTTCCGTACCCCGTCCTAGCATAAATTTTCCTCTACATGCTTAACACTCTAACCATTTACTTTTTATATTGCTGCTTGTCATTGAAGAAAAGGTAATCAATATTCTATATTGGCTAAGTTTCCTCAGAAGGACATTGCGGATGATGACTTTCCTTAACTTTCTTTCACGTGATGCAAGATTTGCTGTGCGTAAACCTTTAAAATTAATCATTAATTTTGAAATTTAAGAAGCGTGCTTTTGTTGATAATTATAAACCAATAGCGATTTTGTCAAATTTTACTAGGGTTTTCGAAGGCGTTATTATATCAGGACTATAATTCTGCCAGTATGGACTTGTTCGTAGAAAATCTTTTATTACAAATCTTGTGGTCACTTGTGGTCAAGTGGATGTCATTGGCACTGATTTTAGTTGTGCGCTATTGATACGACAGACCATGAATTTGACTTGCTAAACAGTCGGCATTTGGTTTTAAGTTTTTCTTTTCTTCGGCTTTTGATATCATACCTTGCAGATAAAATTATGTACAATTACTATCCTCTATTAATTTTGTTGTACTGCGTATATCTCCTCGCTCCTGTCCTGATTTTACGTTACCATTTTCTCGAACTAATTTGCTCCTCCATAATGCTCCTCTTACCGCAATGTGCCAGAATGCTAAAGCATTTTATAATGACATTTTCTTTTGATTCTATTAATCAAATGCAACTAGTTATTTTCTAGTTTCCTTTTCCATAATTTTTTTTAAAATCTGTGTGTTTTATTTCATGTACTTTTTGTAGATACCTATGTATATAGTGACAGGTGAAGTAAAACAAAGCAATAATATTTTATAATAAAAATTTATTACAAAATAGTGTCTTCTTTCATTGATTAAAAATCTTTTTAATAATGTTTTAATCGTACATGTACTAACTTATATATATGTACAATTAAAACACGTTTCGCTTTCATCATTTGAACATTAACAACATACAATGTTGTACTTATTTACTAAGGATTGTATCACAAGGCCATCATATGTATCTATATTTAACAATTATAATTAATAATATATAATGATTAAAAAATACAATAATTTACAATAACACAGCGACGTTTTGTATGACGACCACGAGAATTGCGATCAATTAAACTAATTAGAATTGATTTAAAGACAATTGCACTTCGATTTATAATATTTCATACATATATATATATATACATACATAGATGCATATACACAGGTAGCTTCATTTTTAATGCAACGGTTAGAATTGGAAAATATCATTAGGTTCTATACCATACATTACTTTACAATAAATTTTGAAAATACTATTTTAATAATATAATAACATTTCAAACACACTAAATGCTTTAAAAATGGTACAATTAAATATACGATTATGAAGATAGTTACTTTACATAGTCATCCTATTACCAAATTTCATTCGTCTCCTTTAATGGGAAAATAGAATTTCTTTTGCGACGAACACAATTTTATTTTAATATTCTTAAACACATTTTAGCAAATAATATAAAATCCTTTAATACGCGTAGCATTAATAATTGCTTATGCACTTATTGACAAATCTTCCATAAATGTACTGACACGTCATTAAGCCTATTTTATCACATAATACTTTTAATATTTCTAATAAATTACATTGTCAGATTTCATTTCAAAAGTCAACGATAACGTAATTTAGACCGTTGCATTGAAATAAAACCACTGGGTATACATATGTAAATGGATTGAACCCTTTTTTTATTTGGTAAGTTTAAATGCCAGAAAGATTACTACATGGAATTATAGTTATATACCTATGTATAGTACATATTATATTACCTATATTTATACGAATATGGACTGGAAATTATGATTAGGTTATGTTGCGATTAAATTGGTTACATACACATTGACAATAATTATTGCTTAATGTAGCACGGACGAAAAATAATTTCAAACAGTATTTTGTATACAGGAAGCTTATAAGTCTTGTGTACTACTTTAACTAAATTTATTTATTTTTTTGTTCTTTGTCATACGTGGATTATTTTTACAATACATCATACTCTTATACTATTAAATTACTTATTTTTTTTTGAAGTACTGCATTGCTTCGTATATATTGGGTCGTAAATATTTAGCTTGTCAAAAAAAAAAGAAACTGCAAATTATTATTTTCAGAAAAGCATCCATATGGATAGTAGTTCATCTTAATAAACGCTAGCAATTCTAATATAACAATTACCAAACAATTAGCTAAGAGAGTGAAGCAGAAGGAATTGTTGAGCTACATCGTCTACTCGATTTTTAAAAGTATTTTTTACTGAACAGATGTTCGGATTTCATATCTCGATTGACTGCCCTATCGATATCATTTCGCTAATGTCTTATCAATTACTCAATTACGATACCTACATCAACATTTAGTGGACGATAGCTCGCTTTTCGCATTCTGATTAACACTATGGTATAATGTATAATATATACATATATATAATAATCGTTTTTTTTAATAGATGGCACAGTCGTTTCTTTGTGTGTGTACACTGCATATGTTTGATAATACAGTCTGCATTTATGTATTATATTGTATATACCTACTGTTCCCTTTATTGTAAAGCTTAGTTTTCTTGATTTTTTTAAACTAAATAAGTAACATATATTTCTGGAGTAATAAACAAAGAGCACAAAATGAGCAGCGCGCGCATAATAGTGGTAAATTAATAATAAGTTGTAATTTATAAAACATTCTGAAACACTTACCAATCTAAGCAACAATTTTAGAGTTATCACGAAGTGAATATGATCGCGTAAATATTTGCAGCTCAGGTATGCTTCCACAGTTACTTCTGCAAAAACCCGGCCACTCGTCTTAAGAGCCGCCGGGCAGTTTTGTCCTCTCTACTAATATTAGTCAAAAAAAGTATTTATTTTATTTGATATTTAGGTAGTGTAAGAATTTGCTATTACATATCAATAAATAGGTATATTCGAAAAAGTAATCACTTCAGATAGAGAGCAAACTCTGTCCTAAGTATATCAATAATGTTGATCAAAATTTCAAAGAGAATAAACTTATAAAAACTAAGGGTGGAGTTGTACTAAAGAAGAAATTCCCGTTCTCTGCAATATAAATCCGCAATAAAATAAAGATTTGAGTAGAATTGTTTTTCAAAAAGGAATAAACTAACATATGTATATATGTAACTATTAAGATGGAAAAAGACATCGTTATAACTGAAACTCGAAAGACATGATAATAGCAAACACTAATACTTTACTTATATTCATATTTGTTTCGTTATTTTCGATACGTTCAGAGTCAATTTATTTTTAATCAATAATTTAAACTCATAATTTAAAGTTAAAATAATAACATTTAAAATATTCATAATCAAATTATGTAAATTATTATAGAGAAATATTTATAAAAAGCATTCATTTGACATGATTAGTGAAACAAATACGTTATCAAGTGATCGGTAATAAAAAATTTTGAAAAAAAATGCATAAAAGAACATGAAATGGTGAAATTTTACGTATTACTAGACAATCGAGATATGAAATTCGAGCGATTTTTCGATAAGAAATATTTCGACAAACCGATTACAGAATTCAGTTCATCACTATAAAAGACCACGTAGAGAGCTTTATATGAACAACTTTCATGTAGTTTTTGAAGTACAAAGAAATTCTCTTTCTTCATATTGTATTTACTTCGTGCTAATAATGTACATATTATTAGCATATAATTCCATATTACATAGACACGTTTCATTCATCTTCAGCACGAGATCGAGAATTTAAATAACAAAATTTCGTTAGACAATAGACATCATTTTCTTATTTATACTTCTATTATATTAAATTAAATACATCGATAACTTTTTGAAAAAATACTTTCCCTTCCTAATCAAAACTAAACATCAATACTACCTATCAAAGTGGATTCACTTTCAAATATGTAAACACTAGCTATGTGAAGAGAAGGAATGAAAATAAACGGACCTACCTTAGGAAGTACTATTGAGATTTAATCGTAATCAGGGCGAAATATTACTTTTACTACAAAAGTATAGTAAGATGAACAGGATCGATACGATGGTGGGCGATTTTTGATGCTATATATCTGAGATATATACAGTGTGTGTTTTAGAATCAATGAATACCTAATACACAAAAATTGAAATAATTGCGGCAGGAATCATCTGAAAGAGGTAAACAAAAAGAAGAAAAGTAGAAGAAAAAGAAGAATAGGAAGAAGTGTTTGCTGATGCGAATAGAATAAAAGTAGAAAATCGTAAATCAAATGTACAAAATTGCGTAGATCACTCAGTAAAACTGTTTTCATCAGCATTGCATTAGGTAATGGTTTGAGGTGGAAAGTAGAGGACACAGACCTGATCTAATTCTTTTCCAAGGTATTTTCGAAGCAAATCGAGATCAGAGTCGTTTTTCGGTAAAGATTCGAGATCCATATCGATCAATATGAAAAATGCATTTAATTTTTTTTAATTGCATATAATAAAAATTTGTTTGCATGAATTTTTGAAATAAATCTTGATGTAATCTTTTCTTCAAGAGAAATTCGACGTATTTACGATGACTGAAAAAGTCAATAATTACTTCGAAAAAGATAAGGACCATCAATGATAACAAGCTAAGGGACAGGATAAGGAGTAGTACTATAAGAGACGAACCGCGAATACAAGTTATAGTAAGATGGACAAGATGAGAGATATATATAGTGTGTGTTTTAGCATCAACAAATGGCTAATACAAAAAAATTGAATAGCAAAGAGCTTTGGTCAATAGTTTCGGCAGGAATATCTGAAAGAGGAAAAGAAAACGAAGAAAAATAGAAGAAGAAGAAAAAGAAGAATAAGAATGCGAATTCCTATTCGAATTAAAGTAGAATATCGTAAACCAAATGTACAAGATTGCATAAATCACTCAGTAAAACTGTATCCATCAGCATTGCATTAGGTAATGAAGTAGAAAGTAGTGGTGAAAATTTTACCAAAAACACAGACCTGATCTGATTCAATTCCAAGACATTTCCGAAACAAATCAAGATCCGAATCGTTTTTTCGGTAAAGATTCGAGATGCATTTCGATCTATACGAAAACTGCATTTAATTATATAAATACAGGAAAATCATCATATAAGAATATTGCATGTAATAAAAATTTGCTTGCATGAATTTTTTAAATAAATCTTGACGTAATCTTTTCTTCAAATATTAAAAGGAAAAATAGCAATGTAGTAAATAAGGGTTCGTTCTAGTCTCATCCCGCTTAAGTTCATGCCAATTTGCTTTTACAAAATTGTTTATCTAAACTTTATTAATAAAATTCTAAATTCAGTTATGATATTGACCTAAGATAAAAATATGATTATACGAAATAGAACGCAATCGGAAATTATTTTAAACGAAACGATATTCAATTATTTACTTACAAATAATTTTTAAAATAGCAAAAATTGTTACATTATTTTTCATGTAGCTCCAAAAGAAATTACAAGTTCATAAAGCCAGTGTTTGGGTATCTAACACGATATTACTGTTCAAGAAATTTTTCCTGGCTTTCCTTCTCGTTTAAGGTGAATTCTGATAGCAGAAGATTTTAAGCCACTCCATGATCACGGGCATAATAATAATTCATGACATACCGACACCTCCTACAATCGGCATTAGCTAATTCAAGGATCTGAAAGCATGGATTATTATCATTATTATTATAAATAGTACAGTGTCCATTTAATTGACTTCAAACTGTATTTATAATTTATTATCTCCTACATTACTTTTACTGTATTAATCGTTAATACAGAAAGAACATAAGAAAATCTCTAGAAAAATTTTAAAATTCATGTGAAATAATTTTGCTAATTAAAATTATCTTTCGAATCTATGACGAAGAAATAATTTATCCAACGTCACCATCGAAATACCGATAGAAAATTATTACGATTGGTAAATATCTCATATATCCGCCAATAAATTTTGTAATACGATGATATAGCATAACATCTATGCATACAGACGTAATTATATAACTTCTATTGACGATGAATATCAAAGTAAATTAAAAAATATTAATAATAAAACTAATTTAAACACAAAAATTGAGCAGATATTGTAGCTACAATATTGAAACATTATAAAACGAAACTCGTCAGTGCTTTAGTCAAAGTTAGTATATTTACTTCACGGAAACAATCTATATAAAGACTTTTATTTTTGCTAAACGATTTAGATATTTTATTATATTATACTTAAAACAACTACAAATTTTTCAAGGCATATATTCTATTATTGCTTTAATTTCTAGTCTGTCTGGAATCAACGCAATATTTTATGCAGAATTCATCGAATCAAATAAATAAAATATTTTTCTTTAAATAATCCATGTAGAACAAAACGAAGGCGTGCTCATACTACTAATATACTGTTTTAAAATGAAGAGGTGGACAGGCAAATTATCACACAATTTTCGAACTCCATGACCAACGAACGAGATAATAATATTAATAATTATTATTTAAAAAATGGAAAAAATCACTTATTAAACAAATAATAAATAATAAATTCTTTTTCGTTGAATGAAAAATAAAATAAAATATAATATAATTCTTTTTGTACTACTTTGGTATACAAACCCCAGACCCTGCTGCCAATACGAAAGTATTAAAATTACTTAGTACCTAAAGTGAGTCTTCAGTTTAAAAAAATAATGACTAGTGTTTGTGTTCCCTTCAACTTCTTTGATCGACGTTACCAACAACGGTCCTCTTGTTCTTCAATAACTCTCTCCTCTCGTATCTCTTTCCTTCATTACCCCAACACTGAATTCGTCCAGCTTATTCATCGCAAAATAAAATTGCGTAACATTTACTTCTGATTTAAAGTTTCTCTTTGTTTTCTAAATCTTACGCAGATTATCACAAATTTAGTAAATATACGAATTTTAGTTAGGATTGCACCCTTTTTTGCCATTTTTTAGGTCGCACAGTAATATCTCAGCTCTTTGTAAGAACACGCTTTTTTGCAACATTCATCGAAGACGCCTCTCTTTCGCCTTCGTCGAAAAGAAAGAAGAGATTGAGCCTCTTCTTTGGGCAGTATGATTTTTAAGACACTTCCCGCTTGTTTCGGCATCAATGTTGTTGACGGTTCCTCAGTTATTGTGGGTTCGTCATCAAAGTCCGTTGATGCTGGTTCGGGTTCGGATTCGGATTCAGTGTTTGTGGGACTCCGTGCACGTCTATGTACTCTACCGGGAACTAGAATTCAAAACAATAAGGCTTTAGATGACAATACTAATAACTAGTAACTAGACTAGTAAATTAATATAAGCTTGAGTGTGGGACCTAACAAGTTTCTTCTCTTGTTTTCCATGCCTGCTCGAGCAAAATGTAATTCGTACATTTATTTACAGATACAAATTTTCATTACAAATAAAAAATATACTATATCTTAAATTAGCAATTTACAAACAAAATAAGTACAGAGCGTGTTGTATAGTCGAATATCAAGCGAGAATATATATATATATATATATATATATATATATATATATATATATATATACAAACAATTTAAATGCACTGCTTAATTAACGTATATTCTATATAAGTAATTGATAATAAAAAGTAATGCCGGTAAATGTAACACCTAGAAATATTTCTATATAACATATCTTAATATGTTTACGGAGTGAATAAAAGCGATTAAAGACAAAAATTTGTAATTTTCATTGTCGTTCGGAATGGAAACACATCACATCAACATGTTAAAGATAAAGTCTAACAGAGCTATAAGTCAATTTAAAACTGGAATCACACAACAAAGTATTGCTGAAGTGTTCGGAGTGAGCCAAAGAGTAATTTTTACGATTCGAATCGATTTTTCGAAACTGGAGGTGCCCGAAGAAGTCAAGTACGTACAAGGTACTGGTCGTAACTGGTACGCAGAAGTTGCTCCCTTTACGTAACCCAGATTCGAAGTAATAAATCGTTTGCATACATCTGGCTTATTTGCCCAAAGACTGTTGGTTTGAATTGGTTTTACTGTCGGCCATAGAAGAATTTATAAAATGTGAGCAAGTGAGCATACCAATGGAAGTCCTCATGAATGCAGGCGATGATTATTCAGTGACGAATTCAGATTTGCGATGTAACAAAATAATATGCATGTACTGATGTGGCATGAATTCATTACCCCAAGAGCCTAGAATTTCCGGAAAACGCCTTAGCATGAGGATGGGTGAAGCCATAATGATATGGACCGTAATAAGTATTGGTGGACACGCTGACCTTTATTTTATAGAAAATGGAGTTCTCACTACCGAGAAATATATAGATGAAATTTTTGGACTTATTGCTCTTCAGTATGCAGCAGTAATAGAAGAATAATTTATTTTTGTGGACGATAATACTCGTTCCCCATCGTACAAGCATCGTTAACAACTGAATTGATGAAAATAGAAATAATCGAGTGACTAATCAATTCCCCAGATAGTAATTCAATAGAATACGGCTGAAATATTGTATCAAGACGTGTACAATTTCATTTTATAAAAGGTAATTACATATAAAACAAAATGAAGTTTAACATACATAAATATAAGCAACCTTTTTAGAGAATCAGCTATACAAGTATTTTTTACATATTTGGTTTGGACAAAAATTGTAATTTCAAGTCGATTTTCATCTTTCGTCATAAAGATGTAAATTATAAAACTAAAGGGTTTTGTAGGTGTATTCTACAAACATTACTTTCCACATTTAAATAAAAACTAAAAACAAATATACACCAAAACAATAATTATATTTGCAAGAACGTTTTCGACAACTTTCATTGGAAGATAAAAAATGAAGTCTTTCAATTAAACTCTTCACCAAACACTGTACATAAATTAATAAGTCAAATTTGATAATATTTTCTAGAGCAAGAATAAAGCATTTCGAATATGTCAACAAGTAAAGTAAACTTTACAACGCCCAAGATTAATTTTTAGTTATGAAAGTTATTCTAAGATCTTAATTTTAGTGTGACTAAAGTTTAACTAATTGAGAAAATATAACTTACTTGGCGTATTATATTTAGATTCGCAAACGAAGGAAAGTAATGCTGCTAAATGTTTTCCACATACTTGAAACATGTGATCTGGTGGAAATTTCGGTTTTGAAGTCGTTTGTGTTTTTACTAGAAGGAACACAATAGTCGCCATTATTAATACTAAACAATAGTTTTTCATCTGAAACAAAAAGAAAGCTGTGTTAATTTAGAATTCAGTACTGAAGCATAAAACGTAAGAAATTTCCAGTAAATATCAAAGAAATAATCAATTTGACTTTGCGACATACGAATACACACGTATTGGCATATATCTATTCATACACTTCTAATACCTTTTTTCATTTACGTAATTCTTCTGAAAAAAAGCTAAATTTGCAGATAAAAATGTGGATAACATGTAGATATGTATATTTCACTTCATTAAATTAAATATCTCAAGTGATCAATTGATTTCTTTATTATTTCTTGAGTAATAGCAACGATTTATTTAGCCCATATAAATTTTGTTATATTTCTAATAAACAACTTATTTATTTCGTCTGTTTAGTTTATTCCGTCCCGTAACAGGTTCTTAAGGCAAAGGTAAATTAATTATATTATATAACAATGGGTGTTTCGAATTGCGCGGTTTTTTTAAGAATAAATAAAATATAGATGGCGCACTGAAATTGTCTGGATATGTGGGCACTTAAAAAGTGTGATGTATAAATGGCTTCGACACGGTAGAATAACGCGTTCAAATTGTTGAATTATTTTATGAAAGTCAGCGTTCTGTGAAAAGAGTTTTAAGAAAATTACGTGAATTTTATGGTTTACATAATCGTTCATCTGAAAGCACTATTGGTCGAATTATTAAAAAATTTCAAGAGACCGTTTCCATGGAAGATCAAAAAAGTAAAAAATACAGTCGTAGTGGTCGTTCACAAGAAAATATTGGTTTGGTTCGTGAAAGTGTAGCTGAAGATCCTGAAATATCCATTAGACGATGTTCACAAAAACTTGGACTTAGTGAATCAACAACATGGAGTATTTTACACA
This sequence comes from Dermolepida albohirtum, assembly GCA_031893035.1. Classification (NCBI taxonomy): domain Eukaryota; kingdom Metazoa; phylum Arthropoda; class Insecta; order Coleoptera; family Scarabaeidae; genus Dermolepida; species Dermolepida albohirtum. The sequence goes on along the minus strand of JAVIWB010004270.1, from coordinate 322,225 downwards.
AGGATTTAGCTCTGAAGGCATATAAGATTCAAATAACACAGGAACTGAAGCCATTAGATCATTTAAAACATCGTTCATTCGTCAACGTCATCAATGAACAACCAGCTGATTTTTCTCAAAAAATAATTTTTTCCGATGAGGCACATTTTGAACTTTGTGGCTATGTTAATAAACAAAATTGCCGTATCTGCATCCTAAACGAGTTACTGTTTGATGTGCATTATGGTCAGGTTGTGTAATTGGACCTTACTTCTTTGAAAATGCTGCTGGTGAAGTTGTAACTGTCAATGGTGATCGATATCGTCGGATTATAACCGAATTTTTGGGACCTGAATTAATGAATATTATTCTAGAGGATATGTGGTTTCAACAGGATGGCCCTACACCTCATTTTGCACACGAATCAATTAATTTATTGAGAGAAAAAGTTCCTGGACGTATAATCTCAAGAAACGGTGATGTTAATTGGCCACCAAGATCATGTGATTTGACACCGTTACACTATTTGGGGTTATGTGAAAAGTCAGGTTTACAAAAACAATCCACAATCAATTCCTGCTTTGAAAGATGAAATTATTCGTGTCATTAGTGAGATAGAGCCTCAATTATGTCAAAATATCATTGAAAATTTTAACAAAGGAGTGAACGTCTATGGAGCTGCAAGAGGATACCATTTGGCAAATAATATTTTTTCCATATAAATGTCATAACTGATACTTTAATTACCAATAAAAAGTTTTTGAAAGTGAATGCAAATTATGTGTTTTATTTATTCTTTAAGAAACCGCGAAATTTTAAACACCCTTTATTAGTAAGGTGTTGTACTAAGATCATTCTAGTGTTTAAGTTTCTTAAACATTCTTTCTTGGATACGTTAAAATTTTCGCTACATATTTTTCAGTCGTGACATTTATTCCTACGTATTAACTGTGACTTATCATGTGCTACACTTCTTGGTTTACCATCTACCGAATTATGATTTAATTATATAATAACTTTCTTTCTATCTAGTCTAAGTTTTGATATTTATCAAATTGCCAATTCCCTTGTTTATACTGCTATTTTGCAAAGCATTTGCATCTCAATAGTTGTCATAATCGATCTTGTAAATAGCCTTACCTTCCATCTAGGTGTTATAGCTAAGCAGCTAGTAATGAGTTATTTGTTCTGTTGCAGCAGGAATTTATGGGTAGCAAATTTATTATTTCTTATTATATTTGTTTTGTTATTTATTTATTTCAAAAATCTGTTTATAATTAAGCTCCAAAAAGTCTAAGCATCTTGCTTTTTGTAACGTCCCCAATAGTCCCGTTATTTACTTACGGTCGATCTTGTGTCCTCCGCAAACACCACTGTTGCTCAGAGGAGCTTCAGTTCTCTAATCGGAGATATTCTTGCTGAAGTACTTCGACCAGAGCCCTTTTGGTTCTACACAAGTGTAGATTACGTACATTTATTTCTGTAAATAACATACATCTCTTCACCATGATACAACAACCATAACCATCTGTATAAATGATTCCTCATGAAACTGTGTTTGGTAAAAAGGATAGTTATAATCCGTCTCAAATCCAAGTTTTTGGATTAATTGACGTGAATCCATTTTGTAGTAAATGCCGAATATGGTTTCTTACACATGCTATTTTTGTGTCATATATAACGGGCTATAGTTTTTATTAATAGGACGTCATGTATATTGTCTTCCATTAGGCCCAATCAACTGTATGCTTTCGGTCGTCCGTAATATACATTCTCACGAAATTGTTTTTATGCATCTTACTGCAATGCATCCATGTAATGGATATATTAGTAATGACCTGTATAAAAATTCATCTGTTGTTACTGAACAAAATGAACTTTTCGGCTTGATCGATACCCATTCCTTTTGTATAAATAAAATATGTAATTGTAATACTTTTTATATACTTTTGTATTAATTATTTTCAATATAAAATTACCTAAATATGTGTATATTTCCATGGATGACAATGTTTTTCAAGCATATGCAGCTCTAATGTAGACATGCAATTATGAGAAATACATAATATAGGTTAATCGCTATATACAGTAAATATTGTCGTATTTATCGCCGCTCGGTTTATACTATCAGGTTGTTACATACGAAATATCCGATAGGGAGAATTTCGAAAGACCAAATTCCGAATGTTTTTGGATTGTCTGTCGTGCAACATGAGGTCTTGCATTATCATGAAGAAGTGTGGGTCCATGTCTATTGGCTAGTGAGGGCTGCAAGCGGCTCGATTTTCCATGCATAGTTTCCAGTTCGGCACAATAGGACGCTGCCGTGATGGTTTCACGAGGTTGCAAAAATGAATAGTGAATAATACCCTTACTGGTCCACCATATAGTCACCATAATCTTTCGCGGGTGAAGTGATGCTTGTGCATGCTATCTTAGTGCTTCACCTCGATCTAACCATTGTCCTGACCGTCTCCGATTATCATAAAGTATCCACTTTTCGTCACACGTTACCACTCGATGAAGAAACGGTTCAACTTTCTGTCGATTAGCCAAAGAGGTAGCCACCTCCAATCGACGGAGCTTATTGGCTTCCGTTAATTGGTGCGGCACCCATCGATCGAGTTTCTTCACTTTGCTAATCGAAGAAAGGTGACGACTAATGGTGGCAATGGACACTTGAAATGTTTCTGCAAAGTTACACACTGTTGTCGACGGGTTACTTTCAACTTCTACACGCAGCTCGTCGTCATTATCGGTGCTACGCGCATATCCGCGAGGCTCATTTTCCAAATCAAAATTTCCCTCGCTATAATTTTTCTCGCGTTGCTGCAGCTGCATTTAATCCCTTTTTAAGTTAAAAGAGGTAAATTGCCCGAATATCTCTTGCCGACAATATTTCCATAGGCGAGACAAGGACAGGTGTATTAATCTTTCCAAGAAATGGAACAGGTACACACTTCAAAATAAATACCCTTTTCTACAAATACAATAATAATTTTCACCAAAAACATAAACGTCTTCACACAGGTGCGATTCAGTTCAGACCGAAGGAAAAAACGGACATTACATTTGTAACAACCTGATATTTATTCAACGAAATACATATTCTAAATGAGAAGAACTTTATAACTGTACTATACGTTATTTTCTGACACTTTGGTCCAATGTTCAGGCAATTTCATAATGCCATCTCTCTAGAAGGTTTCGTCTTTTCTCTTGAAAAATCTGACAAGGTAAATTTGAATGTCTTGAAAAAGAATCGGGGAATTTTGTAGAGAGCGAAACAAATGATAATTGGGTGGTGTAATATCTGGACTATATGAAGGATGAGGCACAATATCCGATGAAAACTCTACCAATTTCTATACGGTGGTTACAGATGTGTGGGGTCTTGCGTTGTCATGGTTTACTACTAGATTTGCCCTGGCAAGAATACATATTGCAAAAGTGTGAATCATCAAAATATGAGATTTAGAAACTCGACAATTGATGTGCAAAGATAAATTTGTGTGCATTATTATATGTATTAATTGTTAAGTTCACAGTACTTGACTGAATTAATCGCCTGATTATTCGGTAGTAGCTTATAATAGACTATGACCTTGAAATCCCACCAAATACACAACATTACTTTCTATTGATGAAAGCTAATCGTTTACGATATCTGGGGGGTGTTTTTTCTTTAGACCAAGACTTGCTGCGCACAAAGTTATAGATAATCATTTTTTCATCTCCACTAATCATATTCTCAAAAAAAGGTTGTTTCTTGTTGAGTATTCGCTGTATTAACTGGCGTTCATTAATACCATATGGAACCCGCATATCAGCACGATGAACGTACACTTTAGCCTGACGATGTCTTTGAACTGTTACATGCGCCACTCCGGAAACGTCTACAATCTCACTGAGCGTAAAATGTGGGTTTTCATCCACTCAGCCGTTATTCTGTCCGTGTCAGCTATTACAGGTCTTCCGGACCGCTACCAGTCTTTCAAGTTCAGACTCGCCGTTGCTAAACCCGGCATACCAATTTTGTACAGCACAATCGGTAACTGCAGATTCCCCGTAGACATTGCATATCTTTTTTCCTTTTTGGAAATAATACAGAATGATATGCCGAAATGCTCATTTCTTTTTTCCACTTCCTCTCACACGCATAAGCTCACAAACTGGTTCGTTAAATTTAAAAAAACTACACTAGAATGTAGCCACAACTGTATGCTACAACTAGATTAACAGAATATTCCACGCACCTAATTATTTCTCTCCCTCAAAATGTGAACGAAAATGTATAACAATCCGGAAAACTATTACCCGATTATTGACACAAAATTGTCAAATTAATAAAGCAGAGTGAACGGATGCATGTTCATCATGAAGGAACGAACCATAAGTTGTCTCGTCACAACTCTGGTCCCATTTTACAATTTTTTTTACATAACCTTTATAAAACGGTTTACTGCTTGACCTTGAAACAAAAATTCAAAATTAACAATTCTATTAAAATCGAAAAAACGATGAGCATCAGTTTGAACTGTGATCGAGACTGACCTATTTCGTTTTGGGCATGAAGGTCCTTTGCTAACCCACAGTAATAAATTTAGTTTGTTTCAGTGTCGAAGCCATAAACTCAACTTTCGTCACCCGTTATGATCTTTCAGATGAGTGAATCATTGTCGTTGGGTTGTTCAAGATGGTACCCGTCGAAATTTACTCGATTTTCTTTCTGCTGTTCGATCATCAGATGAGAAACAATCTTTGCTGAAATTCGATGCATGTTCAATTTTTAGATTAAAATGTTGTGGTGCGACCCTATTAAGATGCTTCTGCAAATTCCCTGATGGACAAATCTGAGTTTGAACGCAAAAGATCCTTGATTTTCTTATCATGGACGTCATCAGTTAAAGTCTCCAATTAAATGACTTTTGAATCGTATAAAGCATTCGTAACGTAACGTATGACACAGAAAACCATCTACGCAAGCTTGCTTCAAAAGTTGAAAATTTTCCGTAAGTTATTTCCTGTTTCACGCAAAATTGCAATCTTTGCACAAAATCAGAAATTTAAAATCTATTGAATTAAACAATAATACGATGTTAAAATAACTTTGAACTTCTTATTCTAGAAACCAAAAACGTTATGAACTTGGATATTCATACAAGTTTGTTTATTTCATCTTAACAATATAAAATTTTGTATATTTTCTATTAATGCATACCATATTCACTTTGATGTACCCTACAATATATTTAAAAGAAATTTGACAATTCTTTAAATTTACATAGGAATACTCGTATGATACAAAATTTCAACATAAATTTATCTTTGCAAATCAATTGTCGAGTTTCTAAATCTCGTATTTTGATTATTCACACTTTTGGGATATGTATACTTGCCAGGGAAAATCTAGTTGTGAATAACAATTTGATTAACATTTTGTAGATTTTTTTGTTATATTCTAACAATTGGACGCAAGCTCTTGCTAAAAAACGGTTTGCGTTAATTAATAGACAGCGAATAGTTTTTCGTCATGACAACACAAGGCCCCACTTCTATTGAAGTATGAAACATAATAAAATATTGAACAAATGAATATTTAACTTTTAGCCCACTGAATAAGGTGTATGAGATTATTATTGTTTTTTTATAAAATCTGGTCTAGTCCTTAGTTTACGTTTATTTAGTTTGCTATCTGCCTTCACTTTCTCTATTTTTTCCTTATTAGATCACTCTTTTCGAACTCTTTTTTCTTGAATAACTTTTGCTAGAGTCAACTGATTTTCAAGAATCCAAATTGCCGATTGTCACTTTTCTTCAAGATATACACGAAATGAGACGATTCAATGGCAAAGCACAAAGCGATCTATCATCTCACACGATTTTCCTCCTTAACCGGAGGCAAATTATCTGAAATCGGAAAAGAAAAAACTAATGTATCTTGATAATGCTTTGCCTTCACACTAATCTTTACCGTTACTTGAATACTCCTTACAGTAACATATAAGTACTCTTCAAACATATTCCAGTCAATATTCTTTTCGCTATTTTTGGCTTAGTAATTGAAATTGTCATTTAAGCAAAGGCGACTACGTTGGTAAGTAATTGTCATTTAGAGAAAGGCGACTACGTTGAAATTCATTTTTTCACCACTATTTTATGATAATTAAGCAACATGGGTGTTCAACAAATACCCAATTAATTTGCTTAAAACATTTGCTGCAGATTAATGCATATTTGATATTTAAAAAAAGATCAACGTTTTGCTCAATGATTTTTTTGCAAATGATTATTTTAAAATGGTAATACGAAATAATAAGAGAGAATTATCACAAATATTAATGAAACCACTTTGTCCACACTCGAACAGATCATTTGGTGACCTTGGAAACAGCAACACGTGTATATAAACCCACCCACCAGATGCATAGTGCTTTCAAACGAAGCCTGGCTACCTGACAGGCTCTATAATCAAATGAAACGATAGTCGTAGTCGTTACTTTGCACGACGATAGTTGCTTTCATTGATTATTATAAACTTTTTTAATTTAAAAATACTCAAGTGTATTTTTCAACAGCCACTGTCATAGAAATTATAAATAAATAGGTTAAAATGTCAAATAAAATTTATAATAAAGTGCCATGACCTTCTAGAAGTGAAAAGAGAAGAGTTTTCCTATAGAGAATATTTTATATCCTAAGAAATTTATTACTAATGTATTAATTGTTTTCATTTTTCAGCCTCAGTTTAATAAATGTGTTTTATTGTCAATAAATGTCTGCCGTGTTATTCTTAACTTGAATTGTTTGTGTGTATTGCCTTGGTGGTCTGTGGAATGAAATAAAAGCTTAGTATTCACAAATAAAGTGTATTTACTTAATGGTCATATTTGATACTCTGAGTAAATAAATTTCGTTTGCGAAATTTAAGGTCTTATTTTAATTCATGAAACGTTTGAATTATTGTCGCAAGTGTTCAACTACAATCATACAAAGGGTACTAGGAAAATTTTGCAATATGACGCAACAATCAATTGTAGGAAGCTGCTTGTTGCTGCATGTTGAGATATGTTCATACGTGCATAGTAGCCGCCGCCCCATGTCGATGGGCTCAGTTATTCACTAACAGTGAGGGTGTAAAATGCTTGCGATGGCATCGTGGTCACAAAATGAGATAAGGACAGTTTTACGTTATAATTTCGTGAGTGGTTTAAACATAGACCTGTGCTTCGAAGAAATGACTCTTGCACTAAGTGATGCTTGTCCACATCGCACAACGATATTCAGGTTGTATAGTGAATTCCAAAGGGGAAATTAAACTGTGGAGGATGCTGAGAGGTCGGGTAGACCACGAACGTCAGTTACGGAGGAAAACGTTACTACTATGAGGAAAATGCTTGGCGAGGACAGGCGAGTAACCTACCAACAGATAGAGGGTACTTCAGGCCTAAATGCACCAGCAATTCTTTCGATTCTACATGATGAACTTTGTTCTCTCTGGGTGTCGCATCGACTGACTGAAAAGCAGATGACACAACGTGTAACTTGGTGCCGGGAAATGCTAAAAAAGTTTAATAAGGGACAATATCGGTATGTGAACAACATCGTGACAGATGACGAGACTTGGTTGTACTATTACGATGTGCCGATCAAAGCTCAAAACAAAGCTTGGGTCTTTGATGATGAGGACACATCCGTAGTTGTCAGAAAATCCCGATCTGTAAAGAAGAAAATGATGTATTTTTCAAATCGAGTCGAATTATGGAACGCGTCGTTTTGGACACACAGAAGACAATCACAGCTAAGTGGTATACTGAACAGTACCTGCCTAAAGTTATCGGATCTATGAAGAACGTGCGGCCAAAGTCAAGAATTGACACCTGTTTCCTCCTCCATCACGATAATGCTCCAGCTCACCGTGCGAAAGCCTGCACCGAATATTTGACCACGACAGGATTGAAACTTCTTGAGCACTCTTGCTACAGTCCGAATCTTGCTCCCTGCGAATTTGTACTGTTCCCGCATGTGAAAATGAAGCTAAAAGGGAGGCGGTTTTCCAGTGATGAGGACCTTCTGCGGGCTCGGGACAACGAGTGTGCTTTACTCCCTAGTGAAACTTGGCAGAACTGGTTTAAAAATTGGTTTCGGAGGATGGAGATGTGTATTGAGTGTCGAGGAAATTGCTTTGAAAAAAATTAAATAAACATGCTGTATTGCAAAACTTTCCTAGTACCCTTTGTAATATTAAAATGTTAGAATACTAGAGATAAATTGAGAGCAACTAAAAGATTTGTTAACATTGACAAATTTATTTTAAAAGCGACAGTACCAAATTGAACGGAATTTTATAATTATTTAAATAAAATATATTTACCTTATTTTATTTTTTTAAATCTCCCATGAATACGCAAGTTATTTTCGTAGAATAACTTCCAATAGAACTTGATAAATAAATTCGCACCGTTAAAATTATTTTTTTTGATCCTTAAGTTGAATTTGCCATTGATAAAATCACTGAGTAAATTTAAAATTACAACACTGTATTTTATCTCCGTAACTTTTACTCTGACACTCTTACTCAAGGTTGAAATATTCCAAAGGCAATTAAACATGGGCAAGAGCAAATGGTAATTAGAGAAAAGTATATCTGCCTCTCTATCATTCAAATCTTTTGTAATATCCAGTTTCTGATATGCTTTTCAAAATCAAACTATTTTCGTGAATTAATTGTTAGAAACATTTATTTTATGTTAAACAACAATCATGGCTTCATCCTACACAGTTGAAGGAAATAAGTTCATGTTTGTGTAAATAAATTTCTGTCTCATATAAAATTTATGTATAAACAATGATCCATATTTATACACTCACTAAGAAAGGTTAAATAATAATAACTAAACAATGATTTTGACAAGAAATAAAGTTTACAGATATTCAAAAATTCAACTTTAAATGCAAAATATGTATTTCATGAAATTCTTCGAAAGTTCACCATTATAAAATATTGAAATATTGTTTAATTATCTTTCTTTTAAGTCAAATTTGTTGATGTAGATTTTTCCACAGATTATAATAGTCTAATCAAAAAGTACACAACAGCAAATTACTTTAAAAAAACACCTTACTTTTTCACAGATTTTAATTTCAAAAAACAAATTTTGTGTGCACCGCACTTATCTTCACTAGAAACTAATCCAGACTGCTTTCTTACTAGTTTATATAGAAAATCGGAAAGCCATTATCAAATTACAAACAGTTAGAGTAAGAGGATGAAACATATAGAATCCTTTGTTAATGTTTATATCCTCGAATTAAGTAATACAATTGAACAATAGTAGAATAGTATATTTCGTACCGAATACCATATATTGCTTAAACAAAGGATAGTATTTGTTTGACTCCTTTACATTAACCTTCTATAATTTGCTAATAGCATTAAGAATTTGTATACAAACTCTTGTATACAAATCTTGAAGATATGTGCAGTGCACACGAAATGTACATCTGTTTTTCTTTCAAATTAAGACTTACTTCGTGAAAAAGTACGGTGTTTTATTTCAATAACTTATTAGTTCTTCATAAATGTTTAACTACTTTATAGTAAAATAATGGCAAGTTGAATTTTAAGGCTATTTTAGGAAATGTAAATCTTTCACTGGAATACACTGTAGACCGTCGTTTATTATTGGACAAATAATAAAATTTTATGTATAAGGTTAGGCTATCATGACTCTAAAATGAAAACTAAAGTGACTACAATAAATTTTCACTGTAAGCTATTTAAAAAGGCACCAAATCAACGCCTTTTTTTTAATGCAAATTTTATCAAAAGTATTATAAAATTCAATTTAAAAAATCTTTAAAATTAATTAATTACCCGAAGAAAATTCATAAAAATTGGTCGAAATTGGTCAAAATTCGTATACAGAATACGAAAATTAACGTGTAAAAGGGTTATATATCAACCTTAAGTGATTAAGCGCAATTTATGATCTAATAACGAAATAGGGATTATTAAAACTTGATTATTCTACATATGTATATTTGAAAGTTTGCTTAAAATTCACCTTTTCAATTCTTTTTAAATTTAGTTCTAGTTCCGTCTGATAAGGTTAAAAAATGTAATCGTTTTAACAACAACCACTCACCGTCTAGTCGTACAATACACACCTTTTTTTAAACTCAAAACACTATAATGAAATACTAAAACCTTAACGTTACAGACAGAGCATTTAGTTTTCGTTAACGTTACATTAAACGCTTCTTTTGTTTTCAGACCGAAAACCATTATATTTGCTTTTATCATATATTCTATTTTTAATCTAAATAAATTGTTTCCTCAATATTTTAGACGCTTCATATTGTACACAGATTTATAAATAAATTTGCTGTTGCATTTCGCCATAGACATTTATTTTAGTTTTAGAGCATTTATACAGAATTCTTTTTGTCAGAATGTAACGTAATTTGTTTATTTTGTACTATTAATATTCTAGGTCGACCGAATAGTTGTCCAGAAATTATAGTGCCAATAAAGTGGTAACGCATTCCTTTTACCAAAGGTCTGAAATACGATGCGACTTTTTTGAAAATCTTATATTTTATAAATGAATTTCATATATTAACCTAAATTTACTCCTTGGATTTTGTCCTTAGCACTATTAGTATATTTATACTAGCGTGGGAAAATTGAAGTCAGAACATTGAAATTATTTCATATATCAGAGTAAACCAGATATACTTATTTGGCATATATACACATATATGTAACATATTGCAGTAGTATCTTTACTGATTTAGCTCCGCGTGATTTCTTTTTATGGGGCTATACCAAATAATATCTAGTAATGCACTTTCCTAGGTTAGGTAGGTTAGGTAGGTTAGATAGGTAGTGTACAATAATTGTCTATGAATATATGTGCACCAAGACTGAGAAGCAATATAATGAACTCTTCACTACAGTTATTTAAGTTTACACTTTTTAAAATAATATCTTTACCTTACAATTGGTAGACTTTGTGAGATGTGGCTATTGTACTTAGTATTATTATCCTGCTTTCAATTTCATAGAGAATGTATTTTATCAAAGTAAATGTCTTCCAAAGAAGAAATCGTGTTTAGAAATCAAAAAAATGTTTTCTTTCGATGGCATAACTTGTTATATTAACAGATTATACAATCACATCACCTGGAACTTCGCTAGTTGTACGTACATCAAGACCTTTGATAATTAGTAAACTAAAAAATATTAAAGAAGCATATTTAATTTTGTATAAGAAATGTGGTGCGAGAAATTCAAACATCGACAACTAGGCAGGAGGTTTAATAATATTTTAGTTATTTAAAAATCTAACTAATTTATCGCTTATCATAATTATGCTTTTGCAAAACAAAAGAGTAATTACCATATTCATATAAATTACATCACGATTATTTCGACGCGTCTAATTTTTAAAAGCGATAACTGAATACGATAATATACCGTTCAGTAATCAAAATTAAAACATTAACACTTCTATTGATTTTATAAATTTTCTCCCATGTACAATGGTAAACACACCTGTTTATAAATCCTGATCAATACTGTATCTAAGTATATTTTTGGAAAACTATTTCAGTTTGTAAACAATATTATGAATATAAGATAATTCGTGTAAGTAAATATGAAATACCTGAGTACTTAACAATAGTAGAGTCAATACATTCTCTTCTTTATTCAACGCTTAAAGAATTATGTGCAATTTAACAAAAGGTAGCTTGTGTATTATTGTATGTATGTATGTAGTCATGTGCATACGTACTTGCATATACACAAACACACGCCTTTTGACATGTAAGGTAATCGGTGTTTAGACTCAGTTTCCCGGTATATTAACCTCAATTTTAATAATAGAAATCAACAAATATGTTTGTTTACTCTTATCGCGCACATACATTTAAAACAATATTTAAATTGTTGTCAAATATCCAAAGAAAATTAACAATAAAATTTTACGATAAAATCAAAACAGTGTACATACCTCTATAATTGCGTAAAATATTAAACTAGTATCACAATATATTAATAATATAGCACACATTCGATCGAATATTGTACGGTTCACCACTAATATCTGTAAATGTAGAAAGAAGACTGGATTGGTTACATATTACTACAACAACAAAATTGTACGGCCGACATAGACTAGTGTGTGCCCCACCAAGACAAAGATTTATTTTCATAATGATAATATTATTTATAGATTAGTTTCTTGTTGTTTATTACAAGTTTGACCCACCTTTGGCTTAAATATTTGAAGATGGTACTGTGTAATTACCAAATATCTATATTTATATACGTATCCTTACGATTAATGTTTCTTTCAATATTTTGTTCGATGTCCATAATAAATTTGATATTTAATTATGTTCGAAATAAGAAAAATACTCTAAAAGAAAGCATTTATACCAATTAAGCATTTATACCAATTAAAAAAATACGCTTTTATACACATAAATTAAACACATTCTTACAAAATTTTTATGTTAAATAGAGTTAAGAAGAAGGCTGGAACTTTTAATACATAAAAATCTGCAAGAAGTACAGAAAATGAGCTTATGAATCTACGAGAAACAGTCGAAAACTAAAATACCGAAACTTGTTCCTAGCATTGTCACAGCCTTATTTGTGGATGTCACTTCTCAATGTAATCTCATTTATTTCAAATAGGTTTTCTTAAAGAATAAATAAAACACATAATTTGCATTCACTTTCAAAAATTCTTTATAGGTAATTGAAGTATCAGTTATGACAGTTGAATTTGATGGAGCCTGTGGTTGATTGACTTGATCAATAAGGTTGATATATAACCCCTTTCCACATTAACTTTTGTAAATTCTGTATACGCATTTCGACAACCAAGTTGTCATCATCAGCAGATAATCTCAAAGTGTCGCACCTGGTAAAACACGGCGAAAAACAACTGTACGAAAATCAAACTCCGCACGCGATCCACACCGCTCAAAACCAAGACGCACACTGTGTTTGTTTCACAAGATTTTCAAAAAATTACTTTTACTTAAACTAACAGTTAAATTCAAAGTTCCCGACAATTAAATTTACAGTAGAAAAAGAAAACAATGACAAGTTGCCTTTTTTGGACACCTTAGTTATTAGGAATGATCTCAAAATAGAAATTGATATTTTCCGAAAAGAAACCAATGTCAATAGATTCATCACGGCTGACTCAAATTACAGCATGCAACAAAAGATGGCTTCATTCAATTTTCTGATTAATCGTTTGATCAATTTCCCACTAACAAAAGTAAGATATGAAAGAGAATTGAACCTCATTAAGAATATCGCGATATACAACGGTTTCGATTCGGATATAATCAATGGATTAATTAGAAAGGCCAACATAAGAAAAACAATCCGTGACACCACATGTCTATCACCACAGAGCAATCGGGAAAAGCATTTTGTTTGTTTACCTTTCCATCGTATGACAAAAAATCTAAATAGTATTTTTAAAGAACGCGGGTTTCAAGTCTGTTCCCGCCCCAATAATTCCCTTAAAACGGTTTTAGGAAATGCAAAAGACAAAATCGAAGAAAATAAAAAATCGGGAATCTACCGAATTGAATGTTTAGAGTGCAATAGACAATACGTCGGCCAAACTAAAAGATCGATCGAAACCAGGTATAAAGAACACCTTTCGCACATAAAATTCAACCGACCGGAAAAATCGGGTATAGCGAGACATGTATTAGAAAATAACAACAGTGTTAATATGGATTGTTTACATTTGATAAAAAACGTGTATAATTATCGCGAACTAGACACGTATGAAAGCATGCACATCTTAAAGAATTTAAACCATGTAGTGAACTATAATGACGCCGGCCCCTTACAATCGTCCCTTTTCTCTCTACTGAATGTCAGAGGAGGAACAATATCATAAATCACAGGCAGGCACTTGTCTTGACCGTAATCACCTTTTTCAATGTAGTGTATGTTAGTTTAAGTAAAAGTAATTTTTTGAAAATCTTGTGAAACAAACACAGTGTGCGTCTTGGTTTTAAGCGGTGTGGATCGCGTGCGGAGTTTGATTTTCGTACAGTTGTTTTTCGCCGTGTTTTACCAGGTGCGACACTTTGAGATTATCTGCTGATGATGACAACTTGGTTGTCGAAATGCGTATACAGAATTTACAAAAGTTAATGTGGAAAGGGATTATATATCAACCTTATTGATCAATATCAGTTATGACATTTATATGCGAAAAAAAAATGCCAAATGGCCTCTTCTTGCAGCTCCACAGACGTCCACTCTTTTGTTAAAATTTTTAATGACATTTTGACATACTTGAGGCTCTATCTCACCAATAACACGAATAATTTCATCTTTCAAAGCAGAAATTGATTGTGAATTCTTTTAATAAACCTGACTTTTTACATAACCCCAAAGAAAATAGTCTAACGGTGGCAAATCACATGATCTTGGTGGACAATTAACATCACTCTTTCTTGAGATTACACGTCCAGAAAATTTTTCTCTCAATAAATCAATTGATTCATATGCAAAGTGAGGTGTAGCGCCATCTTGTTGAAACCACATATCCTCTAGATCAATATTCATTAATTCAGGCGACAAAAAGTCGGTTATCATCCCACGATATCGATCACCATTTACAGTTACAGCTTCACCAGCAGCATTTTCAACGAAGTAAGGTCCAATTACAGCACCTGACCATAGTGAACACCAAACAGTAACTCGTTTAGAATGCATAGGTTTCTCATGAATAATTCGTGGATTTTCCTCACCCCAGATATGGCAATTTTGTTTATTAACATAGCCATCAAGTTCAAAATGTGTCTCATCAGAAAACATTATTTTTTGAGAAAAATCAGCTGGTTGTTCATTGATGAAATTGACAAATGCACGACGTTTTAAATGATCTAATGGCTTCACTCCCTGTGTTATTTGAACCTTATATGCCTTCAGAGCTAAATCCTTGTGTAAAATACGCCATGTTGTTGATCCACTAAGTCCAAGTTGTTGTGAACGTCGTCTAATAGACATTTCAGGATCTTCGGCAACACTTTCACGAACCAAACCAATATTTTCTTGTAAACGATCACTACGTTGACTGTATTTTTTATTTTTTTGATTTTCCACGGAACCGGTCTCTTGAAATTTTTCAATAATTCGACCAATAGTGCTTTCAGATGGACAATTATGTAAACCATAAAATTCACGTAATTTTCTAAAAACTCTTTTCACAAAACACTGACATTCATAAAATAATTCAACAATTTGAACGCGTTATTGTACCGTGTACGAAGCTATTTTTATAAATATCATACATCACACTTTCTAAATGTCCACATACCCAGACAAATTCAGTGCGCCATCTATATTTTATTTATTCTTAAAAAAACCGCGCAACTTGAAACACCCTTTATATTTTCATGCATATGCTTATGATTACGATACTTTGCAATATTTTGTTCAAAATACTAACAAAGTGAAAGAAATCAAATTTTACAGCTATTACTATCATGAAAATATCGTTTGTCAATACAACCCTCTTTATTTCGAAGATTCGCCGACTTAAACAAGAGTACAAAGTGAAATACAATAGTTTCTTCTCAAGGAAGCACTTTTTTCCAAAGCATATATCTGTTATTTTACATGGTCAGTCTTGTTTCAACTATTCATGCGTAACTCAGTCTTATGACTGGGTTACTTGCCAGTTACAGTTAAGCAGTAAGTTCATTCGAGACTCTCAAACCAGGCACAAGTTTCTGACATTATTTCGTCAGTTAAGTAGAACCTCTTTTTATTCAGCAATTTTTACAAATTGGGGAACAAATAGCACGATGCGTTATGCGAAAGCATTATCTTTGTCATTAGCATCCAAAATACCACACGTTTCTGTTTTTTCATCGGGACACAGAGCTTGTAACAACTGTAACTTGTACGGCTTCATAACCAACCGACGTCTCAAAACACGCCGAATTGTTGTTGTAGGCAGTTGTAACTCCCGACTGGCACGACGAGTTGATTTTGAAGGATTACGTTGGAAAACAGTTTAAATTCGTGCAACACGCTGTATCCACAAACTGTCGATACCATCTACGAACGTTCGACTCATTTGGAAGATCAGTTTGGTAGCTTAACCTGAAACGTCTTTGCACTGTGATCACGGAATTGCACTTCGCAAACTTGTGAACACAAAATGATTTCTGCTGCGGAATATCCATTTTAAACATATGACGGTTACCAACATCCAACTGACATCCAGCGGCTATTAAACAAACTAGACTATGTATTCGTTTCTCTAATAGCCGAGCTGAGGCGCAGCGATCGATAGTTTGGACAAAATAATACTTTGTATTACGTATATTCTTTTTGAAACGCGCTGTATATGTAACTTATATTTGTATGTTCCTTTAAGAAAAGTCGGGAAGCAAATATTATACTCAGATCCTTGACCTTATTTTCCCTCATAACATTGTGTTGGCTCTCGGAATAATCAAATATTACAGGAAAACTTAATTTAGCGTAAGTGACTGTAGTACATCTTCCAGTGTTCAGTACTACGCTATTATTGATAGACCAGTTGTTTATTATGTTAAAATTTTTAAAATTCGCGGCAATCAAAAAGAAAATTTATTTTGGGTATTATTTCCAAACCGTCTGCATACGCTTAAACTTTGCAAAATGAAGTTTATTAATATATGTGTAGTGAATAATAATAGTTCCAAATTAGAATCTTGTGAGACTCCTGAAGAAGCTCTAAAAATTCGAAGAATAGCCATTAATATACGTAACATAATATAAGACTCTAACAATTTAGACGCCCTAGGCCGCGCGAGGAAGACAAATAGAAGAAAACTTAGACACTAAAATCGAATTGTTGATCATATTGTATTAAAAGCGTTTGCAGAGTCTGTGTGAATGACATCTACTTTTGTCTTTTGTGTTTCATCTATTTTATCAGGATTACACAAAATATTGATCGATCGATAATTGTATGGATTGCAACTATTTTAGGATTGACGTAATTCTGCATAGGTTCCAAAAATCAGCAATAACTGATGTTCTAGTAGATAATAATAACAATAATAATCCAAACCTTTACATCCCCAACAGCCAATCGCCAGTTACAAAGGGCATTGACAGACTACAACATATTATTACACTCACGCTCGTAGTGCGACTTAAAATTTTTGGCTTCAACATTAGCTTAAACTGGAAAGGGAGGGGTAACCACTAAAAACTGGCTTATACAATATTGTGCACAATTATGAATAATAAAGCTATCATCAAAAATATCAAAAGAAAGAAAGAAGCCTAAGCAAGAAGATTATTGCAAATTGAACTATAAATCGACATTGTAACAAATAGTTTATAAATATATGTGCGATCTCTTTTATTTTTTATGTTTAATCAACCTCTAAACAAAAGCATATTGACCTGTACGGCAAAAATTTGTCTTTGTTGTGCAGACAATATTTTATTGACACTGTAATTTGTAATATAATCAATCAAACAAGTTAAGAAAATAAACAAACGGTGGTCCACATAATTATGTGACTAAAAATGGATTTTTAATTATTTTGGAAGGTATAAGATTTTAAATAGGACTCCATGCTTACCAAGTTCACATGTTTTCATTTTTTATGTATATTTGTTGTCAATAAATCTTCATGAACTTTGCCAATTAATTTGAACAATAGGCTTACTTTCATACATTTCGAAATCGCATACATTAAAAATTTATTATAGTTATTTTAATTTTCATTTCAGAGATATGAGACTCTAAAAATATTTTACATAAAATTTTATTTCTAAATTTTTCCGTTGAATTATGGAGGGACATACTGTTTGTTTTACCAAAATATTTAACATTGTTCTAAAATAACAAGAAAATACTATGGAATCATTTATTTCCTTGATTACACAAATCTAATTAGAGTTTGGAAATATTCGACAACCAAATACTCATAAAAAGACTTCACACTAATACCCAGCGAAAGAGTTAAACTCATTTTTACCATCATTAAACGCGAGCATAAAGTTTGACTACCTACAAAGTCTTTATTTAGCACACCAAAGAAATAAAAATCAGAGCAAACAAAGTTATAGCTATAAGCTGCATAAGACATCACTTTTCAACTACTAATACATTCATTGACACGTTAGTATTGTCGATAACGCCGACTCAACATTCAACCCATCTATATTTAAGTTATTTTTAATACAGTCTTTCCTTATTACATCTATTACTGTACTAAAATAATGTATTTCACTGATTCGGTTTTTGCGATTCAATGACTGCCTTCGACTTTCAAAATACAAGAGCATTTAAATACGAGGGTAGCCGTTTATATTTCGGGAACTGGCAACACGGTTAGTGTTGCCTCCGATTCGATAATTGCATCGTAAAGTTTGTCATTTTTGACAATATATTTATCTTGACAGTTTTATTATCCGGTCGCTATTTCTATTGTTGACAGTAACTTGAAAATGTTATGTCAGCGAAAAAATGGAATTAACTCGCGAACATTTTCGTGCAATTATTTTTGATACTTTCGGCGTGGATTATCTCAACAAGAATACATCGTGCTGAATTCTTTACATGGTGATGAAGCACCATCGAAAACTACAGTATATCGTTGGTATAGTAGATTCAAACTTGGACGGCCTTCTTTGGATGACAAATTTCGTGAAGGTCGTTCCACAAATGTTGTTGTGTCGGAAAACATTAATGCAGTGCCTGAATTGATAATGCAAGACCGTCATGTGACATACCTTGAGGTCGAGACATCTCTAGGTATTAGTAACACCAGCGTGCATAAGATTCTGCATGAACATTTAGCCGTCAAGAAGCTGAGATCACGTTGGGTACCACATAATTTGACAACCGCTCAAAAAAGAACTCACGTCCATTGGTGCCCAAAAATGTACAAAAAATACAATCACGGTGCTTCAAAGAACATTTATAAAGTCGCCACAGGTGATGAGTCTTGGATCTATACGTATGAGCCCGATAGTAAACAGCAGTGGACTGCGTGGGTATTCCAAGATGAGCCAAAACCAACAAAAGTTGTTCGCGCTTGAAGGAAATCAAAACAAATGGTTGCCTGTTTTTTCGGAAAAACCGATCACGTTGCAACCGTGCCTTTAGAGAGTTGTAGAAAGGTCAATTCCGAATGGTACACAAACTCGTTTCCCAGAGGTTTTTGAAGAAATAAGGAAACAAACCGAAAATGACAGATCATTCTCCACTATGACAATGCGAACTCTCACAGGTCGGTTCAAACAATTGAATATTTGACCTGGCGAAACATTGAAATGATGAGCCATCTACAGCCCTGATTTAGCACCCTGTGATTTCTTTTTGTTCCCACACGTGAAGAATAAACTTCGTGGTCAACGGTTTTCTACGCCAGAAGAGGCAGTCGAGACATTCAAAACTCATATTTTGGAGATACCACCTTTACAGTGGCAACAATGCTTTTCGGATTGATTTAAATGAATGCAAAAGTGCATTGATTTTCAAGTAGAATATTTTAAAAAGCAATAAAACTATTTTCGATAATAAAAAAAATTTTTTTTGTTTGCTATTTCCGGAATATAAACAGCTATCTAGGTCTTTACGTTAATGCTTAGTTTTTCCTTCGGATGAGAATTTTATTTAAGGCGAAGTATAATTTAGAGGTGTTTAATATTCAGCTATTAATTTTTTCTTCCATTTGTCTTCAAACATGCAATATTGAATATAAATATTTAAAATTTTCAATTTGTTTAACTTTAATAACATGCAGTGTTATCTTCATTTCTTTTTCATGTTTGTATATTGTCACGATTCTTTGTCTTATCAATAGTATACATATTTTTATTGGTCAAAATCACGTTTCCATATTGCTGACTCCATATTTGTTAACTGTTAACGATATTTTTCAGAATGAATAATCTCTTCTTATTGTAAAAGTTCATAATATACACGACCTTGTTTATCCCATTAAATGCATTATATTTTCTTCTTTTGATGTAAATCCTATTTTGAAACTGTTGATGCTAATTGCCCAGGCTGTATATATACTCTCTTTCGCACGCGATTATAAGATAAATTCTCAATTATGAATATGTTCCAAAATTATCGAACGCAACACATCTTTAATTAACTATCGTTGAATGCCAAGCAAATACGAATTAAATCAATTTTCCTTGAACATAAACCATTTCTATATGTATGTATGACTTCAATGGAAAAACACTACGCAAATATCCCGTCAGAACTGACACATTGTCCCTCTTTCCAAGCATCCATTGTTCCCCTTTTCAGCATCTTTCTACTTTGAAAACAAAACATGGACCGATGTCTACATTACTTTTCGCTTACCTTAATTTCTTACAAACATTTTCACTACTATTACTTAATGCCCGTTTTGCAGCAAACGAAATTGCTTGAGATCTATGAATATAACATACATAATATAAATGTATTTTCAAAACATTAAGCCCTATACTACAATGTTGCAAAACTGCAATATCACTTCGTCAAGTTTTTAAAAGACAGTAACAACTCGCCTCGTTGAAAGATATGGGTGATTGTTATTAATTGCTTTTATCAATATTAACGTTATAATAACGTTATGTGTTTCAATACAAATTAAATAATTCGATATGCAAATAATCCAATAAATTTTAATCAACCGTTATCGTATATTATATAAACAAATTAATTATGTTAATACTTTATTACAGAAGAAGAATCTCAGAAAATATTATTTTTATGTATTTTGTATTATCGGGTCGATCAATGAGGATATCGATAAAAAAAGTATCTTAATCAATAAGTTCAAAGTGCCATGCCTATATAAAGTTTCTTAAATGTTACTATGTCAAAATCGTTTAATATTTGTTTAAAGTAAACATATTCTTATTATTGACGAAAAATTAAATAAACTTTAATTACTTCACTTCCACATTGTTTGTGAGTGATTGTTGTACTTTGTATTGATTTGTTTTCACTCCTTGAAGTATTATTAACATATATTATATATCAAATAATAACAGAGAAAAATACATTCAGAGAAATTCCACATAAGATATTAAATCAGAAGTTACTGTGTTATAAACAGAGTTAACAAATTATGCATTGAATTTATATATAATTTATATTATATTATTATAATTAAGCGCTATTGCAGTGCCAAACTCTAAAATTCTAATTTTAACTGCTTTATATGCCGAAATTTTTGAACAAATTTCTGTTCTCAACGTAGGACTCGAACCTATGATATCATTCTCTCCGGTAATATTCCCTGACCATTAGATCATGGAAACAGTTAATTCGATTCCTTTTAAAATCCCATAAATTGCATTATGGAGAACAGTTATTAAATGAAGGTCCCTATCCCACCGCTGATTTTCCTTTAATAACGGTTTCCATAATGCAACTTATGAAAGATTAGAAGAACTCGAATTAATTGTCGCCGTGGTCTAATTATCAGAATACATTCCGAGAAGGAATGAGATTGTGTGTTTGAGTCCCACGCGAAGAACAAACATTTTTTCAAAAATTTCTGTATTACATATACGATATATAGTATGTTCTCTGTATAACGGACAGTAGCGGTGTATATAAATCAGTCCATTGTTCAAGATGTCCACTGGTTAGAGAAAAAAATAAATTTTTAATTAATTTACTCTTACAACATACTTAAAACTAACTGATTTAAAAAATCTGAAACTTTAGTTTGTTTTAGATTTTCAGTTCTTCTTTTTACAATTTATGTTTCTACATTCATACCATCTCAGCGGCCTTTTCTCCTTGAGTAATAGTTTTGAATATCCTTTAGTTTTTCATAAGCTTCGTTAATGTTTTTAGTTTCTGAATTAATATCACTATCATCCTAACTGTCGCTATCACATACATTGATACTGTTTTGAAATTCACACACATACTCTTGCACGTTAATATCGGAATTCTCGGTACGTAAATTATCATCAATTTGTGCATACGCTAATATGTCAAGATAGGGTTTACAAAGTTCTGATAGTGGCACATCGTCTTCATCACTGAAGCTTATATCCTCGCAAATATCATCGGCATTCCAATCACCAAATCCAGTTTTAAGAAAACATTTGTTGATAGTTTCAGCGCTTACAGTTTTCCCAGCAGTAATGGTCCACATTAGAGTACTGAGAATGTTAATGAATTTTTCAATATGTTCGGCAGATTTACAATGATCCATAGACGATAAAAGTCTCTTAACTAACAGCTTTCTGTAGTTGGTTTTAAAATTATTGATAATCCCTTGGTCAAGTGGTTGACAATAAGAGGTAGTGTTTGGAGGCAAAAGTATTAGTTTAATATTTTATAACTCAAATTTATGGTGTGACGTGGCGTTGTCTAAAAATAAAAGAACTTTTCTATTCCGCTGTTGCATTTTTCTATCAGATTTGGCTAACCAAGTTGTCATAATTTCTCTCGTCACCCACGCTTTTTTATTAGAATACTACTTCACCAGCAACTTCTCAACATTTGATCCTCTAAAGTATCGTGGATTCTTATTTTTTCCAATTACTTATGGTTTCTCCTTTTCTCCAACCATATTCGCACACAAGAGAATAGTTAATCTTTCCTTTGTAGCTTTGCAACCCGAACATTTTTCACCTTTTAAGGCATAGGTTTCGTTTAGCGAAGCCGGGAAGAAAAGTCCAGTTTCATCTGCACTAAAAATGTCTTTCGGTGAGTATTTCTTTGTGATAGTTATCAACTGTTTCTTCTAGACAGTTATTTCATCGACATTTACTATAGTGGCTCCACCACCAATTGTTCAAAACGATATGTTGTGCCACTGAGAAAACTTGTCAACCACCCACTCGAAGCTTTGAATTCATAATTTAGCTCTTGTGCAACTTCGAGAGCTTTTTCCCTTATTATTTTACCAGACAATGAGATATTCTTAGCGGGCACTTTTCAAAACCAGTCATACATTATTTGGTCCAGTGCAGCTCTTTCTGTTTTCACAAATTTCTTCTTTTTCTGTACATTTCCATTTTCAGCAAACCGTCTATTAATATCGACTTTGTTTTTCAAAATGTCGCCCACTCGACTTTTACCCATACATAATCTTTTTGCAAGCAGTCTCACACTAAGTTTATTCTTCTCTGCACACTGAATAACATCAACTTTTTCTTCTAAACCGAGAAATTTTCTCTTTTTCGTAGCCATATTACTTATACGAAACAATCTATTTTTTGATATTATTGTGTAATCTGTGAGCATCTTTTAAGTGTTTAAAGGCATGTAAAGTTTTTACGAAAAATGATTAATGGTGGTACACTCCCATACGGAGTTTCATCGCTTCTTGTGATAGATTACTCCTTATTATTGTGACAGCTACTTATGTATCCCACGTCTCTTCATTTCTTTGACTATCTCTTACCACAGTTTAATATCTGTCTCCACTTCATCTTGACATCTAGCTCTTCCTCTTTTATTGTTGCAACGTCACTCTATTATTGCTCTTACACTGCTTTCTGGTCCCGCTCTCTAGATATGTCCCAGCCACTCGACTATGTTGGCCTTAATAGTCTTCTTCTAAATTCATTTCCTACCGTCTTAACTAGTTCGTCCATTTTTCTCACTATTTTTCTTTCGGATACTCTTAATATATACAGATCTGAAAAATTCTAGTTTTAACCGCATTTTACATAGTATATATCGGATTTTTCAATAAGGACATAACAATTTTATATTTAAATAAAACACAGAATAATTGAGATATTGGGCTGAAATATATTCCAGGTGCAGTACACATGTTACATTTAACTATAGCATTCTCATTCATATGACCATCCCGAGCACGTTTCCAGCGATTGATTTTTTTCAATACTGTTTCACACATATCGGCCGGAACGTTAGCAATTTCGCAATCGATATTGTCTCTGAGCTCCTTTAATGTTGTTGGCTTATTGGCATAAACCACCGACTTAACGTAACCCTATAAAAAGAAATCCAACGGCGTTAAATCGCATGAGCGAGGTGGCCATTTAGGCCATAGTTCGGAGAATTTCCAGGCCAGGGCAATACTGGTATACCGAAATTACCCCATCATGCATTGGGCATTATAGCCAACTGCCATGTTAGAAGACAATTTTTGGTCAAAATTGGATGGACTCGACATCAGTCATATACAGTTCCAACAAGATCGTGCCACATGCCACACAGCTGGTCAAACAATTGATAATATTTCGAGAAATGGTCCAGTCGAGTGGCGACCGCGCTCAGGCGGTTTAGCGCCGTTGGATGTCTTTTTATAGCGTTGAGTTAAGGCGTTGATTTATGCTAACAAGCGAACAAGGTTAGAGGAGCTCAGGGACAATATCGAACGCGAAATTGCCAAATATTCCGGTCGATATGTATGAAGGAATGGTGAAAAATTTGCCCCAAACAATCGATCGCTGCAAACGGGCTCGCGGTGGTCGTATGAACAAGATCGAATTACACAGTTAAATGTAACATGCGTATTGCATCTAGAATAAATTTCAGCCCAATATCTCAATTATTCTGTTTTATTTAAATACAAAATTGTTATGTTCTTATTGAAAAACCCTATACGTAAAACGTACAAAGTAATAAGAATATATGTAGACTGTTGTAACTCACAATATTACACAAATTTGTTATGTCCCTTGTTGAAAAACTCTATATATGTATTAAATTACGTATGTTTGAATTTTATTTCGTTAAAACTCTAAAATTGGGTGGGCTAATACTAGGTACTGTATGTATGTACATACGTTAATGTTGAAAGCGGAAAATTTATAATGCAATTAGATACTTAACAATTATAAGTAAACAATAAATATGTTGTTAATTTTTGTAGTGCAGATCATTTGACGTGTGTAAACTTAAAAACTTCAATATACGAGGGTGGTCTGAAAAGTTTCCGACTTCAACGTGAAGATGGCAGCGCTCGTCAATAAAAGCTATGGAATATAGTTATGTATCTATTGTCAGGTACTCACCAACGTTTCAGCCATTTTGGACGTGTAGTTGTTATTTGACAGTCGTTCGAGCGAGTCGATGTGAGTGTCGAATATCGAGCTGTCATTAAATATTTGTCTTTGAACTGCAATACGCTTACGCAAATCAAAGATGAGTTGGAGTCTGTATACGGGCGCTGAATTTAAACGTGGCCGTAAGAGGTTGAGAGCCTATGAACGTTCGGGACTTCCTAAAACTGAAACTACTGACGATAACATCGCTGAAGTTCACCAATTGTCGCTGGACGACGGTCGAATTAAAGTGAGAGAGATAGCAAAGGCTATGAATATGTCCAAAGAACGTGTTTGTCACATATTAAATCAAGATTTAGGCATGAGAAAGCTGTCCGCGCATTGGGTGCCTCGTTTGCTAAGGCTAGACGAAAAGCGTGTTCGAATGAACATTTCCAACGCTCTGTTGGCGCAGTTTAGGCGCAATAAATCCTAGTTTTAGCGCCGATTAATTACTGTAGATGAAATTTGGATTCACCATTATACGCCCGAAACAAAAATACAGTCAAAACAGTGGACTGCAAAGGGAGAACCGGCTCCAAAAGAAGCAAAAACTGTTTTCTCGGCTTGGAAAGTGATGGCGACTGCTTTTTGGGATAGTCATGGAATTATCTTAATCGATTATCTTCGAAAAGGAAAACCTATTACAGGAGCATACTACGCATCATTACTTGACAAGCTGAAGGCAGACGTTGTGGAAAAACGGCCACATTTGCAGAACAAGAAATCCTGTTTCACCAAGACAACGCGCCATCTCACACCTCAGCGGTGGCCATGGCGAAAATCCACGAATTACGATTTGAATTGCTTGACCATCCGTCTTACTCACCAGATCTAGTCCCAACTTCTTTTTGTTCCCTCATCTAAAAATTGCGTTCGTAGGACAGAGATTTTCATCAAATGAGGAGGCGATCACCTTCGTGAACAATTATTTTGAAGAGAAAAACGCTGAGTACTATTTGGACGGCTTAAAGAGATGGGAGAATCGCTGAGAGAAGTATGTAGAGTTACAAGGAGACTATGTAGAAAAATAAATATAAATTTTAAGAAAAAGTGTATTGTATCCTTGTTAAGTCGGAAGCTTTTCAGATCACCCTCCTATGTGCCTCAAATTTCTTAAATGATGGTGAAAAGTGTAAATGTGTTTTAGAAGAGTTTCTAATGCATTCATTTACTTTTGTTAGTTCCCTCTTCATTTTCAAAGACGTGTTATGGTTTCCAAATGGAAAAATATTGCTATACTAACTATTTGAGAGATGAATTTTTTTTAGATTTTTAAATTTTTTATATAGCGATTATGGTATGAATGCCTGTATCTAAACACAGGCATTGAAGTCATTTCGGCAATAAATTATAAATCTCTAAGTTAAGCAACACGTTTACTTATATTACTTATTTAAGAAAATTTCGGTTTGAATACCATATAAATCTAAAAAATATATTGGCGAACTATCAGTGTAATCTTAATGCTACTACAAAAATCTATTAAAAACCTAAAAATACTAAAATAACTTATTGTTAAGAGCATTTTATTTTTCCAATTTCTACAAATAATTAAAAAATTATAAACGAACTAATTTTAACTCTTACCGGCTTTGATGCTTCTTTAATACATATCACACGTATTAATAATAGTGAAAGTAGATTAAAGTTATCAGTCCTTCTAACTATTAATCGTTGTGATGTAAACTTTTCTATTTTTCGATTTCAACCTTTTGACCCGGGAATATTAAATCTAAAAATATCGTTGTGAGACATTCATAAGCATTTTTATCTACATCATAGTTATTTCGTGTGGTCGATTTAGATTAAATAACATCTTTATTCATCAGTCGAGGGGTACTTTCTATAGTTGGTTCGATATAATTTATCGCTATTCTAAAGTCTATTGATAAAAAGAAGTATTTATTTTTACATGAGCAGTCGAATAACTACTCTTACATCATTATTTCCTTATATTATCAAATGTATGACATGATTTCGTTACTTAGAACATGATTTTATTTACTGTTCTGTTAAAATGTAATATATTTCAATTGTTCTAAAGTTACGTCAAACTTATCATTACGTGCGATTTACACGTAATTCAAACCTATCACACAGTGAAACCATATGTAATCCGCCGAGAAAGTTTTGTCGTAAATATACAAAAATGTATCGGAATGTTTTTAAAACGAACTCGAAAATGACGCCACGCGCACGTGCTGTCACTTGTTTTAAAAGGGCAGTTGTTCGACAAACACTGTCAAATTCTCAAATAAGTTCTGCATAAATACACACCATTGCAATAGATCTAAGTAAATCATTTATGTATTTTCTTAATCGCGAGTAAAAATATGTGATAAAACATTCCTTATTGATAGACTTAAATACTAAATAAAGAAGAAGATCATGGCGAGTCTACTTGTACGCGACAGTTGCAAACTGGATTGTTGAACTCGAACAAGGCAGAAGAAACATAAAGAATGCACCACAATCTGGCAGACCAAAAATAGCCACCGATGAAGCAACTAAAAACGCCTTTAAAATTGCGATGAAGGATGTTGTGTAATGTTAAGACAAATAGCAAATAAAGTACGCACTGCATACAATCGTGTTCATTGCATCTTACAAACATTCGGACATTGGAAAGCTTAGTACTAGACGAGCGCTGTGTCAATCCAACAAAAGCAACAGAAAATAGCTCTTTCGCAGCAATATTTAAACATATTCAAACGTAATGAAAACGATTTTTTCAACGTTCAACTATTTAACAGTTGATGAAACGTGGATACATTACTACACTCCTAAAACCAAAGAATAGACAAAATAGTAGACAAAACGCGATAGCCAGCTCCAAAGGTGGCCTAGAAAATTTCATTTGCTATGAAAGTCTTTTCTGACTTCTGGGGAATACTTTTTAATGATTACATGCAACATGAGAATACAATAACAGATGAGTATTATGCATCGCTATTAGACAGATGGAACAAAAAAATCAAAGTTAAAATGCCTCATTTCGTAGGAAAAATTCTTGTAGCTTCATTCTACAAGTCTGCAACTTCGATAATGAAACTGCAAAAATTACGATTCCAGTTAATTTAAGATGCACCGTATTCACCAGCCTTGGCTCCACCAGATTTCTTCGTATTCTCTAACCTAAAAAAATGTTAATAATTATTTTTTATCCAACAACTGGTTGGATAAGAAATAATTCTTACGGAATACTGAAATCATCGAAGCTATAGATGAATATATCGAAGATTTAGATAGTTCTCGTCTCGTAGTATATCTATAATTTTACGTGATTAATTATTCTTGATTTCTGAGTTTCTTATTCTTGTTCGCCATTTTCTTCTCTCTTTGGGTTCTCTTATTTCAAATCCATTACTTCTACTTCTATCAGGAGGTAGATGTAACCACTTCTTTCTGGAGTATCCTAAACCTTTCCTACCTCCTTCTTCTCCAAATACCTTCCTTTAACACACCTATTTTTGGACATGTTGACTATGTATATGTCCCCGCATGTTCAAAAATGGTTGCCACTTTTCCAAAGCATAGAGTCGTTATTCAACCATCCATTAGTCTTGAGTCTTCTTCTGAGAGTTGTTGAGTTTTACACTCTCGATATATAAAACGGGGAGCCAGAATTTTATGGTCGACTTCACAGTTCCAAAAATAATGTATTGTTTAAGACCACAATCCGCTTTATTCGTTAGTTCCATTTTTTCACTGGCACAAAATTTTCAAGTTAACACCAATAGAAATAGCGACCAGATAATAAAACTGTCAAGGTAAATATATTGTCAAAAATGACAAACTTCACAATGCAATCATCAGATCGTAGACAACGCTAATAGTGTTGCTAGTTCCCGAAATATAAACAGCTACCCTCTTACATATTCCAGAGCAGAAAAATACATATCTATAACACTTAGAAATAGGAAAATAAACGATTGCAGAAATAATTATAAACCTTATTCACACACATAAATAAGAGGCTATAAATTAGGTCGGCTTAGTCATTCAATAATAAACCTTATTTATGACCCTTGAAAGAAATTTCACACAGTTGATTTATCGGTAAATACCACACTGTGCTTTTATTTTTTATGTTTTCTTAGTTTAAAAACATTATAAGTTATAAAAAATACTATAATTACAAACATAGCAAAATATTTGTAATTGACGAATATGTCAATTCGCAAAGTTTTCTTTTTAAATTGTATAAAGCTTATTTTACATATTAATACTAAAATAATTACAGTAAAACCTGTCAATAACGGCCACCCAAAAAGCAAAATATATTGGTCGTTATATAAAGGTGTCCGTAATTGACAGGTTTTTCGTCTCACAAATAAAATACATAATTAATTTTAAGATTTGCTTTCTTTATTTTATTAATTAAAGTAAATAGTATATAAATACAAATATGTGTAAGAAAAACTAAAATTTTAATGTATTTACATATTATAGATAATATGACATCTAATAAATTATTTATATGTACGTATTATTACAATATATTCATACGAAAAAACACAATTTATTAGGATTTTTTAAAGTATGTTTCAATATTTGTTTGCTTCACATTTTTTAGCTTCGATTTAAAAACTGCAGCTTCACATGTAAGTAAAATTTTAGAAACATCCATATAAATGTCACCATTGTTATTGCACAATAAATAATTTTGTATGTCTCTTAATTTTGCACACACTTCGTTCATACTAGATAAAACTAGATTTTGGAGTTTCACATTCGTCCAGGTCATTATTATCAGAGTTATGTTCTTCATCATTATTGCACAAATCTTCAACAATTTCTGGAATACTGAAGTTAGGGCTCTCTGTAGGCACATGACGATCAATAGAAGCATATTCATCTAAATCCATCAAAAATTCGTTGAACTGCAGGATATAGCTGGGCAAGGGGTATTTCGTCTTCTTCATCAAACATTGTGTCCTCCTGGATAACATCAGAGAATCCGGCCTTGGAAAAACATTTTTTAACTGTAGCAGGAGATACCTTTTTCCAAGCAGCTGTAATCCATACAAGTGCATTGGCTAAATTTATGTTTTTTTTCAAAAATTTCAAAATCACATTCATTGTCAATAAACGTTAGAAGCTTTTTAATCAAAAAATTTCGATAAATCAATTTGAAATTCTGAATTATTCCTTGATCCAAGGGCTGACAATACGAAGTGGTGTTTGGCGGCAGGAAGACTAGTTTAACATTTTCTAATGGAACTTTAGAATGTGAAGTGGCATTATCCAAGAAAAGAAGCACTTTTCTATTTTGTTTTTTCATTTTATTGTCAAATTTATGCAGCCATCTTGTCATAATTTCCGTAGTCATCAATGCCTTCTTGTTAGAAACCCATTCTAAGGGTAATTTGTCCACATGCCTACCCTTAAA
This sequence comes from Dermolepida albohirtum, assembly GCA_031893035.1. NCBI lineage: Eukaryota > Metazoa > Arthropoda > Insecta > Coleoptera > Scarabaeidae > Dermolepida > Dermolepida albohirtum. The sequence goes on along the minus strand of JAVIWB010004270.1, from coordinate 291,785 downwards.
ACAGCGAGGATTTTTACTTTTTCCAATTATTAATGGATCTTCCTTCTCACCCTCCATATTTGCACATAGTAAAACAGTCAAACGTTGTTTTGCTGCCTTCTTCCCTGCACAACTCTCACTTTTTAATGCAAATGTCTTATTTGGCATAGCGCGGTAATAAAGACCTGTTTCGTCGGCATTAAACACATCTCGAGGAGAATAATTTATTAAAATCAACGGTAACTTGGTTTTCCAGTCTTTTATATCGTCCAAATTAACCTCTGCGGAATCACCACAAATTGATTTAAAAGTTATACTGTGTCGCCGACAGAAACTTTCCAACCATCCATTAGATGCTGCGAAATTTTCCATCTTTAAACTGCTTGCTGTCTCCAGTGCTTTTTGTTTAAGTAGCGGCCCAGATATTGGAATTGCTTTATTTCTGGCTTTGCAAAACCAATCGTAGACGACTTGATCCACTGCCAATCCTTCCGACTTCGGAAATTTTCGTTTTAACTCCATGTTAACACCTTCCTCGACCATCTTTTTTAATTCACCTTTATTTTTCATAATATCGTTAATTTGTGTTTTTCCAACCCCATATTTTTCGGCCAACTTTCGCGAACTTAACGCATACTTTTCACTTTCCGCGATTATATTTATTTTGTCTTTTACCGATAAACGTTTTCTTTTTGCGACATACTTAATTAAGAACCTTTCGAATACGGGGACAACTTTAAACTGAATTGTTTCCTTTAGAATAATAAAGTTTAAATCGAAAAGGGTGTATTACTACCAGGTAATAGGAAACCCCGGGAAACCCCGACAATTTGTATTAGGTATTTCCGTCAATAAAGATATACATGTCATAAATAGTCCGGCCGACATTGGCAGGTAAATTTCTATGAAAATAGGCCGTAAAAGTTTGGGTTATTTGGCCGCGGCCGTTTTACAAAGGTGGCCGTAATTAACGGGTATTTGTGTATGGGAATTTCCTTATAGTCGATTCGGTGGCCGCTTTAGTCAGGTGGCCGTTGACACAGGTTTTACTGTATCAACATTCTCTTACCTTCCATTATTCTGAAATCTTTGAATGGAAAGTGGAACTAGGAAAAATTTTTTTTATATTTTAGTATGTAAATGTATTACACTACGATTATTGCAAAAAAAAACGAGGAGCTCTTTTATTCCAAATAAAAGACATGTATAATTGCTTTCTTACAACAATAAAAGCAACACGCAGGGATTATCGACAAATAAGTTTTACTCAGTGAACCCGATACAAACTCTATTTTGTATGTTTCTATGATAAGTATAATCCCAAACACTACAAAGGAACAGAAATGCAATGTTTTATAAGAAAAGTAAATTGTAATTTCTTCAATATTTTATAAAACGGAAAAGGATTGTATTAAAAAAAATAAAACAAGAGTAATTCTCAGAAACTAAGCAACTAGTCATGCTGTAGCAATTCGCTTTACACACGATGGCTATGTATCTATGCTCACGTACGGCTTATATCTGGCACGCAAATTATTAATTTTTTCTCTGAAACAAGGATGTGTTGACAGAAATACGCACGGAACGTATATGTTATATAGAACCACATTAAAAAATGTATCAAGATCCCCGACATCAGGTGCGTAACCTTCCAGAATTTTTGTTTAGAAGCATGCTTCCATTATCATTATCTCTATTCATCCTAGAACACACGAGTTGCTTCGATCATACTGCGATGATCACATGTGTTAGTGTAAGTGGTTTTTTTTCTTTCGAAACATCATTGTTGGTTACATAATTAACAGGCGTAGGGTGCATCCGATTATACATACGTGTCAATACATCTTCAGGCCTTCAAATTTATTCCTTAAATAACAATTTTATATTTACAGTAACAATTAGATATACGACGTTATTTAAGGTTGTTTTATGAAGAGTAAAAATTTATTCCTATAAAGATTTGTTGTCCTTATTCTTCAAAGAACTTCAAAAATGAGTGGTCAAAAATTTGCTTCTATAGGTTAAATTATTATTCTCACATACTATATTAAAGTCTATTGGCCTTCTAATCTATAAAATTTCATGTTCGTAACATGTAGCTATACGAGGGTAGACGTTTATATTTCGGGAACTGGCAACACTGTTAGTGTTGCCCCCGATCTGATGATTGCATCGTGAAGTTTGTCATTTTTGACAATATATTTTCGGCGTGGATTATCTCAACAAAAATGCATCGACGAGCTGAATTCTTTATATGGTGATGAAGCACCATCTATAACTACAGTATATCGTTAATATACTGAATTCAAACCTGGACGGCGTTCTTTGAACGATGAATTTCGTGAAGGTCGTCCCACAAATGCTGTGTCGGAAAACATTAATGCAGTGTCTGAATTGACAATGCATAACTGACATGTGACATCCCGTGAGATCGAGGCATCTCTAGATATGCGGGCGTAAGATCCTGCGTGAACATTTAGCCGTTAAGAAGCTATGTTCACGTTGGGTACCACAAAATTTGATAACTTCTCAAAAAAGGACTCGCGTCGATTGGTGACGGGAAATGCACAAAAAATATAATTTCGGTGCTTCAAAGAACATTTATAAAGTCGTCACAGGTGATGAATCTTGAATCTATACGTATCAACCCGATAGTAAACAGCAGTCGACTGTGTGGGTATTCCAAGATGAGCCAAAACTAACAAAAGTTGTTCGCACTCGAAGCACATCAAAACAAATGGTCGCCCGTTACTTTGCAACCGTGCCTTTAGAGTTGTAGAACTATTTGTTTACCGAAAGTTTTTAAAGAAATAAGGAAAACAAAGCGAAAACGACAGATCATCCTCCACCATGACAATGCGAACTCTCCCAGGTCGGTACAAACAATTGAATATTTGACCGGGCAAAACATTGAATTGATGAGCCATCCACCGCACAACCCTGATCTAGCACCCTGTGATTTCTTTTTGTTCCCACACGTGAAGAATAAACTTCGCGGTCAACGGTTTTCTACTCATGTTTTGGAGATACCGCCTTCACAGTGGCAGCAATGCTTTTCGGATTGGTTTAAACGAATGCAAAAGCGCATTGATTTTCAAAGAGAAAATTTTGAAAAGCAATAAATCTATTTTCGATAATAAAATTTTTTTTGCTTGCTATTCCCGAAATTTAAACAGTTACCCTCGTAATAAAATAATTAAAGTGTAGATGTAGCAGCAACGAGATACTAGTATCCAGTACAGTTCATAAAGAGATTCCACACAGTTGAGAACAAAATGTGAAGTTGAGAGGACGCAGTTCCTAGTCAAAATTCAAGAAAACAACGAATCAATAATAGAAGTTAAAAATAACAGTCTACAAAGATTTTAAAAGCTTTTGTTAGTAAGTATTTTAACTGTAGGTAACAAATGCTTTTTTCAAGTTAGTTTCGCGCTACTGTTGTTACTTTGTCCGCAACTGTATTGAAAATAGTGTGTCGATAAATAACACGAAAACATTGTATAGTATAGACGATGCACCTAGATTATTGTGTAGCATTTCTCAGTACGCGTATGAAAACAATATAATTGAGTACACAGGGTCGTTGGAACGTGGTACTCCATTAATATCAAAGCACGGCCGATGTACGGATGCATGGATAAATAATAATAATCACACACAACAGGCACGTTCTCACGCACACACTCTCACATAACTTATACGTATAACCAGAGGGAGAAGGAGATAGACATACACTTAAGAAAAGCACACATGCATGTAGATGATATATTGGTTAGATGCCATGCTGCAGACACCGTTGAGACTGTGTCGACATGTACATACGAAACATACAGACATATAAATAACGTATATATGAACTACAACTTGAACTATAATCTATATTTAGATATGTGAACTAACCGTGCTAAAAATAATGTAGAAAAACGAGTACAATAAACCTATTATTGTCTAAAAATAAAACCGACAATGCTTGGTAGACATTAATTTACGCAGAATTACATACATTGTATACAATGTACAAATATGTACATTAATAGTATGAATCTTAATACAAAATCAAATACCAAATATCCAAAACAACGCCGAATGTGTGGAATTAATGCATGTGTTAGACTTTTAATAATCTGGTTCGGAAATCGTTTCAAGGATTCTTGTCAAGGCTGTTTGGATGGCGAAGATCTGCTCGTGCTGACCCGGAATTTTTTTTACGTAGCCGAAAATAGCATCTACCCGTCAAGTAAGAAGTGCAATGTTGCCATTAATATTTAATGTCAAAAACCTATCAAAGTGACATATAATATATTTCCAAATTTAATAGTGATGAGTCTCACTTAAGAATCTCAAAATAGGTCAAATACAGCGCAAAAATTTGAATTATTGATTAAGCGAATACAAATAACTTAAAAATATATTGAGTTGGCAACTAAGTACTTTCGGTTTGTACTGATGAGAGCGTTGCTTTATTTTTTGTATAACGTATGTTAGTGCTGTACTTTACCGTTTGTCGCGTGATACTAGTCACATTGACGTAACTTCAGAAGCAAGTAGTGCGTGATTTTTATTAAAGCTATTAGTTGTGGGTTAATTTTAAATGGAGTACAGAAACGAACATTTTCGACATATTTTACTATCTTATTTCCGTAAAGGAAAGAAAGCTGCTGCGGCTCACAAAAAGATATGTGAAGTTTATGGTGCTAATTGCTTAACAGAGCGCACGTGTCAGAATTGGTATAAAAAATTCCGTTCTGGAGATTTTTCCCTCAAAGATGAGCAACGTTCTGGTCGGCCTACTGAATTTGACGATGACCAAATCAAAGTCATAATTGAAGAGGATCGTCGTATAACTGTTCGAGATGTTGCGGAGAGGCTACATGTATCGCACACAACAATTGAGAAACATTTAAAATGTCTTGGGCTAGTTAAGAAGCTTGATATTTGGGTACCTCACGAATTGAAAGAAATTCATTTAACACAAAGTATCAACTTTTGCGATATGCACCTTAGACGAAATGAAACCGACCCTTTCTTAAAAAGAATCATCACTGGTGATGAAAAATGGGTCCTGTACTGTAACATAGTTCGAAAACGATCATGGAGCAAACACGATAAACCAGCTCAAACCACATCGAAAGCTGAATTGCATCCAAAAAAGATCATGCTGTCAGTTTGGTGGGATTACAAAGGTGTTGTGTTTTTTGAGCTGCTTCCAAGGAACCAAACGATCAATTCTGATGTTTACTGTCAACAATTAATAAAACTGGATGAAGCAATCAAAGAAAAACGGCCAGAATTGTCAAATCGGAAGGTGTAGTTTTCCACCAAGACAATGCAAGGCCTCACACATCTTTGGCAACTCGTGGGAAACTATTGAAGCTTGGCTGGGAAGTGATGCCACATCCTCCATACAGCCCTGATCTAGCACCATCTGATTCTTCAGAATTCTTTGAATGGTAAAACTTTCACGAATGACGATGACCATCACTCGCACCTGGTTCAGTTTTTTGCTGATAAGGACCAGAAATTTTTTGAGCGCGGAATCACGCAGCTGAAAGAAGGATGGCAAAAGATCATTGAGCAAAATGGAAAATATATAATTGATTAAAAACTATTCTTTGTTTAAAAAAAAAGTGTTTTATTTTATACTACAAAACCGAAAGTACTTAGTTGCCAACCCAATACATGACACTATGATTGCAAAACTTAATAAGAATTTAGTTACTTCATAAACATAAAAGGCACCTCGTTTTGAAGCAGGCGTAAACTTAAACCAATTAATCTGATTTGTAGATGTCCAGGACATTTGTCCATAATTCCCTCCCGTTTCCGGACTAGAACTGAGAATAAATTTCACACTTCACTTACATGATACAATGCTCAAGACGTTATTTTAACCAGGAAGCCGAGAAGAAACAAATCAAATAAATTATTAATTCTTCTTAATGCGATAATCGTTAATTCAAATATATATAAAGGTCTTCGTTATATACTGTATTGAGAAATAATTCGGAAAGGACTCTACGCAGTATGTAAGACCGAGGTAGGTCAATCTGATTTGTTTCGTAGTGTATTATGCGAGATAAATGCATCCCTACCATACAGTTCCTATAGCATGATAAGGTCTTCCCACATTCGCTTGTACAAAAACGAGCTCGTAAAAATAAATTTATATTTTTATATCAATTTCATATAATTTCTAAATTATTTTTCAACACGATAAACGAGGATAAATACCTGTTAAGAAATAACGAGTGGGCCATATAAAAGTTTAAATTTAAAAATGCAATAAAACAAAAACGGTTTGAAATTTTGCCAAATTAATTCTTTTGTTGTGATGTACAATTGCTTCGGTTAGAGATGGAATATTATTTCATTCATATGGCTGCTGCGGCTGGCCTCACAGTACCCCATTCGATCGGACCAATTTTCGAGCACTTTTTCGAGTGTATGGGGTCGTATCTCGGTAATTGCATCACGAATGTTGGCCTTCAAATGCTCAATTGTCTCTGGTTTGTCGGCATAACACTTGTCTTTAACGGCGCTCTACAGCAAATAGTCCAACGATGTCAAATCGCAGTTTCTTGTCGGCCAATTGACATCACCATTTCGGTTAATTAAACGGCCATCAAACGTTTGATGCAATAAATCGATGTGGCATGAGATGTGTGGCAAGTTGCACCATCCTGTTGAAACCAAACATCTTTCACATCAATACCATGAAGAGCGGGCATAAAAAAATCGGTTATCATGGTGCGATAGGTGTCTCCATTGACCGTAATGATTGCGCCGTCCTCATTTTCAAAGAAATATGGGCCAATGATGCCTCCGCTCTACAAGCCGCACCAAACAGTCGCTCGTAATGCATTGGCTTCTGTAAGACCATGTGTGGGTTTTCTAAGCCCCAAATATGGCAATTCTGCTTGTTAACGTACCCACCAAGATGAAAATGAGCTTCATGTGAAAAGATGATTTTTTTGGCAAAATCGACATTATCGTGCAGTTTCTCGTAAACTGGTGCGTGAAATATTCAATTCTTGAGAACGATGACGAGTTGATATACTGAATTTTGTGACAGAATAGAATGACATAAGTATCACCAGATTCTAAATAACCGGTGGTTCAAATTTAAAGCGATAGATGGCCTACCCGTTACAATGCAACTGTTTTATATTAATAAACTTATTTCTCGACATAATCTCCTTGTAGCTCTATACATTTAATCCAGCAACGTTCCAACTTTTTTAAGCCATCGAAATAATAAGATTTGTCAAACGCTGTAAAATGGGCCTCTGTTTCGGCAATGACCTCTTCATTTTACATTAACCGCTTTCCTACAAGTCATTTTTTTCAAGTTTGGATAAATAAAGAAGTTACAGAGAGCTAGATCTGGCGAATATGGCAAATAGGTCACTAATTTGTACCAAAAGTCGACCAGTTTTGCTGCCGCAATTAGACCGGGGCATTATCATGATGGAAGAGTATTTTTTTCTTCGTTGGGTGGGACATTTTTCTCTTTAGTTGAGCATCAAATCGAGCCAATAAATCAACATAATATTGCCCGTAATTGTTCTCCCGTTCTCCAAATAATCAATTGAGATTATCCAAAATATCATCTTTTCTACGAAATACTTAACCCAAAAACATTAGATTAGTTTTCGTGAAGTCACCACAAAGCTAAATTCACTGTGATCCTTCCAGGTTTATTGTGGTCCTCATGTTTCTCGTTAGAGTACTTTCTCTAGCCTCGTTCCTTTAACTAGACCTAGCAGTTTCAAAATTAGTTCTTCTATATAGATTTCTGCTTCATATCTATCTCCGATTTATAGAAACCAGCGTAGCCCCCATAGATACATTAACTTTACTATCTTTAGAAATAGCATTAACTACTGTTTTCTTCCATCCTACATAAATATCAAAATTGCAAATATAGACAGAAAAGACCATGAAGTATAAATTAAAAAACAGTTTGCAATACATTACATTAAAGGCGAGCTCAGGTTTCTATGTCTCAATAAAATTCAGAACTCTCACTTTCATTGAAATAAGCATCCACATTCTAGCTTTAATATCGTCTTAATTCGTTAATTTTTGTCATAACAACAACGCTTGTGAAGATTAGTGAATTCTTGATAATAATTGTTCTTTTCTTGCCTAAACCAGGACGCTGTTCATCAATATTTTGCTTTAATTTATCTGAAAGGCAATTGCATCTATTATTGTTTGGCCTTTTGAAAGATAATAAAAGGAACATCTTTTGCATCTCGAAAAATGGAAATCATTACCTTCCCCGCAAATAAATACAGCAGCCATAGTGTTTTTTGGTGAGGTGAACTATCGTTCCGTGTTCTCTCTGTTTGATTATTGTTTTGTTTCGAGCATATAAAGATGACTCAAAGTTCCATTTGCGTTGTTTAATGAGCGCATGAAATTACCTTGCGTTTTCGAAAACACTCGAAGAAAAATTTGCTTTCACACTAATTTATGATCAACACTTTATCGTCGCGGCACCTACCTCGCAGATAGCTTCTTCATAGCAAACTCTTCATTCAAAATGTATGTTGTGCGTTCTTTAGAGAAGTTTATAGCATCCGCTATTTCAGAATTTTGCCAGCGACTGTCTTTTGACACTAGAGAATGCACTTTTTCAATATCTTCACTATGTAATGCGTCTCTAATGGTTACATGACAAAATTTGAACTGAAAAACTCAGTTATCAACAATGGAAAATGAAGAAACCAAGTCCTTGAGACTATTCTTCGCCCTATTATGAGTAATTGTCACTGCTAAACCTTACAAGAAGAAATACTTAATGACTCGCCAAAAACTTCGAGAAGCTCTTAATTTAACAGTTGTGACAACGACACTAATAAACGTAGCCATTTTTTAATTTATTGACATTGTTAGAAAGACATCTTTCCGGCACACTAAAAAAACAATCTCCAAAAGTAATATACGATCGACAAAAAGTTCATACATATATGCAAGTAGGTACCTTAAAAGCTAAAACTAAACACTTAAAATAAGTGTTTAGTTTACGATTAGAATACAACTTAAATTAATGAAACAAATCTACAGTCTGTGTTTGGCTTTCCAGGTTGTAAGTTTAGTACGAACTCCGTTATTATGCGTATTTTGCTGTGGTTCCATGTGAGATACTATGATTAATTGTCTGGTGATGACAACAACTTAGTTGTCGAAATACGTATACAGAATACGAAAATTATTGTGGAAAGGAGTTATATTAACCTTAACTGATTAACACTATTTGCTATTTCATTTTTTATGTGTAGAACCATCATAGCTACTAGTATGCAATCTATGATATCTCCATCAATAATTCTACAACTTAGATACTTCACCAACTCGCCATCTCTTCAAAATTCAAGGTAGCTCAAGGAAGTTAAAATCTTAATAAAATATTCTTATATTTTTACTTATAAAGGTTTTTCCAATAGGGACTTGACAACTTTTAATTCAATTTGTGAACGCACCCTTTCACTGATCATCGAACTGTCACTGTCAATTTATTCAGTAAACTCAACATTTTCATCATGGTAAAGTACACGAACGAACAACGTCTGCAAATTATAAAACTTTACTACAGAAATTCGGAGTCGGCGACCGCTACTTTAAGAGCGTTAACTCCGATTTTCGGTCGTAATTCTTGCCCTAGTAGACAGGCAGTAACAAGTTTAGGGCAAAAATTTGAGTCTACATATTCGTTGTGTGATGTTGCCGTGCCAGTAAGACAACGGGTTGGTCGAAGTGTCGAAAATATCGCTGCCGTTGAAATGTCCGTAGCAAATGATCCAAATCAGTCAATTTCACGGCGTTCTCAAGAGTTGGGCATCGCTCAGACCACTTTATGGCGAATTTTGTGCAAGGATCTTGGTTTACACCCATACAAGATCAAGCTGACTCAAGAATTGAAGCCGATGGACCATTTGAAGCGACGTACGTTCTCCGATTGGGCTCTGGAAAAGATGCGCCAAGATGATCAATTTCATCGCAAAATCATTTTCAGTGACGAAGCTCATTTTTGGCTCAATGGGTTCATCAATAAGCAAAATATGCGTTATTGGTCGGATGAAAATCCACATGTGCTTCATGAAACACCACTTCATCCACAAAAAATAACTGTTTGGTGCGGTTTGCATGCCGGCGGCGTCATAGGGCCATATTTTTTCGTCGACGATAATGATCGTCACGTTACTGTGAATGGTAATCGTTATCGCGCCATGATTACCGATTATTTTTGGCTCAAATTGGAAGATATGGACTTGGACAACATGTGGTTTCAGCAGGGCGGTGCCACAAGCCACACAGTACACGTTACAATCGATTTATTGAAGAGTAAGTTTGATGAGCGTGTTATCTCAAGAAATGGACCAGTCGATTGGCCGCCTCGTTCGTGCGACTTAACGCCTCTAGACTTTTTTCTTAGGGGCTACGTCAAGTCATTGGTCTATGCCAACAAGCCGACAACGTTGGAAGAGCTAAGAGCCAACATTGAACGCGAAATAGCAGCCGTTTCGGCCGAATTGTGTGACCGAGCCATCGAAAATTGGGTCCAACGAATCGACCGTGCATATGAACGAAGTCGAGTTCCATTCATAAATGTTTTGATTGTACTTCAACCCGATAATAAAGTTTTTGAAATATCTCAAATGGTCTGCATTTTATTTTGAAAAAAGTTGTCAAGTCCTTATTGGAAAACCCTTTAGCAAATTCTAATTTTGCAAGCATAATATTTTCATGCGACACTCTCTTCCCTTCCCTTATTTATTATATCAAAACCTTAGAGTACTCCAAATTTAATTAAATTTAGATGTTAGTGTTCAAAAAGCTGCTGAAATTTGAACACTTGGTGTAAATGTATATTGTCCATATTTAGCGAAATAACGACGCCAACACGCTAAAATTACAACGCAAATTAGATAAAATATTAATATAAATTCCGCCGAAAGTCCTAAATAAATCCACCAGAGTTCAAATAAATTATCTGTCGGTTACATTAATTATCCTCTAATTCCGACTTGAACTTAAAATTGATTAATATTCAAAATACCAAATAAATATTTCTGTACACATGTCGGCAATTATAACACGCAAATTTTTTTTTCTACTACGTTCCAAGCTACGGACTCAAAATAACAGAAATATTCGCGTGATCTTTGTAATTGACAAAAAAAGAAGGAATACACATTTTAGAATGAATGCTTTTGTACTCATCTCGAGTAGTCTTTTTCTTTTTTAATTAGCTGTGTGTTGCATAATATAATACGGATACGAAGAATTTTTTGTGTACAAACCGCGTGATAACACGTCTATATTTAAAACTGTTCATCACACTTTCGGTGATAAAAGTTCTGGTGTTCTTTTTCCTCTTCGACCTTTACCGCTTTGTCATAATGAAAACATATAGCCCTTGGTAATTTTATGAGTATTATTTTTTATATACCAATAATATAATTATTTGATTATAGTGGACAACTCGTATTTTGCCGGAAGATTCTGTTGGGTGATTAGGTGTTATGATGTTTAGTACATATCGTGGATATAAAAAAAGTGCTCATTACCCAAAGTATTTAATGTTTTAATATGATTTGATGTTAATAATTATATATACACTACCGGTCATATTTATTTGCCCACCCAAATTTTATGTGTTTCCCGAAATACGGATTATCTTTCGAAAAATCTGTATTATAATTATTCAACAGTATTAACAGTTTTACCTGCATTTCCGAAAGGTATTACCAATATTGTGTTTTTGTACTAACCAATTACAACATTAGGATGTGTTATTCAAAAAGGAAAATAAATTTTATGTCAGTCATCGTTCATCTTTTGTAGCGAAAACAGTGAAATAGAGAGTTATTGTGAATATTTTAATGCAATGCCGAAGACGAAGGAATTATCTGTTGAATTGCTTATCATCGTACGGGTAAAAGTAATCGCGAAATTGCAAAAGAATTTCGATTAAATCGCAGAACCGTTGATTATAACGTTAAAAACTTTGAAGAAAGTGGTACATTTTCCAACAAAAGAAGATCTGGACGACGCAAAGCGACGACATCTGCGGATGACCGGCAGCTAATACTGATAAGTAGACGCGATAGACGAAAAACAGCACCAGAAATTACTGCTGAAATGAATAGAGCGCGTGCTAAATCAATTAATGTGTCCACGGTACAGAGAAGGTTAAGGTAAGCGGGTTTATATGGAAGAATTGCTCTGCGAAAACCACTACTACGAAAGCAAAACAAGATAAAACGACTAAATTGGGCTAAAGAACATAAGAATTGGACGATTGAGCAGTGGAATAATGTGTTGTGGACAGACGAATCGAAGTTTTAACTTTTCGGTAGTAAAAGGCGAATATTCGTAAGAAGATCTGCAGGAGAAAGAGTGCTGCCAGAATGTATTGTGCCTACCGTAAAACATGGAGGAGGTTCAGTAATGATTTGGAGGTGTTTAGGTGGAAGATCTGTAGGCGATCTCGTCAAAATTGAGGGAATTCTAAGAAAAGAAGGCTACAAGGAAATTTTAGAAAATAACGCTGTTCCTTCAGGACTAAGGATTCTTGGCGAAAACTTTGTATTTCAACAGGACAACGATCCGAAATACACTTCTAGATTGTGTGGCGATTACTTGCGTCAACTAGAAGAGCAAGGGCAAATCTCTATAATGGTATGGCCAGCTCAAAGTCCTGATCTGAATCCAATAGAGCTTCTTTTGGGAAGAATTGGACCGGAAGGTTCGAGAACGTGCTCTATAATCTACTACTGTACTGTGGGAACAACTTCAAGAAGCCTGGGCACAAATTACAGAATATACACTGCAAAAATTAATTGAAAGGATGCCGCGGTTATGTGCCGCAATTATCAAAAATAAAGGTGGGCACATTGATGAGAGCAAAATTTAATAATAATTAATGATAAAGTTTTTATATAAGAAAAATGTAACTATTTTATGTTTATTTTACACTATTGCATTGGTACAATAAATAAATTTTCAGTACACATTTGATAGTTTAATAATTTTGGCTAAAACTAAGGGTGGGCAAATAAATATGACCGGTAGTGTACATATATAATTAAATTCTTTACGATGGGAAATTAATGAAAATTATTACTTTCTGCTATTCCATCTCGGAGCTATAATAAGCAATTTTCAAAAGTCGTACGTAAATTCCACCCCATGTACCTGTACTGTACTGAGCACAGTAATTAAATTTTAATTACATTACATAAAATTCCTTATATTTATTTATTTCTGGGGTACTAAAATATATACAAAGCGAAACTGATATTCACTGAAGAAGTAGTTCAACAAGAAACCGGAAATTATAATTGGAAAGGAAAATCTTTTAAGAGAAGCAATGAATAATTTGTTACAGAAACGAATTAGTATATTTGAGTTTGTAAAAATGTTTCGTTTAAATTTTTACCTATTTAACTCAAGATTTTAATTATACAGTAGGTTCTCTATATAACAAACAGTAGCGGTGTATATAAAACTGTCCATTGTTCCGAGATGTCCATTGGTGAGCGAGAAAAAGATTATAAATAATTTTTAATTGATTTATTCTTACAACATACTTATTTAAAAAAATAACATAACTTATTTAAAAAAATCTCAAATTTTAGTTTGTTTTAGATTTTCAATTTTTCTTTTTACAAATTGTGTTTTTGCATTCATATATCTCAGCGGCTTTTTCTCCTTGAGTAATGTCGCCAAACAAGAAAAAGAAGTTTTGAATATCCTTTAGCTTTTCATAAACTTCGTCAATGTTTTTAGTTTCTAAAATAACATCACCATCCACACTGTCTCTATCACATACATTGGTACTGTTTTGAAATTCACGCGCACGTTCTTGTACGCTAATATCGGGTATGTAAATTATCATCAATTTGTGCATATGTTAATATGTCAGGGTAGGGTTTACAAAGTTCTGACAGTGGCAAATCGTCTTCATCACTGGCGTCTATATCCTCGCAAATATCATCGGCATTCCATTCACCAAATCTAGCTTTAAGAAAATATTTGTTGATAGTTTCAGCACTTACAGTTTTCCGAGCAGTAATGGTCCACATTAGAGCACTGAGAATGTTAATGAATTTTTCTATGTTCGGTAGATTTATAATGATCCATAGACGATAAAAGTCTCTTAGCTAAAAGCTTTCTGTAGTTGGTTTTAAAATTATTGATAATCCCTTGACCAAGTGGTTGACAAAGAGAGGTAGTGTTTGGGAGCAAAAAATGTTAGTTTAACATTATGTAACTAAAGTTTTGGATGTGACTGGACGATGTCTAAAAATAAAATAAATTTTCTACTCCGTTGTTGTATTTTTCTATCAAATTTGGTTAACCAAATTGTCATAATTTCCCTCGTCATCAGCGTTTTTTTATTAGAATACCACTCCACTGGCAACTTCTCGACGTTTACTCCTCTAAAGTATCGTTGATTTTTACTTTTCCCAATTACTAAAGGTAAGAATTGGTTTCTTCCAACCATATTCGCACACAAGAGAATAGTTAGTTTTCATTAGCAGCTTTGCGACCCGAACATTTTTCACCTTTTAAGGTAAAGGTTTTGTTTGGCAAAGCCCGGAAAAAAAGTCCAGTTTCATCTGCATTAAAAACGTCTTTCCGTGAGTATTCCTTTGTGATAGTGTCGCTGAGAAAACTTATCAAACTACCCAATTGAAGCTTTGAATTCATAATTTAGCTCTTGTGCAACTTCGAGAGCTTTTTCTCTTATTATTTTACCGGACAATGGAATATTCTCAGAGCACATTTTGCAAAACCAGTCATACATTATTTGGTCCAGTGCAGCTCCTTCTGTTCTCACAAATTTCTTCTTTTGCTGTGAATTTCCATTTTCAGCAAATCGTCTATTAATATCAACTTTTTTTTCAAAATATCGCCCACTTGACCTTTAGCAATACAGATTCTATTCGCAAGCAGTCTCACACTAAATTTGTTCTTCTCTGCACGTTGAATAACATCAACTTTTTCTTCTAAACTGAGAAATTTTCTCTTTTTCGTAGCCGTATTACTTGTACGAACACTAAAACACTAATTTGATAGAGCACTAAATGTCAACTGAATACTATAAAAGCTATAGCCAGTTGTACTTATTACTATGCCTTAATTACATATATGTTGTTCATGTCCATTATTAAGAATGTTATAGCAGTTATAATTATTAGACATTTATAATTACATATAATAAACCAAAAGACCAGCATTACAGCACTTATTATATTAAAATATGTAATTATGTTTAGAAATTATAGGAAGTGCAATAAATTTAGTATATACCTCGCTTAATCCTTCTATAGGCATTCATTACAGCACAAATTATAGGAATTGCAATAAATTTTTATTTAAATTTACTGTAGTGGATGTATATTACTGTCCGTGTCCATTATTAAGAATGTCCTTTGGCGACTGATATTATTTTATAGCAAATAGTATACTGACGGTCGGTACAACAGAAACTGTCCATTAATTAGAAATGTCCATTGTCGGGAGATGTCCTTTAAGGGAAAATATACTATAGTAATTATAAGTAGATTGTATATCTGTAACTAATTGAATAATAATATATTTCGTTCTTCTAGTTTTTCAATTGAAGTCTGTTTAACTAAATTATTCATATTTTAATGATATAAATGTACATCGATAGATACAATAACTGAAGCAGGTAACGAGGACGAAATTTACGCTTCCCTCCTATAATATTAGGATGCATCTTACATACTTTCAGCACATTAGCAATTTACCTAAAAATAATGACATGGGACGCAATTTACATATTCCGCAGCTAATATCTTTATTCATATCACTTACTCTAAATTACCAACGCCAATAATGTAACAATTCTTTTAAGAATTGAACAAACTTCACCCTACACTTGTACTATTAAACAATTTCGTTAATTTCGTGTGGTAACTTTTGGACTTGAATTTAAATTTTTGAATTATTTTCAGGAATAATAAATTTTCTTTCGGTAGCATTTTTTGACATTTATTACTTTAGTAAGCTTTCCATCCTATTTTCTTTATGATAGCCTTCGTTGTTAAACAATATTTTTAATAATATGCTATACTTCTCTAAATTTTCTTAAAAATTAATTTTAAAACTAAGTCTCTCTTGTCAAATCGAACACTTCTATGTATATACACTGCAGGCCATAAGTTTGGAATCAGTTCCAGTAAATTCATAAAAATTAAAATTTATCTATGTTACGTTCGTATTACTTTGATATATGTAAGTACAAAGGAATATTCTTAAGTACATTATAAAGCTTTACATAAAAGATGTAGTTTTAAATGCATTAATAGTTAGAAAATAACCAGAGATTAAGGAAACTCTGCGTGCGGTATTATTCATTCGAGCAGGTAATATTTGCATAATGAACGATTACCTGGAATGGACAAATTTTATTGCAGACCCTTCCGCATAAACCTTTTGTAATTACATTTAGTTTTTATATTTATAAGTATTTATACATTTTGAAGTAATGAGAATATTTTAGTTGCTTCGTATCATTTAAAGTGTGTAGACACATAAAAGTGTGTAGAATCAGTAAACATCGTTTGATTATGGCGAAGAGAAAGCAGATATCGCTAGAAAAACGTGTAGAAATTATTAGTCATCATAATCGGAGAGATTCTATACGGGATATCGCGAAAAGAATGAAGATATCGTACAAAGGTGTACAAAATACAATTAAAAGATACCAGTCTACTGGAGGGTATACGGACAGAAAATGATCAGGAAGACCAAAAATTACAACTCCTGCAGAAGATCAGACAATTATATTGACGTCGAAAAGAGATAGAAGATTAACGGCCTCGCAAATCCGCGGTGAGTTTAACAGGGAGCGTGAAACTCGGATCTCTTTAACCACAGTAAAAAGGCGGCTCAGAGCGGCTGGACTGATGGGACGTGTAGCAGTTCGCAAACCGCTTCTACGTCCGCAAAATAAAATAAAAAGGCTACAATGGGCTAAGTTACACAAAGATTGGACAATAGAACAGTGCGAAAAAGTACTATGGACCGACGAATCAAAGTACGAGGTCTTCGGTTCCAGACGTCGGATATTTGTAAGAAGAACTGCTACGGAAAAAATGTTACCGCAATGTGTGGTGCCCACTGTAAAACATGGTGGCGGTTCTGTAATGGTTTGGGGATGTTTTTCTTCGGCTGGTGTAGGAGATCTGGTGAAAATCGACGGAGTTTTGAAAAAGAAGGGTTACAGACAGATTCTCGAACACAACGCTGTGCCCTCCGGTCTAAGATTACTTGGAGAAAACTTTATATTCCTGCAAGACAACGACCCAAAACATTCTTCTCATTTATGTAGAGGATATCTCCAACAACAGGAAGCTGACTGTGTTTTACAAAACATGGTTTGGCCGGCACAATCGCCAGACGTCAATCCAATAGAGCTGTTGTGGGAAGAATTGGATAGAAAAGTGCGTGAAAAGTGTCCGACGTCCCAGACTCACATGTGGCAAGTTATACAAGATTCTTGGGCAAATATACCCAATGAAACCCTTACAAAATTAGTGTCTCGTTTACCGCGATTGTGTGCTGCCGTCATTAAAGCAAAAGGAGGGTATTTCGATGAAAAGTCCGTTTAGTTGATAATAAAAATAAGTGGATGTAAATAAATAAAATTTGCTTTTTTCCTGCTTATTTTATAATAAAACGTTTTGGTATATTAATATTGTTTTATTTTTACAATGTTTGTTAAAGCCACTACAATATTTTCATTATATTCAGAAGTGATTCCTAACTTATGCAAGTGATTCCAAACTTATGGCCTGCAATGTATATATATATATATATTAAACCGTATAATCAAACCACTTACACACCGAACAGAAAAACCCACAAAGAGGCATTCCTTAAAAAAAATCTCTTTGGTTAGATCTAATCTAAGCCCATAACAATGACGTATAATAACATTTTCAGTTTCACTTAATTGAGAACATATTATCTCATTTACAAACTCATTAAAATCTAATTTAAATTCTTAACATTACGCCAACAAACAATTTGTATTACTCAGTTCGAAATGGTCATGTTACTTCGCTTGTACATTTTTTAGACGAATACAGTCAAAATTCATTAAATAATTGAAATTGATCAATTCGATGTATTAAAGAAATATTCTTATATACATTAGAAGTACCTTTAATTAGAGTTATTTAATAGGTCATGGAGAATACTGCAATGACCTTGACTCCATTTCAATTATGTAGAAGCACATGTATCATGTGTTTAGTTTCTTTTATGTGTTCTAAAATTACTTTTCTATATTCATCATATCTGCACGTACTTACATATACATACATAAGTATATTATCATTATTCATTATTTATATTTATTCCCACTAATAAAATTAATGAAGTAAATATACATATATAAAAGCAATTTCGAAACATATAGAAGTATTTAAACACAATTTATTGCATACGTATGCCTCTAAGTGATAGATAGAGTCAAGGTCATTGCAGTATGCTATGCGACCTATTAAATAACCCTAATTAAGAGTAGTTCTAACGTACATTTAGTGTGCTATTAACGAATTTAATTGATAAATTTTAAATTGATTTCTTGTAATGTAATTACAAAAAAATGTTTGAACAGAAAAACTTTAATAAAATAATGAGATTAAATAATTCAGTTAATTTAGATAAAATTTAATATAACTAATAAAATACTGATTCACCTGGTCGTACATACATAAGTCCATGTATACTGACCTTTCCTGTTCCGACTGACAATTTTTCCCCTTTTTACAAGTTCTGGTGTGTCTATACATTATCCTATATCCTACTTGATGTATCTTCCCCTACCAGCTGGTTATTCTTATCTTTTGAATATCACGTGCCACTTGGTCCTGTCACCAAGTTTTCAACTTTCCCCTGGTGTTATTTCTATTGACCTCAAACTTCTTATTTTTCTTACTAGCTCATTACGTTCTCTTCACTGCATGTACTTACATGATCTCAGCCTTTAAACTTTCATAAACTTAACAATATCTTTCCCGTTAACAAATTCTCTGGACTTATACTTCAGATGTGGTCTAATTTCTTCTTGTACTCCTTCTCCGTCTTTTCCCATGGGGTATATTGTTTCAGCTGTACATGTTATTACCTATCCTATTGCCGCTCTGTATATTTTCATTTTGATTATCTTGCTAAGGTTTCTGAATTTCAGCAATCCGTAATATCTCCATTAAATTCTATGTCCAGCTTTGATTCTATCATTAATTTCTGGACTTCTATAATTTTTTCCACTGAGCAGGTATCTAAAATTTTCCAATTTTTGGAAGCAATTATTGTCAGATTAGTTTTGTTATTTGTTTTTCATGTGCTTCTGAAATATTTTGTATTCTCTTGGTTTATACCTTGGTTTATACCTAGATCACTAGTTGTTTGACACGATACCAATATACTAATGCCCCTTGCTTTCAGCACGAAGTCTTCTGCATAACCTATAATTTGTGTTGAGTTTTGTGTTATCATCCTTCCCAGAATCCCTAGTCCTTAATTACTCCATTCAATGCAATGTCAAATAGCGTTGTTAACAACTTGTCTTCATGTCTCACGACTAATTTTAACCAATTTTATTCTGTACCGTCTTCTTTATTATAATGGTTATTGCAATCTTTGTCGTAGAGCCCTGCAGTGTCATTCTCATTAATGTGATTAGTTTTGCAAAAATGTCCATGTTTTTGAACCTCTATTTACACTACCAAAGACACTACCAAGCGTTTCTTTATTATCTTTGTAAATGTATGTATGGTATCAATTATCGGCATTCTTTTTCTGAACCCTTAATGATATTATTTTAAGTTCTTTTCAATGTACTTACAAAGGGTACTAGGAAACTTTCGCAATATAACCCAACAATGAATTGTAGAAAGCTGTTTGTTGTTACATGTTGAGACATGTTCATACATGCATAGTAGCCGCCGCGCCATGTCGATGGACTCAGTTATTCATTAGTAGTGAGAGTGTAAAGTGTTTGCGATGGCATCGTGGTTACGAAATGAGATAACGGCAGTTTTGCGTTTTGATTACGTGCGTGGTTTAAACATAGACCAGTGCTTCGAAGAAATGACTCTTGCAGTAGATGATGTTTGTCCAAATCGCACAACGATATTCCGGTGGTAGAGAGAATTCCAAAGGGAAATTTAACTGTAGAAGATGCTGAGAGGCGGGGAAGACCTACTAATAGGTAGAGGATACTTCAGGCCTAAATGCACCAGCAATTCGTTCGATTCTGCATGATCATCTGCACGTGGAGAAACTTTGTTCTCTCTGGGTACCGCATCGACTGACTGAAGAGCAGATGACACAACATGTGACACAGTGCCGGGAGATGCTAAAAAAGTTTAATAAGACACAGCTAAGTGGTATACTGAACAGTGCCTGCCTAAAGTTATTGGATCTATGAAGAATCTACGGCCAAAGTCAAGGATGGACACCTGTTTCCTCCATCACGATAATGCTCCAGCTCACCAAGCCTGCTCCGAATATTTAACCACGACATAATTGAAACTTCTCGAGCACCCTCCCTACAGTCCAGATCTTGCTCCCTGCGACTGTTCTCGCATGTGAAAATGAAGCTAAAACGGAGGCGGTTTTCCATTGATGAGAACCTTCTGCAGGCTTGGGAAAACGAGTGTGCTTTACTCCCTAGTGAAACTTGGCAGAACTGGTTTAAAGATTGGTTTCGGAGGATGGAGGGGTATGTATATATATATATATACTTTGTCAAAGGGGCAATGAACTAGTGTCAATACAAAAATAAGTATAATAGAAACTGCTCTGGTGCTCTTTATTACTTCACTAGATGCAGAATAAAATACTTCTATGTTTATGTAAGAACTGTCTCTTTTCACGATTTCGGTAGTATTGTTCTGGCCTGGAAATTCACCGATTGTCAATCCAATCGAGAATGTTGAAAGTGTTTCTAAATCTATTATTCCCAATTTAAGCGTTTCAAAAAAAATTATCGAAAAACCTGGAAAGAAAACGGAAAGATGCAAGACACAGTAAAAGCCTATATCAACAACATATCGAAACGAATTCAGGCAGTCATTCAAGCTAAGGGATGTTTAATCAAATATTGAAACAAATATATCCTATACTTGTAAATATGTATTCCTACATATACTAGCATGGGTAACATTGAAGAAGACGTTTTAGATTTGAAGTGTTTGAATTTTATTTCGCTGAAAGTCTAAAATTGAGGGGTGGGCTATTTAATTACAAAGTATTGCATTTATTACTGTATTTTTTGTTTAGAGTTACAATTCCAACCATGAATACAATATGAACATAGACTAGATACGGCGAAACATCGGCTCATGAGAGTATAAAAGGTAGTAAGTTAACGGATAAATTCCTGAAAAAAGGTAAATGAAGTGTTCAACAGGAGAATCTCTTCGCGATATATCAAAACTTAAATTTGGAACGGAATCCTGCAGTCATCAAACAAGACTCTCTTCAAGAAAAAGGTAAATAATTTGCAATCCTACAATGTAATATACCAGCAGTTTCTTGATATAAAAAAAGATGTTATATACTATAATAAATTTAAACATTTCCTTTTGTGTCAAAAAATTTGTAAACTGCAACCATTTGCGATCCTACATTTAACTACTATTTAGCATCTGACCATCTATGCAGACTAAAGTCCCCCAATGACTATTTGTTTGAAAGGAATAGAACATAAATCATATTTTATTTATTTGCAGTATTAGATTTGCATTAAAAGCCTACGTGATACATCAATCAAAGTATTCTAAAATTTCTTCATTTCGTAACATATCAGCTGCCTTTATAAACAACAATGTATTAACGTGATAACAATTATTTATATTACTTGTGAACTACAAGCATTATTAAAGTATATACTATAAACTATAAGTGTTATAAGTGTTAAGAATCGCAGACGGTAAGGTCGTAGACCGGGTCGTGTAATTACATGAGTGCTGTTATGCTTTAGCTCACATATGATACATAAAATTTTATCTACGACTGCTTTAAATTAATAAAAATTAACTTTCAGCGCATTTTCTTGACAACAGAAAACTCGTGACCTTATTTGAAAATCAAATAATTTTATTCTCGGACAATATAATTTTGAATTCCTATTTTTAACGTCATTGTACTTATCATAATATTATAAAAAAATCAAATATTCGAAATTCATTTATTTATCTATATAAATATAGAAATAATTAAAGAAATGTGTATTTGTCTTCCCAAAAAATGAAAAATAAAATCCAAATACTCTGAACCATACGATAGAATAAAAACCTAGAGTGTCACAAACGAGTCGACCAGATTAACTTTCTAATATAAATATAAGCAAATCTAGTAAATCTACAGCTTCTTACTAAAGTAACCGTAAGAGGTACAAGCCTAAGAAAACTAAAGCATTAACTAAAGACTAAGTTATGTATTTCCCAAAGCAACCTCAGAAAGTAAAATTTTATTTGAAAAAATATTTACCAAAATTTTTTTAAATCACACTTGCGAAATCGATTATACGAGAGTGATTCAAATTTGACCTACATTTTATTTATTTCTGGTCGATGTAAACTATAAATTAATATTATAAGTATGTACACCTTTTTTCTAAGTAGTTTAAAATACAGCTGTTCTATCGCACCGGTAGCTTCTTTATTCTCACACAAAAGAAATGGTTTTCCAATTTTTTGCCACATCTTGCGCTTCCTCATTAGAGCCAAATCGTTTGCCTCAAAACCTTTTTGAGTGGTCCAAAGACATGATAGTCACCCGGAACCAAGTCCGAATTATAGTACTTCCCAACCCAATTTAGCTAATGTATTGTTCACTAGATACGTGTATGTGAGCGAGAAATAGCATGTAAGAGAATAACGCCCTTGCTTAAGTAATGCGCTTGTCACTTTGCCAGTCGATGGTTCTGTTTTGAATTTTTTTGGCGTAGGTAAGCTTGAGTGACGCCATTCCACGCTAACATTCTTGCTTTCTGGGATATAATAATGTATCCAGGTCTCGCCAGTTATTATGATATGCGTGAAATCATTACTTTTATACCCGTAGCGAAGTCCAAAGTAGTTTCTGCTATTGTTCCGCGGAAAGTTATTATGGAACTAACTTTATTAAATTTAAGCTTCTCATGGACAATAGTATAACCACTACCAACACTAGTGTTTACAATTCTAGCAATTTCTTTTACAGCTATTCGTTTATAGCTCCAGATCAGCTGGTCAACTATTTGAATGTTCCCAAGATTCAACATTCGTTCACAACGATCCTGGAAGGATTTATACTACTATATAGATAAGCTATATGTATAGACTGTCCTGAGTGATAAACACTCTTCTCTAAACTATTGAAAAGAAGAATAATTATATGTTGTGTTACAGAATTTAGCACCATATTGCACGACATTATTAATACAACCGACAGTATTGACACAATTAAGTTGCAGTTGTTAGCTAACATACCTACTTCGATGAATATAAAACCGCTTTGCAGTATCTCTTCAACTATGTTCAGAAAAAAGTAAAATGAATGTCAAATTTGAATTACCCTCGTGTTCAGTCAGATTTTCTGTTGAGAAAGAAGTAATGGCCAAGATTTAATTATATTTGTCGTAAAAAGACATGACCAACTGACTCATTAGTTGGTCTTTCGTCTTTTTATTATGTGAGGTTAACACTTAATTTCTCCAAAGTTTTACCCACTTTTATTTTTTTGAATGATACAAAGTGAATACCAATGAAATATGTACCGTACTATGATATGAATCTAAATTTGAAAAAAGCGTATTTGCTGGAACTTCCAAGGCAAACAGATGAACTTTACAACGGTACTTCGGAAAGTTCTGTGATGAAAATGAAATATCCGTACGTAAGTCTTGAAAGAGCATCAAAACCTTGGTCAAAGATAAAGTTTTAGAAATTTCTGAGACAGAAGATTTAAGTTATGTCCAGACAGATGAAATATTATTCATATTTTCAGTCAAAATATTGGATAAGTAGTTATCTTATTAAATTTCCCAGAAAGGTAAGAATGATTGCTTAGATACGCGTTATTTGTATTTAAATAAACACAAAATTGATGAAAGCATAGCACTAAATAGATTTTGACAATATATTCAACAAATACACAAAATGGTATTTAATATTTCTTAGTCGGAAAAGTGTGTTCAAGTAGATGGGAAACAATTTATTTAATATTAACGTTGTTTTTTTATAAACTAAATACATTTAAATTTTACTCATCAAACACATGTCATATACCCTAACCTAGTACAGAACAATGGAATAAACAGTTTAGAAATGATGAGATAACTACGAGATAACCTCAATAAAAGCGGCCTCGTAAAAATAATTCTCTAATTTAAATTAATTATTTTATTTTAAAACATGAAGTTTATGCTAAATTTGTCGTCGTCTCCTTTTGCCGTTTTAGTAGTATTTGAAGCAAATAAAGGCTTTAAATAAGGTAGGATTATTGAATCTAATTCTTGAATGTGTAAGAAGGGAAGTAAGATAGGAAACACAAATGGAACAGAAGGAAACGAATATATGCTATTATATTGTAAGATACGTAGATGTGCAGTCAAGATAACCAAAAGAAAAGACTGTCCTTGACGAAAGATATTGTTATAAACGAAGAAGAGGAATTGAAACAAAGAAAACAAAAGGTAAAATTAAAAATAATGCAATTCTCGGAAGCAAGGTAAATTAAAATACATTAAAATAGAAGATAAATTTAAAAAAATTGATAAATTCAAAAGCACTACCATTATGATATCTAGTAATGAGAATAATGATTCTATTGTAAATTAATGAAAGGATCGTGATATCAAAGAATTTTATGTGAACACAGAAATAATAAATATAAACAGATAATATAAAACTTAACACGTGAAAAAAAACCCATTTTTTCGAAGTCACACACAATTTTTAGATTCATATCCAAAATGCGTTTAAACAGTAGATTACATAATATGCAAATAATGCCTTAGCAATCTGGTACGTAGACTTCCGCGGTCGTGGTCCATGCTATCTGCTTCTGGGCTTCCGGGCTGGAATCGCGTCACTTGTATATCTTCCGACGTTTCGTACCCATTTGTATGGGACATCTTCAGGGCACAACTACTGCACTGAAACCGAATCTTAAATTGCTAATGAATTAGCAATTTAAGATAGCACGAGGGGTGTCCGATACTAAAGGTACAGGTAATTATTATATAAACTGCGCATGTGCAATATGGGCGCCATATGCATGACTTTTATACGAGTAGTAGTAAAGTCTAGAGCGTTATGTTGGAGTTGTGTATAATTTAACTCTCGGGAAACAAGTGAACATGTCGCGTGTTTCACTGAATATTCCAAGTGTGAGGTGGATGAAAATACCAGATTTCTGCAAACTGATGAAGTTAATCAAATTGAAATTCATCGCAGATTATGGGGGCTCATTATAAGTTGAAATGAAGCCAGCGTTTTGTGCAAAAAATGTAAACTTGAACTAACGGAGCTGAAAGATAATTTGGATTATAACGTCGCATTAAAATTGATGAAATTACTGGCATTTTTAAGAGTTGCGTTCACGCAATCAGATGCATCAGCATACTGTTCTCCGAGGAAACAAAAACCAATCGAATGACGAGTCCTTCCCTTTCTACATCTTACCCAATACTACCATGAAAGGAATTCTTACTTAATACTTACTTATTTTATAAATAAAATAAGTAACAATTATTTCGTCTTCGATTTCCGGGTTGAAACCGCGTACTAGATATTTTCGCTGCCGACGTTTCGTCTTCGTTTACATGAAACATCATCAAGGCTTAACTGATACAACTGCTTCTGATGAATACCAAAATTCTGTTCCGAACAAGAAATTACTACGGGGGAAAAATCCGTGAAATCTTAAAACATTCCAATAACCTATACCGTTAAGACGGTTCGCCCCTACACAGTGCCCGGCAATCCCTTATCTCCAAATAATACAACCGTAATCGCAACTCTCCTTTGATCCATACCAAACATCTCTATATAAACCCACCCGCAATAGACTTACACCATTATCAATGCAGCAACGACAGCAATAGCAGCAGTTAAACTCAAAATAGAAAACAGAAATATCGAGATCGTGATTCCAGCCCGAAAACCAAGCAACAATTATGATGACAATACGAAGACGAATCAATAATTGGTGAGTCTAAAGAAACCAATAATAAAACAATTTGACTCGTTTTGGCTTTCGTCGGTACAGATCCTATACGGAATTTGTTTTGTGCAGATTGTGGCGTGGTTTCCAAGTGTGACACTGAATACGAAAATTAATGTGGAAAGGGGTTATATACCAACCTTAAACGATTAAGTTAATCAACCACAGCCTCCATCATATTTACTTAACTTCGAACTATACCTAAAATTACAAGGACAAGATAGAATAAAATAATTTGGACGTATTTAATAAGTGGAAGAATCAAAAATAGAGTAATGTCGGTACAAAAATGAAAGAATGGAAACAAAAACAAAGGAGAGAAATGATTAAGGGAAATAGTGGAAAGGTTGTTTTGAGTAGAAATCAAAAATTAGGAAAAATGATGTGTTAGAAAGGTATCGAGAAAAATAAGTCAATAGTCTAAAAATAGAAACTATGGAAATTGAAAAACGATTCGCCCAGAATAGCTGATTAACTGATTTAGAAAGTGTCTTGAAAGCGGTGCTGTAAAAGTGTTTAGTCACTCTATATAATTACGATAATTACTTTCACGTTGAAACGACTTAGTCTCAATTAAGTTCACTTTCTATTTTGTTCGACGAAAGTGTTCAAAAAAGAAAATTTAGCTTCTTCATACTGACAGGTAAATATATGAGCTGAATGAATTAAATAAAGTAAGTTATGGCTTTATATTATTTAGCCGCATACAATTAAAGATAAATTAATTACAAATCGAAAATTTAATATATTTTTCAATAAAAGGGAAACAAATGAAAAGACACGTTTAGAAACCAGACAGAAATGTACTTTGATCAAATTATTTAAATTCCTACAGCAATAACTATTATAGGTATTTTTGGTCAACATATTCTCTTCCAATAAAGCAACGAAATACAAATGTAATAGAAAGCTGGTGAAGAAGTGTCGATAATTTAAATGGATATTAAATTATTTTTCAATTATTGATCACGACCTTCCCAAAAAATAAGTACATGTCAATGAACTAAACATTAACTTCGACGCTTTCGAACTTAAAGTTCTTTATTTTTGTTTTATTTCAATAAATTCTATAAAATTAAATTGATAAATTAACAAAAAATGCACTTTAAATTTATAAATGCTTTACAAAAATATTATCATTTGAACTTACCTCATTAAAACAAAAGAGATAACTTAAGTAATTTGATATGGTACCAGCGATGCACAAGTTCAGTTTCATATACATAAATTTTACGTTTAATATAAAGAAATAAAATTAAAAACTTTATCACTGTGTAAGCTTTATTAATATTAGGGTTAGATCTTGGAAGAAATACTCGAACGTCCAAACCGTACGGGGGGACACACAAACGATACCGGCGGTAGAGAATAACCACACGCGAGTCACTCACTCGAACCCACTTTGATAGGACAGATTATTCAGATGAGACGAACCACTTATCCTCTATATTAATAGATAATTAAGCAAACCATACAATTGGAATAAAGTGGAATCATAGACCAGACGCCGAATGCTATTAATTTTAATGGACTCTTAAAATGACCCATTAATTTTACAGAGAATATGCCCCACTATATGGACTTAAAACTTTAGATTTCGCTCTCGGTCAGCGCAACCATACCTAATACACACTAAACGCATTCGGTTAAGTAATGACCAGGTAAATTGCTGCTCTCCATTATACAGAGTCACAATAAACTTCTACTAGAAACATTTCAGAAAACCAAGGCAATAGCCTAATACTTTTTATATTTATATTTTCTTTACCATCGATTTAGCTAAAATATTTTATTTTAGTTACTTATTTTATAAATAAAATAAGTAACAATTATTTCGTCTTCGACTTCCGGGTTGGAACCGCGTCCTAGATATTTTCGCTGCCGACGTTTAGTCTTTATTTACATGAGACATCATCAGGACTTAACTGGTGCAGCTGCTTTCGTTGAATACCAAAATTCTATTCCGAACAAGTAATTACTAGGGGCGAAAAATCCGTGAAATCTTAAAACATTCCAATAACCTAAACCGTGTGACGGTTCGTCCCCACGCAGTGCCCGGCAATCCCTTATCTTTAAATAATACATCCGTAATCGCAACTCTCCATTGTCCCACAACAAACAACATCTCTATATAAACCCACCCGCAATAGACTTACACCATTATCAATGCAGCAACAACAGCGATAGCAGCAGTGAAACTCTTGTTTCATGTAATGAAGATAAAGCGTCAGCAGCAGAAATATCGCGATAGTGATTCCAACCCGAAAACCAAGCAACAATTATGATGACAATACGAAGGCGAATCAATAATTGGTAAGTCTAAAGAAACCAATAATAGAAAAATTTAACTTGTTTTTCAACTTGGCTACCTTTCGAAGTAAAGAGTTATCTAAAAATCGTGCCTACATATTTCTTTTTAATAAAACAAACTATTTGCAATTCTTTCAAGCTGATTTTTTTAATTTAAAATGTGATCCGTTACAATTATATGTGGAACAGAATATTGTACAAATGTCCACCACAACTGCGTCTACAGGCATCAATTCAAATATTGAAATTGGTATCGCTCATCATTCACGGTAACAGCATTTCCATCATCATCTTCGAAGAAGATGACACCATTTGCCCAAAATGCACAACAGACAGTAACGTTTTGTGGATGTAGAGATTTCTCATGAGTAACACAAGAAGTTTCGTCACCCCACATAAGACAATTTTGCTTTATCACTGACGTATCCCTCCATTGTAAAATGAGCTTCATCATTAAAGAAAAGTTTGCTTGAAAATAATAGATTTATCGTTCGTTGTTTAATAATCCAACCAGCGAAATTGTGACGGCCTCATTCTTTCAATTCCTGAAATTTATAGGCGTGTTAATGCAAATCTTTGTACAAATTCCTCCATTAAGAGCAATAAGATATGCTCAATTCTTGCGAACGACGTGAAATTGAGCTTGTCGGCTCATTTTTCAGCACTTTCACGTACAGCAGCCATATTTTCATTTGTGCGCATAGTTTTTGGTCTTTCACTTTTAAATTTATCAATAACAAAACCAGTTTCTTCAAATTTTTTTACTAATCTTTGAATTGAAGATTGATTTGACCGATTATTTACACCAAAAAAATTGCAAATTAAGCAGTGGATATTTTTCAAAGGACGCCCATTTTTATAATAAGTTAGAATAATATAAACGCGTTGTTGCAATGTATACCTGTCCATGATTGAAATTACACCATCTTTTACTAAAACAAAATGGCCCATGTCATTTGGAAGGACATCACATGTAAACATTATACAATGCTGATATTTAGGTGTCATAGTTGGATGAGGCTTTATAACTTAAAAGTTGTACTCATTCCAAACGTAAGAGCGATTGTTCTTTAAATAAAAGATGAACTATTTTTAGCTCGTTTTCACACATGGAAAAGTGAAGTACCGATCAGAAACTAAATTCTTATTTTTTAAGAACAAAACAAACGATGAAATCAAAGCAGAGCTGGAGTCTGTTTACGAATACCAATCTCCATTGATTGCGACCATAAAATGATGGACATCTCAATTTAAACGTAACCGAACCAATACATTTGATGAACAACTCAGTGGATGTCCGAAAGGCATATGTACTCGAAAACAAATTATAAAACTACATAATACGGCACTAAATACCCGTCGAATAAATTTACACTAAGTAACAAAGACTCAACAAATTGTATATGGATAAGTGATTTAGATTTTGTATAATGAATTGAATATAAATGCTGTATTTGTTGATTGTAGACCACAAACGCGAAACAGAACGCATTTCATCTGTCAATTTGGCGAAGTAAAGCCATAATCCAAAATGCTTGCCAACAAGTAATAACGATTGATGAAACCTGGATACACCATTATACACCCGAAAAAAAGCAATAATTAAAACAATAGACTGCAAGATTATGGTCACTTCTTCTTCAAAAAAATAAAATGGTAACAGATGAATACCATCCATGCCTTTTAGATCAACTTCAGAATGCAACACAAAAGGCTCCACTTAAAGAAGAAGTAAGTATTTATTGTTCAGAATAATGAAGACTCGAAGAATAATGACTAGAAGAATAATGAGACTTTTTATTTATCGAAAATATTTAGAATAATAAAGTGCTGCCTAAAACTATGTTCCACAACGTGTAAAAATTGGCTGTAGGGTTGAGGGTTATCAGAGCATATCTTGAAATTCTCGAATTCGAGATTTAAGGAAAAACGAATTTTGTTTGAGTAATTCAATCCTTTACCTCTGTTTAATAGTTTCTGTTATAAGATTTAGGGTATGAAGTTTACACACTACATGTATTAAGTTACATTTTTAGGAGATCAACTCATACATAACATGATTGCGTCACCATTAGTCTTTAACATCAATACTTAGTCTGTAGAAAGCTGAAAGTTGGTCAATATATTTGACACTACTCTCAAAATGCTTTTCCGGATCCCTTATAGAACTTCAACGATTATTTCTCCTGTACAAATGTTACATCACTAAATTTGGAACGATCGTTTTTTTTATATAAGAACATTTTTTTCAGCGCGATGAAAATGAAATGTACAGCCGAGTTTATTGAGATTAGTAATATTTTACAGAAGAGTAAGTGTTTTACAATTTTTTAAATATTATTAAAATTTACTGGTGACTAATGTCCTTTGAACGTATGAGTTGAGCTGTTGAAACCTTTCTACTGGGTAAATATCGAGAATTTACGCTACCAATAAACGAAATTCGGATGTTCGTTAGTTGTTTAATCTGTTTAAAAAGTTATTTACTCAACAATACACTGAAATGTACAAATATTTTAGAAGATTTGTACCCAGGTTCCAATTATTACGTACAACTATTATAATGATGCAGACGACTATGGTGCGCCGCCCGACTTGGCGACTCCACTAATTAATCTAATTACGCAACCGCTACACTCAGAATATATACATGTTTTGATTAATTTATTTAATCAAAGAAAAATGTTTATTTTTATTTAAATATAATTTAAAATTCAATGTGTTATACAATACATTAACATTTGATTATAAATACAAAATATTTTTACTGTATAGTTCTTCGTTCTTGCTCTGATTAAAAAATATATTTTTATTACATCTACATACATGTGCACATGTACATATATAGACTAATATCTATACACACAAGAATAATTTTCATTCTAACATACATATTTGTCTACACAAGTTTCACATTTGACCTTGTTTATTTGTTTTGAGTAATCATAAACAACTAAAAAGTTCATTGTTTAAGAGAGTGTAAACAATATGTAATAATGCCTGTTATGGTGATACAATTAAAAAATTATACATGTAATATATCGGTATCATGTAAGCAATAAACAAATATTCAAAATTTTTAGTTTGTAAGGTTGAAATCAAAACGAGGATATTTCCTAAGAATTTAATCAACTATGGGTGAGATATTGCATATTTTGAATTACTGGAAGTACTTGTATGTTTAATATATATAGAATAACAATAGTTATTGACAAATGTCTCGTTTTGTATTAATTTATAATTATATACTGAAACTTAAACGAAATACATATATCAAAATAGTTCAAAAGTAAGTTTATTATCACGTTTCATAAATACCGAAGAATTACTTATCGCTCACTTAATACTTTTAATAGTAGTCCTAGTTATATTACAAAAAAATTGTTGCATCATTCATCTCTAAGAAGATGCTCTTAATGTCGATACTTTCTAAAAACATTATCTTCGAGACCTAGTTGTGTGATTCCACTTCAAAATCACAAGGTTTTATGAGGATTAAAATATCTATGAAACAGAATATTCTGCGAATACCGCCTACAAAAAGTTATAAATAATTTCAATATTCCTAGGAACATTATCTCTGAGAGCCACTTATAAATTTTTATTAGAAAAATCACGGTTTCAAAGCGATTTGCCTTACGCCGTATTATATTGTGCCAAAATATTCTTAGCTGATTGGATTATACAAAGAGTACTAGGAAAGTTTTGCAATACAGTTTTGTTTATTTAACTTTTTCAAAGTAATTTCCTCTACACTCAATACACCTCTCCATCCTCCGAAACCAATTCTGCCAAGTTTCACTAGCGAGTAAAGCACACTCGTTGTCCCAAGGCCGCAGAAGGTCCTCATCACTGGAAAACCGCCTCCCTTTTAGATTCATTTTCACATGCGGGAACAGTGCAAAGTCACAAGGAGCAAGATGTAGACTGTAGGGAGGGTGCTCGAGAAGTTTCAATCCTGTCGTGGTCAAATATTCGGTACAGGCTTTGGCGCGGTGAGCTAGACCA
Source organism: Dermolepida albohirtum (assembly GCA_031893035.1). Classification (NCBI taxonomy): domain Eukaryota; kingdom Metazoa; phylum Arthropoda; class Insecta; order Coleoptera; family Scarabaeidae; genus Dermolepida; species Dermolepida albohirtum. Next base: position 259,217 of record JAVIWB010004270.1, on the reverse strand, counting down.
TTAGCGTGATGGAGGAATCAGGTGTCCATTCTTGACTCTGGCCGCAGGTTCTTCATAGATCCAATAACTTTAGGCAGGCACTGTTCAGTATACCACTTAGCTGTGACTGTCTTCTGTGTGTCTAAAACGACGTATTCCACAATTCCACTCGATTTGAAAAATACAGCTATCCTTTTGTTCCTTAGAGATCAGGATTTTATGACAACTACGGGTGTGTCCTCATCATCAAAGAACCAAACTTTGTTTTGAGCTTTGGTCGGCACATCGTAATAGTACAGCCAAGTCTCGACACCTATCACGATGTTGTTCACATACCGAGATTGTCCCTTATTAAACTTTTTTAGCATCTCCCGACACCAAGTCACACGTCGTGTCATCTGCTCTTCAGTCAGTCGTTGTGGCATAAAGAGAGAACAAAGTTTCTTCACGTGCAAATGATCGTGCAGAATCGAACCAATTGCAGGTGCATTTGGGCGTGAAGTACCCTCTATCTGTTGGCACGTCACTCGTCTCTCCTCGCCAAGCGTTTTCCTCACAGTAGTAACGTTTTCCTGCGTAACAGACGTTCGTGGCCTTCCCGGCCTCTTAGCATCCTCCACAGTTAGATTTTCCCTTTAGAATTCTCTGTACCACCTGAATATCGTTGTGCGATGTGGACAAACATCACCTAGTGCAAGAGTCATTTCTTCGAAGCACTGATCTATGTTTAAACCACGCACGAAGTTATAACGTAAAACTGCCCTTATCTCATTTCGTGACCACGATACCATCGCAAGCACTTTACACTCTCCCCGCTAATGAATAACTGAGCCCATCGACATGACTCGGCGGCTACTGTGCACGTATGAAGATGTCTCAACATGCAGCAACAAGCAGCTTCCTACGATTCATTGTTGCGTCATATTGCTAAACTTTCCTAGCACCCTTTGTACGCTTTCTCTTTTTTTGGTCTAAGGATCAACACCCATTTGCCTCAGTGACTTATGACTGTGAACTTGGTTTGGAAAATAACAGGGACACAACGAGTTTCACATTTCGGGACCTATCGAAATGACTAACGATAACACATGAAGAGTAAAGGATGGTACTACTCTCTACCAATAGCCGATCCTTATTTTATAGTGCATAATAAAGAAAATTATTAGATCACGAAATCGTTTATTGTTATAGTTTAATAGAACAATAATATTAGATAGCTGAGGAATGTGAGGCAGTGACCATGACTACATTCACGTACGATAAAATCGAAAAACAGATATGTAATTATAAAATGAATCAGTGTCTATTTTAGAATTAATATAAAGGTATTGTATCATTATTTCGGTGTACAATATTTTCCATCATTTGTTCTACTTTGTTTTAAAAAGAATATTTTCGATAATACAACAATTTCACAAAATCTAAGTCCTAGTCTATAAATTTCTTAATTGTTTATTCGTATGACTTTTGATCCAGTAAAAGACTTTCTCTTTAAAATTACTTTTTAAACAAAAATAGAGAGAAACTAGAAAGACGAGAACACAATAGACAACAATAAAATTTATATTGCAAACCCCAAGAATAAAATAACAATTTCCTATACATTAAGTAAGATTCGGCCATTATTTTTATGACAATGTATCCACACAGAATGTTTCGTATGGCCGTAAAAATCAACTATATTTAGTATACAGTTTCTTCTTGGCTTCTGGGCTGAAAACTGCACTGAAACTGGCAGTTTCGATGCAGCAGTGAAAAGTCAATGAGGAGACGCTGTTCTACTTCCTAAACAACGTACAGGCAAGCACTCTAGCCCAAAATTTAATGAATCTGCCAAGAATACCGTACATTGAATAATCTTAAAATTGAAATTCCAACACTTATTACGGTGGAAATAATAAAACAGTTAATATATAGAAGTAAGAAATTTTCAAGCGGAGACGAAGATAAAAAAAAGCAATATAGACATAAAGACCGACCAATATTATATTTGAATGACATAACACATGGATCAATAAGTCTCGAGACTAACAATGAAAACAACATTTTTTTTGCAAAATTTTTTTTTATTCATCAACATTATCACCTTTTAGGGTGATATAATGGTTCCAACGCTTTTCCAATTTTTCAATACCATGTTTATAAAAAAATTTATCTTTCGCTTCAAAATAAGCTTCAGTTTCAGCGATGACCTCCTCATTTGAGCCAAATCTTTTTCCCTGGAGCATTTTTTTAAGATCAGCAAAGAGCCAGTAGTCACTGGGGGCTAAATCTGGCGAATATGAGGGGTGGGGAAGCAGATCAAAACCCAATTCGTTCAATTTTGCCATTGTTTTCATCGACTTGTGGCAGGGTGCATTGTCTTGGTGAAAAAGGATTTTTTTTCTCTGCATGTGCGGTCGTTTTTTTGCGATTTCCTCCTTCAAAAGCACCAGTAAGTCAATATAATAATCACTGTTGATCGATTTACCTTTTTCGAGGTAGTCAATGAAAATCACGCCATGTGTATCCCAAAAAACTGACGCCAGGACTTTGCCAGCTGACTGCTGCGTTTTCGGACGTTTCGGACGGCTTTCGCCAGCTGTGCGCCACTCAGATGACTGCCGCTTCGACTCTGGAGTGTAGTGATGTATCCATGTTTCGTCCATGGTCACGTAACGACGCAAGAAATCTTTTTTGTTGCGAGTAAATAGCGATAAACAGCTTTCTGAATCATCGACTCGTTGCTGTTTTTGTTCCATCGAGAGCAATCGCGGCACCCACTTGGAAAAAACCTTTTTCATGCTCAATTTTTCATGAAGGATAGTAAATACACTTCCATATGATATCTGTGTCATCTCAGCAATCTCACGGAGCTTCACTTTACGATCTTTCATTATAATTTTTGTCACTTCACTCACATTTTCCGGTGTAACGGCTTCCACAGGTCTACCCGAGCGTTCCGCGTCATTTGTGTCGGTACGACCACGTTTAAACTCGGCAAACCACCGACAAATCATTGCTTTTGATAGACAAGAGTCCGGGTAACATTTTTCAATCCATTGTTTTGCTTGCGTGGTGTTTTTACCCATTAAAAAACAATGTTTTATCAGAACACGAAACTCGGTTTTTTCCATTGTTTAAACAAACTACAAAACGACTTTACTCCGACCTCGATAACTCAGCTGTTTCTGGTCCGATCGACTTAAAATTTTGACACGTTTCAAGCAAAGGTTAGTACTCTAGAAAGACGTGGTTACTGGTTTACTACGAGCGCCATCTATGGGTTAGTCTCGGGACTTATTGATCCATGTGTTAGTTCAATAAAGGCCACACAAAAGAAAAAGTTTGGATTAATTAAGATGCAGAATTAAATAATCCAAATGGCAAAGGCAATTGATTGTTGTTCTTCGAAGATAAAAAATCTGCAGACTACCTTAATCAAACGAAGGGTGAGTTGCCAAAATATTGCTAAAATTGCCACATAGGTCTGTAATGGTTGAAGAAATGTCAAATTCTTCACGGTGAAAAGTAACAGTTCAAGTTTGACTATGGTTCAAAAATATTGAATTAGAAATATTACCTATTTAATTATTCCATCTGGTACATCTCCATCGAAAACAATACAATATTACGTCACGGATGAAATGGCAAATGTCACGAAAAAGGCTTTACTAAGGTGACCTCCATTGCGAACTTAACCTTATTAAAATGATTTGGGCCTAAAATTCCAAATATTACATGTACAAACACTTATGAAAAGCAATTCCAAATATAGTAACAAGCAACTGAAAAAATTGTATTGACCATGTAATAAAAGTAGAAAACAGAATATATCACTTGGATACAGTAATGGATGATTCCTTGAAATCATTTATTATAAATATTGGAAACAATAGTTATAGTGAAAGGCAGGCCGTACCAACGCATTTCAACATAATCGCCGTCAAAAATGAAATACTACATTCCACGATGATCATCAGATCAAAATCTCAAAAGAAAACAGACAAATGTCACTTAAGACGATTCATCAAAACTCGAGAGAGGAAGCTCTAAACTTATTAGGACGAAGTGTTCGAAGATAATTGTACGAGGCAATTGATGGAAACGATGAAGAAAGAATGGTACAATTTTGTCAAACTAAATATACAAAGATCCTATCCCGCACTAACAATTACTATGGTCGCAAAATCCGTGAAACTATAGAGATCTCCAAGCACCCTAATAACCTTAACCGCGATGATGACTACTCCCTACACAACGCCTGGCAATCCCACATCTCCAAACTACCCAACAGCAACCGTAACGCTCCATTGACCCATAACCCATTACACATATATAAACCTGTCCACCATCGACTTACACCAGTTTCAGAGCAGTAGTTCAACCCTGAAGATGTCCCATACAGATGAGTACGAAACGTCGGCAGATATACAAGTGACGCGGTTCCAGCCCGGAAGCCCAGAAACAGATAGCATAAATATACAAAGATACACAATAGGCAATTGGAGAAAGGCAATCAGTTTTTTTTAATCCACTCTAACATATTTACTAAAATTACTGCAAAATTCCAATGTTTTAATTAGTTCACAGTTCATCTTTAATAACAGAACGTACTCAATACGTGAGAAGATTACCATCTAAACATTTCAAAGAAAAATGTACAACAAAAGCAGCGACATAGCCCATTTTGTTATGATACGGTCACGTATCGCAGAACTTTAGTTTAATGAAGGTACGATGAATCGAATGCAAAGAAATCGTAAATGAGTACTTAACGCCTTATATTGATACTTTGAATGGAAGAAAACGATTGTTCATTATTGTACTTCACCTTTATTTAATATTATAACATTAAGTTTTACTGCTTTTCTCGGATATCTTAAAATAGTTGTAAGTTTTCTAATATTTCGTATGAACATAATAAAAAATCATTAGACACATATTGCATACATAATTTTTTAAATACTTATCATACAAAAATACGTAAATTTATATCCAAATCCTTTGCTGCATAATTATTAAAAAATTAAAATTGTGAAAAACCGTTTTATATTTACTGTTACAATAATCATTCTGTAATTCAATAAGCTGTGTGAATCGACTTTTTGTGGCATATTTGAGTCATTCTTTTCTATTCTAAAACACAGTATAAACTAGTAGTAATACTGCCTTGAGTGATTACCCAAAAATATCGGTTTTTTAAATAAATTTGCTTCCACTTTAAAATTTAAACAAAATTAAAAGACCCGTCTATTGAAAACATCTTCATCTAATGTAATATTCGTTTTGAAAGTGAGACATCTGAACAAAAAAAATTTCAAACGTAATTTCTATGTGTGTGATAGATTCATTAACCTAATTTTAAATGTCAGCGCGTGTCATTAATACGTAATTCTAGGAACTCAACTCCTTGCAGTATCTGATTATTTAATAGAGATGATTTCTGTCTGGCAGTGCCGGGTTCACATGTACTGCGAATACATAGAATAAATAGATACATACATTAGATACATAGGAGCGTACTATAACGGTTATCTTAATGAAAACGATTAATTTTAGATGATTATAATACATCAATTTATTATCAATTAATTTCTATCTTTATAGTATACGAAATAATTAAAGCAAATGTTTCGTAGAGATTAAAAGCTTCATTCTTTCTTGTTAGTAAAGTTTGTATAGTTAAATTTAAGTTCATTGATTTAACTATCCACTATCTTGTATTTTGTTACTTGCTTTTTGCAGTATTCTTATAGCGCCTCTTTAAATCATTTCTGACACCAATAGAGCAGTATCATTGGCAAATGCAGCGGCAACTGTATCTAGAAAATCTGATCGCTAGTGCGCAATAAATAAAAAATAAAGGCAAAAACAATTCCTTGTGTGAGCACCCGCTCTATATCTTTTAAGCTAGTATTTTAGATTTAAGCAGAAAAAATAATTTTCCTGCTTAACTCTAAAATGCCTGTTCAATCTATATGAAGCTAACATCTCCACATAATCTTTTAGTAACAGATTATTCAACTTTCGCATTAAACCATGTTACCGCACAGCATGGACAATATATAAGATGACTTGTTAACAAACGTACTTATCCATAAAAGCACATTCTACAATATCCGTTATTCAATGGGAAAAAAGTGCTCCGATATGATACAAAGTAGATAGACCTGACAGACAGACATATCTAAGATGGTGGTACACATGAATATGCGAAAGCTTGAAAATAACCCACAACAATTAAGAAGGGGACTTACTCGCGAATCCATATTACTACTATCGATGGCCATACTGCATTAGAGGCAACTAGAGCCCTTATATCGCACCCAGGTTAGCATGAAAATGCCGCGAAAAACTGAAAGAACCGGGACAGTGGAATGTAGACAAGCTACTATGGATCAGTCTAACTAAAGGGTTTTCCAATAAGGACTTGACAATTTTTTTTCAAAATAAAATGCAGACTATTTGAGATATTTCAAAAACTTTATTATCGGGTTGAAGTACAATCAAAACATTTATGAATGGAACTTGACTTCGTTCATATGGCCACTGCGGGCACGTTTGCAGCGGTCGATTCGTTGGACCCAATTTTTGATGACTCGGCCACACAATTCGGCCGAAACGGCTGCTATTTCGCGTTCAATGTTGGCTCTGAGCTCTTCCAACGTTGTCGGCTTGTTGGCATAGACCAATGACTTGACGAAGCCCCAAAGAAAAAAGTCTAGAGGCGTTAAATCGCACGAACGAGGCGGCCAATCGCTGGTCCATTTCTTGAGATAACACGCTCATCAAACTTACTCTTCAATAAATCGATTGTAACGTGTGCTGTGTGGTTTGTGGCACCGTCCAGCTGAAACCACATGTTGTCCAAGTCCATATCTTCCAATTTGGGCCAAAAATAACCGGTAATCATGGCGTGATAACGATTACCATTCACAGTAACGTGACGATCATTACAGTCGACGAAAAAATATGGCCCTGTGACGCCGCCGGCATGCAAACCGCACCAAACAGTTATTTTTTGTGGATGAAGTGGTGTTTCATGAAGCACATGTGGATTTTCACCCGACCAATAACGAATATTTTGCTTATTGATGAACCCATTGAGCCAAAAATGAGCTTCGTCACTGAAAATGATTTTGCGATGAAATTGATCATCTTGGCGCATCTTTTCCAGAGCCCAATCGGAGAACGTACGTCGCTTCAAATGGTCCATCGGCTTCAATTCTTGAGTCAGTTTGATCTTGTATGGGTGTAAACCAAGATCCTTACGCAAAATTCGCCATAAAGTGGTCTGGGCGATGCCCAACTCTTGAGAACGCCGTGGAATTGACTGATTTGGATCATTTGCCACGGACGTTTCAACGGCAGCGATATTTTCGACACTTCGACCAACCCGTTGTCTCACTGGCACGGCAACATCACACAACGAATATGTAGACTCAAATTTTTGCACTAAACTTGTTACTGCCTATCTACTAGGGCGAGAATTACGACCGAAAATCGGAGTTAACGCTCTTAAAGTAGCGGTAACCGACTCCGAATTTCTGTAGTAAATTTTTATAATTTGCAGACGTTGTTCGTTCGTGTACTTTACCATGATGAAAATGTTGAGTTTACTGAATAAATTGACAGTGACAGTTCGATGATCAGTGAAAGGGTGCGTTCACAAATTGAATTAAAAGTTGTCAAGTCCCTATTGGAAAACCCTTTATATATTAGAAATGAACCTGTACTCTGATTATCTAAGTGGTCTATCTCGAAAAGATAAACAGCAACACCAATACTCAACACACAACGTAAGGAAAGAATAAGTCCAAGCACAAATACAGCAAGATCTTTATTGGTAAAACAAACAGTAAAAAGACTAGAAACTGCTTTTTTGAAAGAAATCAGCTCGGTATAAAAGTTTTACATTAGAGCTCCAGAAACTGTGAAGTATATCTTGTATGAATGTGAGGCATTGGATCGCAACAGATAAATCATTTATGGACAACCTAAAATAGATCTGATAAAATAAAGCAGCTAACCTGCTCTAGACCTGTATAGAGTAGTACAGGAAAATGGAAAATTGGATTAGATACATTGGACAATACTGGAGAATGCACAGTAGAGACATTAATGCTTTGGGTATTGTCGAGGTCGAACAACCTCCAAAGAAGAGAAAAACCCAAAAATATGTTCACACATTACGCTATAGTCAACCAACAAAAATATATTCACCACATTATACTACAGTCAACCTTAACCACCTAATCATATTTTTGAACAAAAATAAACAACAAACCAACGTTATAATTATATTGATAATGCGCTTCAGCAAAATCGACCAACTGTAAGAATTATCTATAGAACATTAGTAATTGTTTTCTTCACAAAACGATGGTAAGTTAATAAAGTTACGTGAAGTGCTATAAACATAGAGTCACATGAACGACGACTGTCTGGTGGAACAAAAAAAAAGAATTTCTCCGAAGTGCATCGAATCCTTCCATCATAACAAACGTATTTATTTATTTAGAAGACTTTGTTAATCACTAAAGATTGGTATATAACCCCTTTCCACATTAATTTTCGTAATTCTGTACACGTATTTGGACAACTAAGTTGTCATCATCAGCAGAAAATTAAGCAGGGTCGCACCTGGGAAACTACGACAAGAAATACCCGTACGAAAAAACTAATTCCGCACACGATACGTAACGTTGAAAGCCAACACGCACAGTGTATATTCGTTTCACATAATTATTAAAATTGGGTTCTAGCCCTAAACTAAGATAAAAAAGGGAATAAAACGGAAAGAAATGAGACATGCGTACATGAATTTATTGCACTGACCCTTATCTGTCCTCAAGAGACTGAACAAAGGTAAGTTGTTCGGGCCAGTGTTCTTTATCAAATGCAAACAATCCGCGTTAACACTATGATTACTTTCTAACACATGTTTTGCTATACCTGATTTTTCCGGCCGGTTGAAATTTATGTGAGCAATATGTTCTTTATACCGGGTTTCGATCGATCGTTTTGTTTGTCCGATGTATTGTTTACTAAAATCTAAACATGACACTAGCCCAAACAACTCATCTTTGTTCAGTCCCTTGAGGACGGACAAGGGTCAGTGCAATAAACTCATGTAGGCGTGTCTCGTTTCTTTCCGTTTTCTTCCTTTTCTATCTTAGTTTAGGGCTAGAACGCAATTTTAATAATTATGTGAAACGAATATACAGTGTGCGTTCTTGGCTTTCAACGGTACGTATCGTGTGCGGAATTAGGTTTTTCGTACGAGTATTTCTTGCAGTAGTTCCCCAGGTGCGACACTGCTTAATTATCTGCTGATGATGACAACTTAGTTGTCGAAATACCTATACAGAATTATGAAAATTAATGTAAAAAGGGGTTATATATCAATATATCAATCTTCAGTGATTAAGTTAACCAACCACAGGCTCCATCAAAATCACCTTCAAGACTTTGTTAATAAGTAAAGTTACATCAAACGTCCCAGTGGCTTTTCCCCTTGATAATCTTAAACTTACTTCGTAATTTCATTTAATCTTACATAGTATAATTATGAGAAGTAGCTGATTATTAATATTTATTTTATCTTTTAAGAATCTCGGTTTTCATTTTTTTTTAGAGTAAATACTCCTTTTAACTTTAAGGAGGACATTTTTCATTGCCCAATATCCATCGAGGGTGTTTTCTCCACTAAAAATAATAGAAAACTATCTCGTAATATGCGTAAGCATACCTCTACTAAAAATATATAAGAAACCAACAACATATTTTGACAAAATATTTCAGTCGATTCAATACTGCGCAGAAATCACTCGCAAAATATGTACCAAAATAGACACCATAAACAGTAAGATAATCGATAAATATATTTGAATAAGAGCGAACGAAACGACTAACATAATAGGTCATTGCGTCACTAATGTTGTTGAATTTGAGAGAAACGTAGAAAAACCGCACCTAATAATACCAAAATTTCAAAAAGATATATAAATACAGACATTATTATAAAAATTACTATAGAGTGAAGATACTAGATAAATATTTTAGTAATGTTTAGTTAATGTTAATAAATATATTTCTTAACGACGTTATATTCATATGTATATATATATGGAGCAATAAGTATCACCCTATTGGAGTGGTGTCATTTTTGCAAATGGCATCGTATGTCAGTTTGGTTTTGACATTCGTGAAATAGACACGTCCGAATTTTATAGTGAACAACAATGAATCGATATACCCCTCAAGAATGCACGATATTTGTGACAATGTTTGCGCACAATAATTCGTCAGTGGTGTTAATGCAACGTGAATTTCGGCGAAAATATCCCAATCGTATAGTCCCCACAGTGCAAACAATTCGACATCTTGCATTCCGATTTGCAGACAGTGGCACAACAAGAAATAGGTGAAGTACTGGAGGTCCTGAATCGGCCGTTCGGCTGAAAACATCGAAGCAACAAGTGAAAATGTGGTAAAGGAAATATCCACAAGAAAACGTGGTCAACAATTGCACATTTGGCGGCGTTCACTGCACCACATTCTGACATTGAACTTAAAAATGTTCCCGTACAAAATTCAGCTGGTCCAACAATTATGACTGTAGTGCCCATTTGGAATACAGTCCTGAGATTTTGATTTCAACGACGAAGTGGATGATTTTCCGTCAAAATTGATCATAAGCGACGAGGCTCCTTTTTATCTCAGCGCATTCACGCATAATTCATGAAACACCATTACACCCTCTCAAAATTACCGTGTGATGTGCACTTTCGTCGGAAAAAGTAATTGTACCATATTTTTTCGAAGGAGCCGACGGTAATATTATTCGGTGAACTGCGGAAGTTAACGATCTGCATTTGGACGACATGTGGTTACAAGAAGAGTTGTCATACTGCACGCAATACAATGCGTATTTTGAAGGATGCTTTCCCAGCGCGTGTAATCTCGTGTTTCGGTGATTTGGCTGGGCCAAGCACATCTCCCGATTTAACTGCCCCGGACTTTTTCCCCTAGGGATATTTGAAGTCGTTAGTGTACGCGAACAATCCCCGCACCTTGGAGGAGTTAAAGAACAACACTCGAGCCGAAATTAACAACGTGACACCACAAATGCTGCGCACAGTTATACAAATTTTAATCAAAAGAGCCCACATTTGCACGAACGATGGCGGCGGCCATTTGTCGAACATAATTTTTCACAATTAATTGAAACAAAATTTATAAGTGCGAATAAATATAATCAGTCAAAACCAAATGCGTTTTCATTTTAAACAAAAATTGTAGCGAAAGAAAATCAGATGATGCTTTTTGCCCCACCCTGTACCTACAAATATTATGACGGGTGAGCCATCTATCGCTTTAAATTTGAACCACCGGCTATTTCGAATCTGGCAATACTTATGTCATCCTATTCTGTCACAAAATTCAGTCTATTATCTCCACTGAACGAAATGAATCGATTTACGCTTGAGCAACGTTGGGATTTATTGGAAATTTATTTCCAAAACAAAAACAATTGGTCGGAAATTGCACGAAAATATCGTACAAAATTTGGTCGCAGAGAAGGACCAACAGTGTCCGGTATACGCAAGTTCGCGAAACTGGTTTCATTGTTGATGCGCCAAGACGTGAGCGTGCTCGCACAGTGCGTACATCCGAAAAAAACAAGCTGTGGCTGAGAGTGTGCGTAAGAACCCATCAACATCAACTCGTTCTCAAGAATTGAACATTTCATGCACCAGTTTACGTCGAATTTTGGGAAAAGATCTCGGTATGACGCCTTACAAAGTTCAATTGATTCAAGAGTTGAAGCCGCATGACCATTCGCTTCACGATGATGTCGATTTTGCCAAAAAAATCATCTTTTCGGATGAAGCTCATTTTCATCTTGGTGGGTACGTTAACAAGCAAAATTGCCCTATTTGGGGCTCAGAAAACCCACACGTGGTCTTACAGAAGCCAATGCACCCATTACGAGTGACTGTTTGGTGTGGCTTGTGAAGCGGAATCATCATTGGCCCATATTTCTTTGAAAATGAGGACGGCGCAACCATTACGGTCAATGGAGACACCTATCGCACCATGATAACCGATTTTTTTGTGCCCGCTCTTCATGGTATTGATGTGAACGATGTTTGGTTTCAACAGGATGGTGCAACTTGCCACACATCTCATGCCACAATCGATTTATTGCGTCAAACGTTTGATAGCAGTTTAATTAGCCGAAATGGTAATGTCAATTGGCAGCCAAGAAGCTGCGATTTGACACCGTTGGACTATTTTCTGGGGGGCGCTGTTAAAGACAAGTGTTATGCCGACCAGAGGTAATTGAGCATTTGAAGGCCAACATTCGTGACGCCATTGTCGAGGTACGACCCCATACACTTGAAAAAGTGCTCGAAAATTGGTCCGAACGAATGGGGTACTGTGAGGCCAGCCGCGGCAGCCATATGAATGAAATAATATTCCATCTCTAACCGGAACAATTGTACTTCACAACAAAAAAATAAATTTAGCAAAATTTCAAGCCGTTTTTGTTTTATTGCATTTTTAAATTTAAACTTTTAAATGGGCCACCCGTTTATATATATATATATATATATATATATATATATATATATACTATATTACTTCATTTATTTCTGCATATAATCTAAATATTACGTTTAATTTAAAAAAACCTTGTATAAATAAACTAGTCTCAATCAAGAAAATGTCAACATTTGACTTTAATAATTGTATTTAATAAAACAACGCATCTAAAAAAAAACTTGCGAAATGCATCGTCACATTCTATACAATAAATTAAACGATTATAAAACAGTTCAACAGCATTTCTTAGGAATCAGAATGTAATTCATTAAAAATGGTTTATGGTTTCTTAATTTTTCTAGATTGTTTATTTGAATACTGTATTGTATGAATTTTATATATAAGATAGCTCCAAAAAACATATAATAATTTGGAAATAAGTCGGATGACCTGGGTAGTCAAACTATTAAACCATATCGTCCTATCCAGCTACCTAAAAACACTTAGTTAATTAATAAAGAATTAAAGGAGGACCAATAATGACATTATTAATTATTCTTGCCTAAACATTGACTCTTTTGTTACATTGGGTGTAAGTTAAATTTTGTATATGATTACTAGTAGACAATCAATACCGATTATAAAAAAGGGGAATGGGACAAGGAAAATTTAAACTATATAAATTATTTAGAAGAAACTACTCCTCCTATTCGATGCCCGCGAGTGATTTATATACGACTATACACTGCCCTGGTTACCGTATTTATTGGAATAAATTCGTTTTAAACTCTCCCATTAGGAACAGTGAAAGCGACAGTGGGTTTGCAGTGAGCACTTATCCAAATACGTGAACAGTGTCATTCGGCAATAGCATCAATTTTCACCGTTTAATGGCAATTTAACTATCAAATTACAGCGGATGAGTAATATAATACCCCCTCGGACAACATTTTATATACAGAGTGTCTGTCAACAAAATGCTGATTTATATATATATATATATTATTTTGTTATATTATTTTAACAAAAACAAGACATATAAGAAAAACCGATTTATAACTGGTATTTAAAGAATACAAAGTTATAGGTCACGAAATTTAAGAACAGGCTTGAGTTTTATATATGTTTTACAAATATGTCAAATATTATTATATTTAATTCTAAACACTTGCTTGTATTAATATAACAAAGAACACGTAGACTCTTAAAACAAATATTACCGAAACATATTTCTTTGTGTAAAACCTTATATCATTAGTAGAGCACGAAATTATATACATTTGCATTTTCTATAATATCGATATGCCAAGAAATTTTTCTCGTATCTACACGAATTAAACAAAAAAAATGTAAAAAACAGATTTTCATTTTGCATATTGTCAAAAATTGATGCATAAATCAGAATATAATGCATATACATATATAGTTTAAATTTTTTGTTAAATTAAATAAAGAAAATATTGCCCACACTGCATTTTGAGAACTGGAATTCCCCTACATCTTACAAACCGCCCGGTATCGTATCGGCAAAACCTGGGATTCCCCTATTTTCTCTACCCTTTACTATGAGTCCCACTGCCATCGGTTGCCTTTCAGTTTCATTTTGGATTTGTCAGGGGTCAGTCGTTGTTTTTAAAACGAAGTAGTAATGCCACCAACACAGTCTTTGATAGCTACATGGATAAAGGATTGTCCAGAACTTTCTTTAAATTTAAACAAGGTATTTTGTCGATGTTGCAGCAGAACAGTAAGTTTACTTTATATTATTTTTTATTTGTATTTGGTACCAAAACAGTTTTCGAATTAATAGATTCCATGTGACAAAAAATTTCAAATTACACAGCATATTGCTACAGCACCTCATACAAAATATAAGAAGAAAATGAAAAATATAAAACAATTAACGCTTAATGAAACAATTTCTTGGGCATCAGTCTGTGAAAATAGAGAAGAATTCAATTTTGATTTATGTGAAGCCTTTGCTAGTGCCAATATTCCGCTTATGAAATTACAAAATCCAACTTTTAAACCGTTTTTAGAGAAGTATTGTGGTAGACCAGTACCAGATGAAAGCACCTTTAGGAAAAAATATATAAACAATGTTTTTCACCATGAGTGAAATTAGGGAGTTAATTGGAAACAATTATATTTATTTTATAGCCGACGGAACAACGGACACTTGTGGCCAATTTATCGCCAATTTATTAATAGATGTACTGAGTGAAAACGGTTCTGGTCAAGCGTATTTAATTGGTTTGAAACAATTAGAGAAATCCAACAATGTAATTATGTCACAGTTTGTGTGTGTCACCGGATCTGACATCAGATGACGTCACATCCAGCGATTGCCGCTTTTTTCGTGCTGTATGTAGAATAATGATTTATTTCATACAACTGCTTCAGTTTATTCAAATGCATGTTGTAAAACTCTTTTCGAGCATCCGTTTGTAGATTTTTAGGGTGTCTTGGACCTTTCAGAATTTTCTCCATGGCGCTCCAAACAGCCAAACCGGTTTTATTTTTTATTGGTTGTGTCCATAAGTATTTAGGAAGACGGTCTGTAACGACGAGCACGTATTTAAAGCCGCTATTCTGTTTAGAGTATGTTAAAAACTCCATCAAATCAGCTTGGCATAAATCATCGAAGCCTTTAATAATAATATGTCGTCTTGGAAAGTTCTTTCTTAATCCTCTATACAATTCATCAACAACGCCTTGTTTACTCATTGCACACTAACAAAATTGTATACATATCTAAGTATATAGACAAAATTAAACCCTTTAAAATTCCGTTCTCATTTATGAATTATTGTTTCGCGATTTTGTCCCATGAAGGGACAAGTCGTGCTTAACTTTGCTACTTAATCTCGATTGCATTTGCGAATTATAGTTTTGTGATTTTTTCTCATGAAGCAACAAGTCCCGTTCTACTATATAAATTCTATTATTTATTTCGCTTTTGGTTTTGGATATATTAATATTGAGAGTTTCCAGTTGTCTCTTCAATTCTTGATAATTATTTGAGTGTTCTACATTCGCTTTACTTAAAATATCCACATATCTTTTTGAATTGACGAATTTGAATTATTAATGTTTTTAATAATTTCACTGCGCAAATTACGTAAGTTTTCCGATAATTTGTCATCAACTATTTCTAATTCCGCAACTTTTTCATTAAGAAGTTTTTTCATCTCCAAGGTGCTATATTGTTTTAGTTGTCATAATTAATTCGATCTTGGTTTTCATATCATTAGACACTGACGATGACTGACATAAAATTTATTTTCCTTTTTGAATAACACATCCTAATATTGTAATTAGTTAGTACAATAACACAATATTGGTA
The DNA here is from genome assembly GCA_031893035.1 of Dermolepida albohirtum. NCBI lineage: Eukaryota > Metazoa > Arthropoda > Insecta > Coleoptera > Scarabaeidae > Dermolepida > Dermolepida albohirtum. The sequence continues at coordinate 243,358 of JAVIWB010004270.1, read as the reverse complement.
ATACCTTTCGGAAATGCAAGTAAAACTGTTAATACTGTAGGGATTAGCCTATATAATATTTATGGTATTTTTCCAATTTATGACACCTTTACGATATATCATAAACAATTTAAGATTTTCGTAGAAATTCATATGGAATTACTTCCACTAATAATATTGTTGAATAATTATAATACAGATTTTTCGAAAGATAATCCGTATTTCAGGAAACACATAAAATTGGGATGGGCAAATAAATATGACCGGTAGTGTACATGATATAAACTTATTTCTTATACACACTTATAACAATCAATCCTTATTAATCTATATGAAAATATTATAATAATTACAATACTCTTTTTTCTAACATATGATCGTACTAAATAATTATATAAAAGGTATATACCTTTGCTTTTTTTGTTATTGTTCAACTATGTTCTTTCATAATATAAGTATATCTAAATAACTTTTAAACTCCTTCGTGACTTGTATTATCAACATCTTATCATATATCATTAGTTTATCAAATTGTTTAAATTATTTAGTGTTATAAGTTACTAATAATATGTAACCTTTCCTTTTTTAGGTCAAATTCGCTTATTTCGTAACAAATAAATACACTGGGATTACTAAACATGATATTGGAAATTAAATTTTGCACTCTAACAAACAGAAAAACTTCCTATTTTTAACTTTAAGTAACATCTATAATACAAATACACTATAAATATTTTTCACAGTTTAAATACATATTTTTATTAATTCATTTCATCATATATACATAGTTACACTAGCTTTGTTATTGTAAAATAAACGTATCATTAAAAACAATTAAAACAGTGAAACCCGTTCATTGAAAACCCTCTTAATAGAATATATCGGTTAAAGGAATTAAAATCTCAAGAACAAAACCATTTCCCTTTAAGTATTAACAAAATTATTCAGTTATAAGAATATCTTTTAATAGAATATATTGGGTAAAGGAATGGCTTTTCTAAGAACATTAATGCGATTTTGTCTTCATAAAAGAATAAATTTCTCTACCTGCTTAACTAAAGGTGGATGTAAACCAAAAGTTACTATGAATGTTTACTTTACTTTTAGACCCATTACCACAATGCAGAATAACTCTTCCTTTTGCCCGACTGCCACAGATCTTTTGAAGGACTTCGAATAAGCAGACTAGACTATGCTGAAACAACTACGAACATTCTCATCAGATTCATAGTTTTCATACAGCCAGACATCTGTACAAGATGATGTTAATCATTTTCATGCCCACTATCGAGCTAAAGTCCTCATTATTAAATTTAGTTACTTTCCATGGAAAATTTCAATAATTGTAGCTTCAGAAGGCCAAAAATAGGAGGAAAATGTCACAATAGCATTTGTTTCAATAGATCACCCCTTGTTGTTTAAGACACTACTTCCAACATAATCTACAATATCACAAATAGATAATTCGGATATTCCTTGGTCAATTATCCTGCCACGTTCGAAGTCAGTTAATTAGAGGCATTCTTTTAAATTCAACTAGATCTACATAAAGCCATAAGTATACTTTACCCGACATTTAAGTAAAATAATGTCATCGAAATAAACAGAAATATTTTTTAGTCCACTGCCAAGTATATCAACGTTTACTGCATATTAATTTATTTATGGTAGCTGGAGTATCTCTTGAGCGTTTTTCGTAATCTATACGCTCTTTTTCAACCACTTTTTACACCACCTTATATACTTTGCCTCCATTATCCCAAAACAGATAATATTTGATACGAAAATTACACTAAAAGGCATAAATAAAACAAAATTTTTCAATTTTAAACTTCATTGTTTTTAGAAAATTTGTTTTGATAATGTAGTCACTTTACTCTGTGAAACCAGTCATCAAATGTCAGAAACCAGCTGTTTACTAACTGCGATTTAACAAAGCGCTAGTCGATATGGCTTTAAGATCGAATGAAACCCATTACAAGTATTAACACCAATCTATACACCAACAGATGATGTACAGTCAATCCATATTCTAACATCTACTATGACATCAGTATTGTCCACCTTCGACTTCTTTTGAGTATTTGCTTGCATCAATCGATAGAAATCTTGTGTGAGCTATTACAAAATCTAGCTTCCTAACAGTTAAATAATACTTTATTCAACTGCCCATTTTATCAACATTAATTTTTTTGTCAGCGACCGCTGCAATAAGTCGATTATAAAGAGTCTTTACTGAAACATGTACGTCCAGGTTCAAATTCTACATACCACTGGTTACAATTACGATCGCATGGCGAAACTAGTAGTTAAAGAAATACCAAGATGAGTTCTTGAAAATAAATCTATCCACAATTTTAAAATAACTCACGTACGTTTCGTTAACCAATTGACTTACCAAACTTCAATAATGATGTTCTCTTTTCGGGACGTGTCTAACAACATTTCCAAAATTGCCACGTACTGTTATGCTGATGACATTTTATATGTTAAAGACCCCTATTGATTAATTTTTAGTTTGTCCTCAGCATCAGATGAAGCGCCAGCAAAATATTTACTACGAGATCTCGTTTTCCACGGCTTGCGCCATGAACTCAGATAACCCACGTATTTTCGTGTTTCAATGTATGTCTATGTATGTGTATGTGTCTGTGTAGAAAAGAGAAAGAAGGCACTAGACACGTCTTGTTTCGAATATAACTGATAGGATATTAATAATTATTTAATTAAATTACAAAAGTGACGATTCTATGATAACGAATGCGCGTTATGATCACGCTAAATATGCATGTAAGTCAATTTCGATGAACATTTAATTTGCTAATAAATATTCGCAGCAAACCTATCGTTTACATACACATGTATACATATGTAAAAGAGGGCATTTGAAGAACATTTATTGTACACGAATTAATCCAATTGATCGTATATTATAGGAATATTACAATTATATAACTTCATAAACAATAAATCGCCAGGAATCGACAAATACTTTTTATAACTATACAAAGTAGGGGACGAAAACTCGTGCAGATGTAGTCACTAATTACTAAAATATGGAACAAAGAATAATAGAAAACAGGAATTATCTGTCCAATAGACACAAAAGGGTAGACTAGTTATGTGACTTACCGTGGCATAAGTTTGCTGTGCTTAGTTTACAAACTCCATACATACATTCTCAATAAAGGTTTACTACCCATTACAGATAACTTGATGGACGAATATCATACCTACTTAGGCAGCGACAGTCGTTACGCAAATTCAGTGGCATAAGTTTGCTGTGCTCGATTTACAAACTCTATACATACATTCTCAATAAAGGTTTACTACCCATTACGGATAACTTGATGGACGAATATCATACCCACTTAGGCAGCGACAATCGTTACGCAAATTCAGACATGTATAATATATTCATCAACCTCAAACAAGCTTTCGACTCAATCAATAGAAAACGATTTCACCAAATACTGTATTACTTCAACATTCTCTCTAAATATACATATTTTATCAATAAAAGCAACAATGGACGTAACAATGATAATAATACGTATTCAAAACGGAAGGAGTAAACGAAGGGAACGGACTAGCTCCAACACTGTTTTACAAAATACTTGAAAATTTTATACAGCTGATAGATTAAAGAGGTGAAATTTCTAAATAACAATCTGCGCAAATGATATGAACGATACGTCCCGTAGAACAGAAGAGGTAACAGAAGTATACGCACAATTGAAGAAAGAATCCAGGAATAATAAAATAAAATACAAAATAAACGTATAAAAGTCCAAAACACTATTACAGTCAAGAACAGGAGGACACGGATATAGCCTTAGAGCTGAGGGCAATATTGAAGCCGCCCAGAAGTTTATCTATCCAAGGATCAAACTCAATTCAAAAGTAACAAAGTTGACAGAAATACAAAATAGAATAATGGTGACCAACACAACATACTCTGTCACACATATTCCACTCCAAAACCAAACGCTAGCAATCGAAAATCAAAGTCCATAAAACCATCGTTAGATCAACATGTTATGGATGTGTGATATGTGTCAAAGTTTTAAGAAAAATTGAATGTGTTTGAAAGAAGAATACTGAGTTTTCGGCCCGATAAACACAAACACATAGAAGATACAATCAAAAACTTTACCAATTATTCAAAGAAAAGCTATCTCGACATTCATCAGACTGCAGTGGCTGAGATGCGCTAGTCACGTGGTGCGAATGAAGGATGATGGAAAATCCTAGGGGGCAGAACGCCAGACAAAAGAACCAAGAGAGAGACTACGAAAATAATGGGAAGATGAGGTGGACCAGGGCGCGTAACGATTGATTAGAATGAGAACATAGAGAAGGACAACTGTTGATGGATACAGCTGGGGTTAAAAGCTAAAGGATCAAGGCAAAATTTGGGCTAAAAGGCCGTTGGAAAGAAAGAGAACACTTCATAAAAATTCATATCCAGAATAGTATTGACATGCACATCGATTTTAAGGTTATACAGTACTTGAATTTGATGGAGCCTGTGGTTGATTGACTTGATCAATAAGGTTGATATATAACCCCTTTCCACAATTAACTATTTGTAAATTCTGTATACGCATTTCGACAACCAAGTTGTCATCATCAGCAGATAATTTCAAAGTGTCGCACCTGGTAAAACACGGCGACAAATTGTACGAAAAAACAAACTCCTTACGCGATCCGCACCGTTGAAAACCAAGATGTGCACTGTGTCTGTTTCACAAGATTTTTAAAAAATACTTTTACTTAAACTAACATGCACTACATTGAAAAAGGTTATTATGGTCAAGGAAGTGTCTGTGTGATTTATGTGTGTTTTATGATATTGTTCCTCCTGTCTTTCAGTAGAGAGAAGAGAGGGGTTTGCAAGGGCCCGGCGTCATTAAAGTTTACCACATGGCTTAAATTCTTTAAGATGTGCATGCTTTCATACGCGTCCAGTTCGCGATAATTGTACACATTCTTTATCAAATGTAAACAATCCATATTAACACTGTGGTTATTTTCTAATACATGTCTCGCTATACCCGATTTTTCCGGTCGGTTGAATTTTATGTGCGAAAGGTGTTCTTTATACCTGGTTTCGATCGATCTTTTAGTTTGGCCGATGTATTGTCTATTGCACTCTAAACATTCAATTCGGTAGATTCCCGATTTTTTATTCTCTTCAATTTTGTCTTTTGCATTTCCTAACAGCATTTTAAGGGTATTATTGGGGCGGGAACATACTTTAAACCCGCGATCTTTAAAAATACTATTCAGATTTTTTGTCACACGATGAAAAGGTAAACAAACAAAATGCTTTTCCCGATTGCTCTGTGGTGAAAGACATGTGGTGTCACGGATTGTTTTTCTTATGTTGGCCTTTCTAATTAATCCATTGATTATTTCCGAATCGAAACCGTTGTATACCGCGATATTCTTAATGAGGTTCAATTCTCTTTCATATCCTACTTTTGTTAGTGGGAAATTGATCAAACGATTAATCAGAAAATTGAATGAAGCCATCTTTTGTTGCATGCTGTGATTTGAGTCAGCCGTGATGAATTTATTGACATTGGTTTCTTTTCAGAAAATATCAATTTCTATTTTAAGATCATTCCTAATAACTAAGGTGTCCAAAAAAGGCAACTTGTCATTGTTTTCTTTTTCTACTGTGAATTTAATTGTCGGGAATTTTGAATTTAACTGTTTAACGAAATCATTTAAGTTGCATTTTTGTGTATTGAAAACCGCGAAAATATCATCGACATACCTGACCCAAATTCTCGGAAAATATTTAGCTTTATTTTTTAGTTCTATTTCAAAGTTACTCATAAACAGGTCCGCTATGAATGGAGAAAGACAATTGCCCATTGCAGTTCCCTGTTTTTGTTCATAGAACTTCCCTTCGAACTGAAAACAATTTTGGGACATGCAAAGGTTTGTTAATTTCATGTATTCCTTTATTTTCTCTGGTTCGATCTTATTTTTGTGAAGCAGTTCTTCTAAATATTTTAAAGTTTCTGGGATCGGTACCGAAGGAAACAATGACGTTACGTCGAATGAAACTAAAATTTCTCCTTTTTCTAATTTACAATCTTTGATCCTTTGGATAAATTCTAATGAATTATTGACTGAGAGACTTTCAAGTTTTTCGGGCAAATTTTTGTATTCATTCACTAGCCATTTCGATATCAAGTAAGTAGGGGAGTTGATCCCTGAGACAATTGGTCTCATTGAGTTGCCTGGTTTGTGTATTTTAGGCAAACAATATAGTCTAGGGATCAACGGATTACTTACACTTAGCCTATAATTCAGATTCGGGGTTATTAACTTTGAACAACTTTTTAACGCGTTTTTTGTGTCCCTAATCATTTTTGGTAATGGAGTTTTCGTACATTCAACATAGGGCCCTTCTGAGATTAAATTTTTCACTCTTAGAAAATAGTCGCTTTTGTTCAAAATTACTAACTTATTCCCTTTATCTGCTTTTAAATAAAAACAGTCTTTCGATCTGAGACTCTTAATTAAGTTCCATTCGTGGTGCACTACTTTTTGTTTTTGTTCTTGTAAGTTCTGTTTGATTTGAGTCTTACAAGCTTCTCTAATAAAATTTTTTGAGGTTTGATCTAAATATTTAATAGCCGCTTCGATGCTTGCGATCACCTCCTCGGTAGGAGTTTCGCGGTAAGACAAACAATGTTTTAAACCTTTATTTAATAAGTCTATTTCTCCTCGATTAAAAGTCTCGGATGAATTATTGACGACGAGTGTTTCTTTTATAGGATTTTTGTTGACATTCTTGTCTGATCGTGGGCATAAATTTTCGAATTTCTTGTTCAGACCTTTAATTTTCTTATTTAATTTGTGGTTTGTAATTTCCGCGATTTTTCTATAAAAGCAACACCAGTCTTGATATTCAGATTGATTTAAGTTTTTTGTTAATTTTAAATGCAATTCATATAAATTTAATTCTAATCTACTTCTTTTGCTGTACAGATATTTCATTTCCATTTTTAACCATTTCATTTTCGCATATGAAATAATTTTCTCGTTCATTCTACAATTTGATGTGACATTTACTTTAATAAATTTAGGAAAAACAATTCTACTTTTACAGCGATTCAAGAAATTTATATCTGCACTTATAAACTTAACTTTACTATATATCTTGTGAAATGTGTTGTACTCCTTTGACCGGGAAGTCATCTTGTAGTTGAATTTGATGGAGCCTGTGGTTGATTGACTTGATCAATAAGGTTGATATATAACCCCTTTCCACAATTAACTATTTGTAAATTCTGTATACGCATTTCGACAACCAAGTTGTCATCATCAGCAGATAATTTCAAAGTCTCGCACCTGGTAAAACACGGCGAAAAAATTGTACGAAAAAACAAACTCCGTACGCGATCCGCACCGTTGAAAACCAAGATGTGTGTGATGATGACAACTTGGTTGTCGAAATGCGTATACAGAATTTACAAATAGTTAATTGTGGAAAGGGGTTATATATCAACCTTATTGATCAACTTATACAGTACTAATACAATGCTGTTTTACATTCGAATCATAATAATACACCTAAGTTTCATAAGGAGTATTAATCGTCTTCCACGATTCTTCACCTATTTCTTAAACATTCTATTTCCAGTGCATAGCAAGTACGGAGACGATTGAGCACAAACTCTAGATACGTTTAAATATTTATTCAAGAGCGTAAAAATACTATCAACAGATATCTCAAAAATGTAGCAAAGTTACGAATTAAGTAAACGTGGACTTATGTGAGTAATTACTGCTAATTCCCTTAGTTAACATACTAATTAGAACACCTGGATCGCAACCTTTCCGACTACTGCACACTTCCTGAAAAACCGCCTTGATCATGGAAATACATTTGCTTTTGCATTTGATCTATCACTATTTCTAGAGGGATGTCCTTTTAGTTTTACATAATGGGGCATAAAGGGTGCGACTAATCAAATGTCAGCACTAAAAATTAGTCTCCATCTCTAATTAACCTAAATCCAAAGTTTCAGTGCGATACGTGTAGTGTTGTAGCTACAACGAACTGTCAAAGGTGAAAAATTAGTTGAAAAATGGAATTAAACCAAAAACATTTCCGCGGAATAATTTTTTATAATTTTAGAAGACAATTATCTCAACAGGAATGCCTCGCCGAGTTGATTTCTGATTTCGGCAATGAAGCACCACATCAGTCAACAATTTCTCGTTGGTATGGACGGATTAATCTTAGCGACGATCCAAGAGCAGATTCACCAAAAGCAACAGTCTCTCGAGAAAACGTCGATACTGTGCGCAAGATCATCAACGAAGATCGACATATGATATATCTCCATATTGAAGTATTATTGGGAATTTCAAAGACCTCAATTCAAAAAATTTCGCATAAAGGATTGTGTGTAAAAAAATTTGTTTCGTATGGATACCGCATCTAGATCGCTTCACTGCTGGAAACTCTTAAAACGTGCACAATATTGTCAGTGGTAATGAATCTTTATTCATGCGAGCCAGAAAATAAGCACCAATCGTCCCTTTGGATGTGTCCAAGGTGAAGAAAAGCCAACAAAAGTCATCCGTTCTCGAAGTGTCCACAAGTCATCGCTGAGCTTCGAAAAACCAACCCCGAACGACGAATCACCCTCCACCAAAACAATGCAAGTTCGCACACGGCACGCAAGACAATTGAATTTTTAACGCATCAAAACGTCGAATTGTTGCACTATCCTGCATACAGTCCGGACCTAAGCCCCAACGATTTCTTTACCTTTTCGAAAATCAAGAACGGACTGCGTGGTCGTAGGTTCCAGTCGCAGAAGGAGCAGTCGATGCCTTCAAAAACTCAATTTAAACTGTACCAACGAGTGGAACAACAGCTTCCAGAGTTGGTTCGAACGCATGCAAAAATGCATTAATCTTCGTAAAGAATACTTCAAAAAACAATAAAGTCTTTAAAATCTATCTGCTATTTTATTCCAGTTTTATACACAGAACTTAAAAGATAACCCACGTAATATCATTTTTCAAGTTCTACCAAACTCAATTTGTGACAATTGCGAAATGAAGGAATCCCACCTGGTTAATATTTCCTGCTTTATGTTGTTTTATAGTGCATCGCATGGGCCAGTAATAAATTCAGTATTAGTCTTTGCTGAGAGGTTCGCGTATATTGCATTTAAATTAAAACGTCAACTAAATTATTTAATATTATGCTAACAAACATTTATTTTGAGTAGGTACCTCTTGAGGATAGTCATAATTCTTTGCATTACGATTTTTAAAAATAGTAAAGCTACTTTCGACCACTTTATCTTTTCGAATAAAATGAGGAACATGTATTTAAAAGAAAATATTTTGTTATGAAGTTTGTAAAGCGTTTTGAAATAATTAACTTCATTTTAAAGTTAACAAAATAAAATTATTAATTAAATATTTACTAAATATTCGACGATTATTATTGCATATATGGCAAAATATTTATACATATTTGTATGTATGTATGTACAAATGCATGCACTATTCGAGTTCACGCCTATCTACCCACAGAGAAGTTTTTCTGTTGACTTTGATTTGAAATAACCGCTAATTAATAATAATTACTATAGATAAAACTATTTTCATTTATGAAGCTGTTATCTGTACTCCTTTTATTCTATAGCTATAATTTAATTTCATAAAAAGCAACTTTTCACTGGTGTAATAAACAACATTTATATATATCAATTTGTGTAACTATTGAAATTAAATAATATGCATGGCTAGAATTAATAAATGGTGATTTTAAAAAAAACCAGGTTCCACCGAGATTTGAACTCGGATCGCTGGATTCAAAGTCCAGAGTGCTAACCATTACACCATGGAACCTTGGCGGATGATTATTTCTGAATATCGTTGATTAAAATAAGTTATAATTAAAAAATAACATTTATTAAAAAAATATTAATTATTAATTATATATTTAACATAATCAATACACAAAATTAACATAAGCAGAGTACTGCAATATGATATTCTAATAGCAAAAGTTACTTCAATAATAAAACATAAAAATTATTGCACCAGAATATTCAACTTGAATTTTCTTAACTCTCGTTAATCTTTATAATTTTTATATTTTATTACTAAAGAATAAAGTACTATTTTATAGTAGTATTAGTAGTTATTAATCCTGTAAAGTAAACTGACGACGACTAATAAAATTAAGAACTTAAGTAGTTTTCCTTTTCACTTATTTTAAGCAAAACTCTGCTTATTCTTATAACAATTAGTCACAATTTGTTTAGCTGTTGCGTATGAAATCTCCAATTCTATTGTATAGAGAACTCTTCTATTATTAATTTTTTAAGTCTAAAAGTACCTGTATTAGTCCAAATATGCATAGTACATATATATCAATGTCGCTTTCGTATATTTTTTAAGATAATTAAGCTTTTAAAGGCATCCGTAACAGCTTATATAACCAGCAATTATTGAATTGTTGGTTTCACAAAAAGAATTTCAAGCATCTAAAATCGGTTGACGAAATGTCAGAGAAGTAAGATAAATACTAGAATTTCCTATTCTAAAATATTATTGAACGCTTTTGTTGCCTGAAGCTGTTGCCTGATTATTTAGCACCTAATTTTCACGGATAACGTCCCCCAACAATATTTTCCAGTATTAATGGCTCCTCGTTACTGAACGAATGAATAGTGTATTATTCCCTCAGATGTCCATCACTCAGTCAACTTTTTTTAGTTAATATGGCAGCTTTGGCTAGAAACTTTAGTAGCATCCGAACATTGTTCTGATAATTTTTTTATTAACAGAGAATCCATTTTTCGTCGTATGTTACAACTTTCATAAAAAATAATTTTTCAAATTCCTAGTAAGTATTGAAAAGAACGCTTCGTATTGTCTCAATTTCTGAACAACATTAAGATCATGCAGAATCCACTTCTCCAACTTTGTGTTTTCAAAAGCTTACAAATTGCAACTTGCTGTGTCTCTTCTATATATATGAAATTTTTATCGGAACTCCTACATCATCTGTTGTTACCAATCATTCCCAAGGTTTATTTCTAAGACTTTCTTTACCTGACTGAAATTTCTCCATCCAACGGTGGATAGTTATTTCGTGGGAGATTTTTTCTCCAAAATCAATATATTGCCCACTTTCCCTTCACAGACAACATTTAGTGCTACTGAAATTTCTGCAAAAAGCGTTCGTTAAAAATATTATGTACCTACACTTGTTTTTTTAAAACTGGAGGAGAATTCACAACTGCAATACAATTAAAAAAAAGTAGGGTCTTCTTGACGAATAAAAGACAATCTTGCTTGAGTTACTGTATAAAGGATGATACGATTCGTAGTTGAATAGGAGACAACATGTTTCTGCTTCATTTTCGCGATCAATGGCAAGAGAATCGTGGTCGTGGAACAAATCACGATTCTGTTTTTTAAATACATTTTCCAGTAAATGAGGCATTCGATATATTGTATTATCACTGTGCGACCTTGTTTATTTTTAGCAATATTTTTATTTCCTTTGCATAAAAGGTTGTATTTAAATAGGCTCATGAACATTACACCTAACGATTAAAGCCGGGAAGATGTGTAAGGGGTAAAAGAACTGTTATTACTCCACATTGACAATTTTGTTCGTATTCTGGTTTGTGAGTAACGACTATTCAATAAAAACAAAACCTGTTTTACTTTGGATGATTTAACAGCAAACGAAAGAGCTATTGTGTAAGCAAATGTTGATTAATACATTTTGATTTCAAATAAAAATTGAGCCAAGGTGTACACTATCCCTCAAATCAGCTTTCCTGTTTACCTTTGAGAACACAAACATTTTAAAAATGTACATATTACAATATATATTTCAACATCAGACGTTGGTAGCTATTCCGCAACTACAAAAAAAAATACGAAAACCAATCGATATAATGAGATATCTAGAAACTAATTGATCTGTTAATCAATTAATTATCTCCTATTTTTGACGCTATTCAAATATACTTACGTTAACTTGCACAAATTATCACATATTTATATTCTTTAATACGGACATCAACATTTCCAACAAAGTCAAAACATATTCAAATCAGATTAATTGAAATGAGCATATGCCAATGTTTACAGGACAGTTTTCACAGTGCGGAGTACGTAGTTTATATCTTTCATTAATAATTTGCTCATTGACTCGTAAAGATGATCAGAACGGACAGATTTCAAGATTTTTAACTATTGCTATATCCATTGTAAGTGACTATATAATATACCACCAGTCGATGCAGTGTTTATAAACAAGCCTTCATTAAATGTTATGTATGTATGTATATATGTATATAGAAGATTAAGTATATATACAGATGATCTTCGCTTGTAAGGACAGATAACAAACGATTTGAGGGCGCATCGAAGACATTACAAAGGTAAGTAAATATGTAAAATACGTAATAGAAAACAAATATATTCATAACTTGTTGCAAATTATATTAACGTGCTCGAAATTTGCAAACGATAACCTACGCCTCTATAATTGAAACAAATCAAAGTCTAACAAATTTAATACTTATTATAAATTGCAATTATTCAGGAGACAAATTTATTTAACATTATCGTTTAAAATAATTATGAAATTAGTATAATCTGGCGACAAAACATTACCAAAACTAAATACAAAAGTGACTTCATATTTTTTTAAAATATTTAAATCTGTATATTTTTTTAATTAAATTTAAATAACTTTATCCGTAGAATAATTATCTAGAACGTTTAATATCATACAGTTAGTTAGATAAGTCTGCAAACGTTTCAAATTATTCGGAAATAGCAATATAAAAGAAACAAACGGCAATTTTTATTCCAATATTTACATATATTATTATCATACAAACATTATTTGTAATATTTTCAAATACTTAACTAAAAGCATATTTCATGATTGATTTTCGTAAATAATGCATTGCACAAGTCTGAATACCGGTACAAAAATGATTTAAATGATTAATTTGGACATTTAAATTGGCACCAAGACTTGTTAGAAACAAAATTTTCAATAATTCTGGTGGTATTTTCTTCCATTGTTCACTTAGATTTTCCTCCAACTGCTGTTTTGATTGGATGTCATTAGTTTTTTTAATTTCTGACAATAGATATTCTATAAGATTTAAATCAATAGATTGTAGCGAAGTTTACAGAATTTGAGGGACATTAAATGCAATCTATTAACACAATGGGATCATTGCCATGGTGAAAGCAGCAATCATGTAATAGATCTAATTTTAGTTCTTCGTCGGTGATTATTTTGCAAAATATCCAAGTAAACATATCTGTCCATTATTTGCATGATTATTGCCAGTCCCCGAAACTGACGTTCAACCCCATACAAACACAATTTCTTCTTTGAGTTTAACAATGTCATCTATTTTTAGTAAGATACCATTCCTCAGGGCGTTCCCACTCTAATTGTTTTTTCGTCATTGCCTTGTATATTATATTTCCTATCCCTAAAGAAAGGCACAAAATGATAGAAAATAAAAATTAATTGTTCGTACATACTGCCCTAAAATACTTATAACAATTAGATGATTCGCTGCTTTATCTTTTTTTATATTGTTGTAAAAGCATTAGTACATATTTTATCTATATATATATATATATATATATATATATATATATATATATATATGTCAAATGGCTCAATATTTCACTATTTATTTATAGCATCTTCAGAAGCTATTACAAAATCAATCGATTTAGTCAAACATATTAAAAGCCCTGCTAGCAATTAACAAGAAGGCATACACAATAAGTAAAACTACGGTAATAATACGACATCAAACAAACAAGCTAAAATACAGACCGGATTTTTGTTGTATTTAATTCAAAATATGCACACCAACAGTTACAGTTCGGTCAATAAATTAAACTACCACAAGAGAAACAGTTAACGTAAAGGAATGTTACAGTATATAGTACTTAAATGACTAGTATATGACTTAAAATTGATAGCATTTTCATGTTTGTTGATGTGTACCATTTCCAAGAATAATCTTTTTTTATAATTTGTTTCTTGTTCTAAAGTTTTTGTTTTCGTATTGATAATCATATCCAACTTCTTAAAATGTTTGGCTAAGACCAATGATTTTTTTTTTTAATTTAACTGTCACTTCTATGTTGAGTAATAAGCAAAGCTCATAAAGTTTGGTCGATATAGCAACTTTCTCAATTGTTTCAAATGTATAGTTAGACATTAAAATATTTGTGAATGATTTTAAATCAAATATTTTTTTCCGTTTATTCCCGTATGTGCGGTATTTTTTGTATATAATATTAGTATTTTAAGATCCTCAACACCACAGTCGAAAAAGCCAGAACTGTAAATCAATTTATTTAAAATGTATTTTGGGTAACCATTATTGGCAAACATATCAAATAATGTTTTTAAATTGTGGTGCAGGAACTTGTTATCACTAATATGTGCCTCTATTTTTTAAGGCAATGACAGTGTTATATTTTTGATTTGGAGGGCGATTAAGGTGATAGAATATCTAGCACAAAATGTGAGTTATTTTATACCAATTTAAAACTAAACTATTATCTTGTAAGATAATAATTTTTTTGTCGAAAACTGGAAAACTCTTGAAACTATATAAAAGGATATCAAGTATATCATATGAAACAACTGCAGTAATGTCGTCAACATATTTAAACAAGAACAACAATTTAAAAGACAAACTAAAAATGACATCTTCCAACAGATAATCCATGACTATTAATTCAAGTATAGGGCTGATGGAAGACCCCATCGGAATCTCAGAAATCAGTGTAGAAAAATTTTCACACGGAATTCAATTTGGACAAATCAGTGTATGACCTCACAGTATTCCAATAACTCTCTAAAAGACTGGAAAGTACTTGTAATAGTATGCTAGAAAATGAGTAGATGACGCCCAAAGAAATTAAAACATACGCGCTGGGTAAAATGTCTGATGGTGAGAAGTTAATTTTAAGAAGGTGCTTTATATCTGTATATGTACAATTGCAGAATAAAAAACCCGAAAAGCCTAAAAAAAGGAAGAGAAAGCAAGTTCAAAACTTTGACTGAGATCATTACCTATTATTGTGTTCTAAGAGAGGATTAGTTACATGTAAAAAATAGAATAGGTAACACATGGATCAATAAGTCCCGAGACTAACCCATAGATGGCGCTCGTAGTAAACCAGTAACCACGTCTTTCTAGAGTACTAACCTTTGCTTGAAACGTGTCAAAATTTTAAGTCGATCGGACCAGAAACAGCTGAGTTATCGAGGTTGGAGTAAAGTCGTTTTGTAGTTTGTTTAAACAATGGAAAAAACCGAGTTTCGTGTTCTGATAAAACATTGTTTTTTAATGGGTAAAAACACCACGCAAGCAAAACAATGGATTGAAAAATGTTACCCGGACTCTTGTCCATCAAAAGCAACGATTTGTCGGTGGTTTGCCGAGTTTAAACGTGGTCGTACCGACACAAATGACGCGGAACGCTCGGGTAAACCTGTGGAAGCCGTTACACCGGAAAATGTGAGTGAAGTGACAAAAATTATAATGAAAGATCGTAAAGTGAAGCTCCGTGAGATTGCTGAGATGACACAGATATCATATGGAAATGTATTTACTATCCTTCATGAAAAATTGAGCATGAAAAAGGTTTTTTTCAAGTGGGTGCCGCGATTGCTCTCGATGGAACAAAAACAGCAACGAGTCGATGATTCAGAAAGCTGTTTATCGCTATTTACTCGCAACAAAAAAGATTTCTTCCGTCGTTACGTGACCATGGACGAAACATGGATACATTACTACACTCCAGAGTCAAAGCGGCAGTCATCTGAGTGGCGCACAGCTGGTGAAAGCCGTCCGAAACGTCCGAAAACGCAGCAGTCAGCTGGCAAAGTCCTGGCATCAGTTTTTTGGGATACACATGGCGTGATTTTCATTGACTACCTCGAAAAAGGTAAATCGATCAACAGTGATTATTATATTGACTTACTGGTGCTTTTGAAGGAGGAAATCGCAAAAAAACGACCGCACATGCAGAGAAAAAAAATCCTTTTTCACCAAGACAATGCACCCTGCCACAAGTCGATGAAAACAATGGCAAAATTGAACGAATTGGGTTTTGATCTGCTTCCCCACCCCCCATATTCGCCAGATTTAGCCCCCAGTGACTACTGGCTCTTTGCTGATCTTAAAAAAATGCTCCAGGGAAAAAGATTTGGCTCAAATGAGGAGGTCATCGCTGAAACTGAAGCTTATTTTGAAGCGAAAGATAATTTTTTTTATAAACATGGTATTGAAAAATTGGAAAAGCGTTGGAACCATTGTATCACCCTAAAAGGTGATTATGTTGATGAATAAAAAAAAATTTTGCAAAAAAAATGTTGTTTTCATTGTTAGTCTCGGGACTTATTGATCCATGTGTTATATGCAATGTATTTATAGTAAAATGAAATATGTAATTTTTAAAGTTAAGTTATCTTAGTCTTAGGTGTTGACTCATTTGCTATTTTTGTAAATTTCTTCGATCTCTATACTATATTTTCCAGTACGTTATTTTCTTTCATCTCGCCATCTCTTTCTTTGCTAGAACAAGATCCATTTCTATCGATTTTCTTTTAGTAATGTGTCCTATCCAGATCAGACGTGTCTTATATACCTTGCAATGCTTTGTGATCCCATTTAATTTTCTACATTTCTTTTGTCCGAGTATTATCGGCATTATTTTTTTTATATTCTCCTTAAATCTTTTTCCTTTTTCTATTTATTATTATCCGATTGATTGTTCATCATGCTGTGTGCGCTACCAACACTAATATTTAATGCAGATCAATCTGGTCTCCAGTTGATATACTCAGACGCCAAGAATGAAGTTCGTTTCCTCTTCAGACTGTGTTTTTTACAAACTTTTAGCAGTTTCACGCCTCCATTTGTAATAAATTTAACAAACATTCCGAAATGACAAAAATAAGTTAACACTAACTTCCACACAACTTATACTGTACACAACTTTCTCATTTTCTGCATTTAACCCTAAATTTTAATAATAATGTAATTTGAACGCTCCTCGTATGTGCTATTTAAATAGTTACTGCTGTGGATAACTGTAGTATAAATTGAAGTAATTCAATTTAATTTTGTGAAATATACATATGTGTTAAATTCTATTAATAATAATAATATTTATTACGTTCCATAATGTCAAAAAAACATAGAATATGTCATAAGTATAAAATATATAACAACGAAAAAACAATAATAATAATCTTACAAACATATAGTTCCTCTTATTTTACAGTCTAGCCGTAAATATAATTATAAATAGATAAGTACATATAAATAACGTTAATTTGTTTGAATAGAAAACATACCGAATACTTAATTGCAACTTAATGATTATTAATTATTATTTACATTTATATTGCAAGAAATAGGAAAAACAAAAACTGTTTATAAATTAGTCTAAAAATATTGATGAAATAACAACCAATACCTTCAATCATATAAACAGAGGACGTTTACAAAGTTTCAAGAATTAAATATATTTTATTCGTTCCTATATTATATTATAATTTTTCAGTTATGCCAAACCTAATAGATAGAGTAAATATGTGTATATAATTTTATCAGAAATCCATTTAAAGTCTGCTTAGTCTGTTTAATGAACACTAAATGGTTCTACTCTATCCTACTGCATTAATAAACAGTTATACGTCTTTTCAAGACTATTTCTGATGAGAGATATGTTACAGTGATCCAAATAAAAGATTGGAATCATATTTTATGTTAATCCGTCTTTCCAACAGATTTTACAATTCCTAGATAATCTGGATAATGGTTTACAGTATTTCCAACCATATATTATTAATTAGAAAAACCAGCAGTAATACTCGTTCTTAAGTAGTTTGGGCCACTATCTAAAATCGAATATTATCCCGTTAAAAAATAGTTTTTGGTAATTGTTAAAGGACGATCATGAATAAGAATATTAATACCGAATTTACATAATTCCATGCAGTAATATTGCGCATAAACTTTACTAATGAAATTCTGCTGTTGCAGCTATTGATTCTCATGCTATTACTGGTAAATGTAGAACCTCTATAAACGTGCTCTTCCAATTTAGCTCTGGCATCAGCATACAAAGATCCTGCCGCGCTACGGTATAAACAATACTTCATTCATTTGAAAATCCATCTTTTCGCAACGATTGCTTCTACTGTTGTCTTACCATCACCTTCTTCTTCGTCAGTAAGGCTGCAGAAACGAGTGCTTTCGCAGTAAAAAAAATTCGCTGTAGTATTGTCTCGTTAGTATTCCTTCCAGTGCTGACTCAATCATACTGCTACGGCGAGATGAAAATATGTTGGTGTCTTTGAAAAAGGATCGATCTGCGTCTAATGATGTAATGTTCGCGAATTTAAAAAGGACATTCGCATTATATTCGCACTAACTAACGCACTAAATTCTTGTCTATACACACTATAGTTTGAAAATCGAGATTCTTATTTATAACCGCACACAATTTATCGGTTGTTAATCTTCCTATACTATCTGTTAGATTTCTTAACGAGGCTTTGAGGTAATATACAATATTTAGCGCTTCATGTAATGACAGCTTGGTGTTCTCTAATTTGGAAATAGTATACAAAAGAATTGAATAATTTTCGGAAATTTGGTCTATTTGAATATGGATTTCGGTATCTGAAACCACCCGCTGACTTTTACTGAAATTGCTTGAGCATCTTGCGGATTTAAATTTGCGACACAAAGTTTAATAATGTGTAAAAATTTCTCTTAATATGAAACAGCTTTAAGCCACGTGCCCCATCTCGTCGATGCCGACTGTGGTGACTGAGGAATGTCCGGACAAGTTTCTTTAAACTCACGAATGCGTTTTGAAGATTTAATAAAAACTTTTTTGGCAGAAACTATAAATTGGTCTACTTCTAAATAACTATTTCTAATACATTCAGCTATAAGATGACATACATGGAGCAAACAGGTTACATGAAGCAATGAGGATAAGATTGTTTTAATTACTTTCCAGCTTTAATCATATTCGAACCCCCATCTGTAACTAACATTACAAGTTGGGTTGCCTTTGTATTGAACTTCCCAAAGATATGTTTTATAGTTTCTACTATCTTTTCCGGGTTTGTCTTCTGTAATATTCTACTACGTAAAAGAAGAGCCAAGAAAATCTCACCGCGTTTTAAAGTGCGCACTAACACATTTAAAATACTATTCTTTCTTGCATCCTTTGTTTTATCTACCGTCAGACATATATTTTGACCTTTTAACGCTGCTTTTATTTGGTTCGTAATCGTGATTTTCACCAGAGGAAAATTATACTGTAATTGACATCTTGTTGGAAATCTTCATTCTGGAATGTATTTCCCCCAAAAGTTTCGAAATTCTTCATTGTCTACAATATTTTGTGGAATGTTGCACACACGTAACATAAAAATAAAGTCATATAGAAATTTATAATATGGTACATAACGTTGCGTATTTAACCGGCGTTATTTGCTATTAAGATGTCTTTTACACACAGAAATACTGTACGGTAAAATGTTGATATTGCAAACAATACACTTAATAATAGTACCAGCGTATTCCAATGTCTAAAATCGGTTAAGAAATCTATTAAAAATCGTCGAACATAACAAAGAACATTTTCGATTCGCCATCATCAATCTAATCCGACCGCTTTCAAAATATATCATCGCCGCCAATGAGTGCGCACTCGTTTCTGCGGCTTACTCTTCAGTTAACATTGGATGTATTTGTAAATGATGATCTAACCTATTTAATATTTCTCGAAATGTCCCCGATGCGAAGTTGACACGCTAGCGACGGTGGTGCTGTGAATGCCCGTTTATTACTATATTTCTATGTATTGAAAACTCTGGTCCTCTATGATTAACGATCCGTTCCTATTCAATTGCAATTAACTCTTCATAAGTTGTTCTTTTTCGTTGCTGTAGAGTAATTGTAGAAGTAAATATAAAAAATAAAATAGTACTGACACCGACCTATACGAACGCTGGTTACAATGCTTTAATCCTATGGCGAAGTAACTATCTTGTTGCTATTCGGTCGATTTCAACGCTGAACATTCTTATAAAAGTAATAAGATCATCTTATTAGATACCCTATAACTTAATATCAGCTGAAAAGACTAATTACATATATCAATTAGCACAAAGTATTCTCGCAGGCTTTACCCGTGAATTCTTTAGCCTGATTTGTAACGTTATATCAAGTGATGAAAAAAACAACACTCGACTGTGTATTTCCAACAAAAATTGTTCGCGAAAAAAAAACAAAACGAATAATGGTTGCTAATTTCTTTAGTATAATTAAGCGTGCTATATTGTTTTATTATAGTTCGGTCAATTTTGAATGGTATCAAACAAAATGACATCATACTGTATCATAACACCATTATCTATATAAACGAGCAGAACATTAATTGAAAACGTCCTTTATTCCTTTATTTATTTTACTGATTATCTGAAAAAGAAAAGTATGCGCCTTTTCTTGTAATTACTAAAATAAATAAATTAGGATTACTAAATTTAACCTCATCTTTACAAAAATGTGTAAAATCGCAAACGAAAGAATTTGTAAATCCTTCTTAAATCATTTAATTATTCAAAGAGATCAAATTTGATCATATACTACATATGTGACAAATCATCCAATAAAAGCATATATTTTTAAATAAAATTTCATTTAATCCTTGGATATGTGGTAAAGCGAATGGCTCCAGAACTTCACACCTTTGAACATTTAAATGACCTCTAAAGAATACTAAAGGAATACTTAATATACTAATTCCTGCTAAAACCATCAATCCTCTAACAAGCGTAATCTCAAGTTCTACGGAAAACTACCTTTATCCTCTTCAACGTGAGACTCGTCTATAACCACCATCGGCCGATAAACGTTGTTGTTCCACTCTTCGTCCCAATCTAGGCGTATATTACATCATTCATTACATCTAAGGGCACAATGCCGTCTACTAAGAAGCATTATTAATTTTGGACGATAGAAAATTAACCCAAACAAATTAATACGACGATAGTTTCATGTATTTGCATCGTCACAATACATTATTATTCTAGTGTCTATCTCCTATTCTTTCAAGACCATTTAAGTGCTCAAAGGGACGTTTACGAAATTCTGGAACCATTCGCTTTACCATACACCCAAAGACTAAACAATGCCACATTTCAACAGGACAATGCTCACTCTCATGTTGCAGCGATTGCATTACGATTTCTGCAAGTTTTGCAAGATTTCTGCATATTCTTAATTGACTTATGCGGTCGCCAGACTTTTCGTCCATGGAATATGATATTTCAAAGGGTCGGTATGCTTCCTAACCCTCCAATAAACTTACAACAACTTAATGAGGTTTCATAAGAGTCCATAAAATATCTTATTAACAGCATGCCCTAAAAATTCGTACAAAATTTAGTTTAAAAATATATAATTTTATTGAACGATTCATTTTTTGTGTCACATACATATTTAAATTGATTTTAATAACATATTTGTATATATAAATACTATTCTTAATTAATATTTTTTACTGTTTTAGGATGCAAGTGGTATATATGAAATTATTTATATACATTTTATGCATAACTATTACTGTCGATGCAAATGATGGTGCTCAATCCTATTGTGGAACTCACTTGATGCAAGAGCTAAGATCTGTGTGTAAATCTCATTATAATGGACATGAAAAGCGATCGTACTTAAGTAAGTTTAAGGTTCAATTTAGAAACGTTTTAATAAAAAATTCCATTAAAGTAATAAATGTTTCTGTGTATGTAAGAGAAATTTTCATGTAACAAATATTAATAATAAATATATGTATAATTGAATAGTAAAAACTAATCGTATGTAACTATAAACATCTATATATTGTATAAATATGAAATATAAACATTTTGGAAAAAGTAAAAATTTCGATCACTATAGCGCCATCTCGTAATCATGACCATAACAACTAGCAATACAAACTTACTTAGTTATCTTTTAACGAAATTTATATTTACTACTCTTTAAAGTAATGCATAGATGGCAGCAGTAAGAATAGAATAAATTTCCATTTAAAATATTTTTTAATTCGCAGATTATCCAGAGATTACCGAAGATTATATAAATGACCGAATCGATTATAACGAATTGGCCGACATGATATTTAATAGCGAAAAACCGACATATTCTTTACTGAATGGTAATTATTATAAGAGGCATATAAAAGTACGAGCTCTTGTTGACGAATGTTGTAACAGGCCATGTTCAAGAGCAACATTAAGATTGTATTGTCAATATTAATAAAAGTACACATTTACATGTCTCTTATAAATGGTAATTTTGTAAATTAAATATCTAATAATAAAATTACAAATATGAAACTGCATTTTATTTACATTAAAACAATAAATTCCAGCAAATATCCATTCAGAACATCTTAAGTAATTACACGATGATTCTTAATCAAAACATTATCTATTATATAATGGAAACTATAGTGCTGTCAAATACTTCAAGACGCACTTTTTTGCAGAAGTTGTGCAAATCTATTTGTTATTAGAAGTGATACATCAATAAATCTATCTACACAATTTACTAAACATGTTTCTGTTTTACTATCTAATTTACTTCCTGGTTTATCTACACATTTTTCCCAACAAAAATCATTGAATTCATGAATCTGGAAAACGAAATATTTTAAAATGGGCATTACAAGAATATTCAGAATTAGAAAAGCTAACCTGTGCATTGAACTGAGCTTTTTGCTTCTCAACCATTAAAAATTCTTGTAGTTCCTTATCTCCACTTGGTTTAGTGTCCATACTAGATGAACTAAATGCATCAGGAAAATCCGTCATTGTTTTAATATTATAGAAATTTTATTCCAAAGTTTCTAACCTCTATATACTAACTAAACAATGTGATTTAGAACCACATTGGAATGACATTTAAGCAGAAATAACATCTTTTTTTGGATTTTAGAATGTATACATTTAATTAAAACTTTGTTTACCGAAATATTTAATGCATAATTTTTAATATTAATGATATTATATCATGTCTATAAAATATTTTATATTGATATAGATAATAAAAGTAAAAATTTAGAGTAACAATTCAATTTCGTAAGTTTAGAATAGTAAACGTTCTTTAATAATTCCAAGTGCAAAATAAATAAGTTGGAGTTGCAAACATATGTCAAAATTATTAAATATTTTCGGGATTATTAGTTAAGCCCTTTTTATCTTTTACATTATTTATCATTAATTTTGACTTAAATATTTGCACTACATTTAATGAAAATGCCGTATGATCCCATAACATATACAGTATCTTCATTACAATCTATGTAAGTTAACTTACCTATGAACTAACGACTAAGTAATTGTATTTTAATTTATAGATGCGTAGACTATGTTGCGAATAATTTATACTGTCTATTGAATCAGATTAATATAATATCAAGATTACCTAATCCCATCAAAGATAAGATATTACACAAAATTTCTGTTAGCTTGCATTTTTGGAGAAAACTTAATGTTAAACTAATTTGGGAAAGTTTAATTCACTCGCAAACGAAGAATGTAAATCTTACATTTTGTTCGGTTGATGATGATCTCTTATCAGTTTTGAAGGTGTGTCGAGATTTAAAAGAATTACATTTGAACCAAGTTGTAAACAATTCTTTAACATCAGAAGGTTAGTACAATTATTTACATTTTGGTTATTTTACGATATCTTCCAGGATTATTGCGTCTATTTCCACATCTGAAAGAGTTACGCATGTTAACTTTATCAAAATGTACTGCAGTCAATGATGAAGTTGTTATTTCTATTGCAAAGAATTGTAAATATTTAGCAGGCCTTGATCTACATTCCTGTATAAATGTTACTGATAAAGCCCTTCATGAACTTTCACATTTAGAAAACTTATTATGGATAACTTTATCAAATACAAAGGTGAATTTTATAATTATGATTATATTGTTTTTTATTGTTAGAATATTTTCCTAAGGTATCTGATAGTGGTATTGAAGCATTAATAAAAGGACCAAGTGGTCGTAAACTCAGGGAATTCAGACTAGCAGATTGCTCAAATATAACTGGAAAAATCTTGCCTATTATTATTAGTAGTTGTCCTGATTTAGAAGTTTTTGTTTTCCATGGTTGTAAAATGATTCAAGGTAGGATTATTATGTGGTGAAATGAAACACAATAAATATTTTTCTAAAATATCTTAGAAATAACTTTTCATTTTGAACACCCTTTTATAATGTTCTATTTAACTATAAAAGTAACACTTATTTCCAGATATTGAGTTATTGGACTTACCTACTAAAGGTCTAAAACAAATCCAATACACAATTGAATGGTAATATCATTTTAATTTATACTTTTTTTTTTAAATAATACAGTACTTTTGAATTATTATATCATTTTACAGACAATATATTTTTATAATTGAACATTCTTTTTCTTTAAAAAGGGGAACTGACGTTCCAAAAAAAAAATAATTATAAATGTATAAATACAATCAACATATACAAATAGTTATAAATTTTATATACTTCATACTAAAAAGGGTAATCTATAAAATACAATTAAAAAAATTTTAACTAGATACAAAATCTTAACGTTATACTTAATATAGTTTGTATGCCAAATAAAATAAATCAATTATATTTAATAAGTTAGTTAAGCGTTCTTGGCAGATATAGGAGATTGTTTCAGTTGAAGTATAATCGAACGTAATCTCGAAACGTCCTTACTTCCTTGTTTCGCTTTTGGGTTAAAGTCACATAATTTAGCGATTCGTTCCCATTCGGTACCAGGTTCAATTTCATTGTCATCTGCCACGAATTGTTTCTCAGCATTTCTGTAAGAACGCCCCAATTAAAGTAAGTTTACTTAAATATTAAGAATTAACGTAATTTTGTTTACTCACTTTGCTGATTCCCTATGAATGCATTACAATAAAAATAAAAGTTAGAAAATCTATAAAAATGGAAACTTTACACGTTAGAATTCACTCTACTGCTTGCAAATTAAGCAAGTACATGTATATCAATCAAAAGTGAGAATTTTTTTAAAATTATGATGTGATTGCATAAAAATATGTAAGATGTACTATTTCTGAAATGTACCAATGGAGCAAAATTATATATACAATGTACGATGTTATACAAATTAGTACCCTACATCATATTTATTGGATTAGTGAGTTGAATACAATGTTTTTACACAAAAGAATAAATTAAATTCATCAACAAAAAAATAAAAGAAAAGCAATATACATGCACGACTTCATTTACAATTAGTAAACTGAAGATTAGAGGATTCGTTAAAAGTATTGTAAATCATTCATATCTAAAATTAGTGTAAGATGTGATAGTGGATTTTTTTTCATTTTGTGTTTCAAGTGCTTGAACTATTTGAAACGTTAATTAATTCAAACAACATAGATACATTATAAAAATTTAATACCCTATTATGAAAGTAATAGAATAAAACTGATTTCTTAGGGAATAAGCCAGATACTAATTAAATATTTGCACTTAGATAAATAGTTTTGAATATATTTAACAAATGCTGATTTTTCTTCATTTTAAACAAGTTTCAGAATTGGTGGTTAGAGTAGTGTTACATAGCAAATCAGTAAGTGTGACATATATTTTTGGTGGGAAAATGTCAAAGAAACTCACTCCCAACACTTCTGTTTAATATAATCTTATTTCAAACGGTATTCCAACACAAAATTCATATCTTGGCTCATGTTTAAGCAAACCTCAAGAAAATCTAATAGAAATGTTTGGGAAAGTAGAAAAGGCAGCAAATACGAAAAACTTAAAGATTAATAAAAGTAAAACTATTTATATCTGCAGATACGCCATTCAGTAAAATAAAGACTAAATATGAAAATAATTATTCTAAGCGGAACCAAATACGTGGAATATAAACCTTTAATTATGAAGAACAAAATATAACATGTATGGAAGGATTGTACTACAGACAAGGAAAATCACTAGAGGCACAAAAGCAACAATTTAGAGAAGAATTATAAGACTGATTAGTGGTAGAGAGAGCTATGGAAATTAGTAAAGGACAGAAGTTTTGGACATGGGAAAGGAGACTATTCAAGTAAACATATACCTGAAAAAGTGAGAATGTTTGGAGAGGTGAAAAACTTATGTAATGACAAAATATGCCAGAATACCAAACTAAACGCTTACAAGCAAAGTGTTAAATAGACACGGAGAAAAAGAAAGCGGGCTGAGAGGATAGAGATTTGGACAAAAATGGATGACAGAAATTTGAGGCGGACAGAAAGATGTGAAACTATATAAAAAAAATTTAGAAATAAAGCTATATGCTTTCTAGGCCTGTAGAAGTTTGCTAAGTTTTGCAAAAAGTTATAAACAAAATAAATAAGAAAACGATTTTTAACAGTAATCAATAATTTTCTGCATCATTAACGATACGGAATAACTGACAAATAAATTATAATAAATCATTTACTTTTTATTATATAGAAACATACTTAAACTGACTATAACTAGAATATCTGTAGCTAACAAATTTCCTCAAAGAAAGTTAGGAAGCAGACATTTTTTGTTTCCGCAACATTGGCATATATTGAAAATTGTTTTTATTTTTAGTAATCAGTTTTTTTTCTTTTTTCCCATTCCAACCAGAGACTATTTTGTAACCAATTTTAAATTACTAATTAAAGATGTTGAAATATAAAATTAGCAAAGAAAGTGAATTCAAACACAAATTAACTTCCAAAATTAAACTCGTTCTCTTCTTTTAATAAAGTTTAAGATACATAAATTTTAACATCACACTTATTTTTGATTTAAAGTATTACAAATTATATTTATTTGATTCGATGTACTTCTTCAGCTTATTTCATCTACTGTAATTTCCAATAAAAGAAGTATTGTTTTAATTTTGCCTTACCTATTAGCTGCTTTAGTTTTCTCAATTTGTTCGGCGTGATTTTGATACCACTCTTCTAATTCTTGTTTCGCCGTTTCTCTCCATTCTAGTTTTTTCAGTTCCTCTTCTCTATCTGAAAATAAAATGCCAGATCAAATTATGCGTTTAAGAATAGAATACAATGACAAATTAATTTAAGTAAAACAATTTATTTAGACGGAACTGTGACGTTGATACTTTGCTACAGTATTTTTATATATAAAATAATTTCGATATGATTTATGTAAACTTGATTAACTTTAGCAACATGATGTTATGGTCTGTTTAGAATAATAACAGGTAACAGGTGAGTTTTACAGTGTATTAAGTCTGTTTCTTAGAGTTGTATTTGTGATCACGAAGTCTCACAATTTATTTAATAGATTTACTTCATTTTAATAGATTACTGAAAGGAAAAGTTTCTCATTGAGGTGATACATGTACAAACAACCAAATGTTTTATTCAAATCAATATCTTTCAACGAAAACATTTTTAATCAAACCTATTTTTGTCTACATATATCTAGTGGGAAAAGTAACAAATAATGACCAGTTTGTAAACTTTTTTCCCCACTTTATTATACTAATAATGTTTTTTTCTTTTGATACAACCAAAATATAACCTGTCCAAACTTGCACATGAAAGTAAATGTATATAAAATTATAAATCTTTGTATAGCAAGGATATTTTTTAATTTTATTTGTTTGGTCAGCTTCCAATTTAACTGTAAAAATATACACATATATAAACTTCAATTGTGTTAATATTATGATATATCTATAACATACAATATCAAAAATAAAAATAATTCTAAACAAAAAATAATAATTAAATCTTTCCCATGAAGGGCAGTTTGAACAATTTTGAGCATTTATTGTATTAATTTCTTCAGAAATGTACTTCGCATATAAGATACTATTTGTGTAAGTCATTCTGAAAACACGTTGTGAACGCAGAGCTTAACTTCCACATCCTTCTAATCTAGTTCATCTCACAACACGCTTAATATCTGAACATTGCGATGGCAAAATTATTATTTACAATATACTATTTTCTTGTTAACTATTTAAATAATTTCTACTGCGCTGAAACTGAGTTTCAGTTTCAGTGCAGTTCAGCCCTGAAGATGTCCCATACAAATGGGTACGAAACGTCGGCAGATATACTAGTGACGCGGTTCCAGCCCGGAAACCCAGAAGCAGATTGCTTCTATTTTAACATTTTCATATATTGTAGTTAGTTCGATTAAAAATTATCTTTTTTAAAAATACTACTAAACTAACTGCTAGACACTGGTGGCACTACCGTACGCAGATATAAGTATGTATGGCGTACCAGGTTGTTCAATAAGTTTTGTCGTTCGATAAGAAAAACACGATTTTATAGTTTTCAATACATTTTATTATTCAATATAACCTTACTGAACTTCCATACACTTGTTCCAGTGATCTTCTAATTTATAAATTCCATCCCTGAAGTGAGCATCCGGAAGACTGTCGAAATACACTTCTACGACTGCTATTTGCTCTTCGTTCGATGAAAATCGTTTTCCACGCATGAACTTTTTGAGATTTGAAAACAGTTTGAAGTCAGAGAGAGCTAAGTCTAACAAATTGGGTGAATGTTGCAACAATTCATACTTTAATTCACTGACTTTTGCGATGTTTTTTTTGAACTGTGTGAGGGTACATTGTCTTGATGAAAAATGATTTTTTTCTTCTGTACATCAGATCTTTTCTTACGAATTTTTACATCCAACTGGTCCAAAAGGTTATAATAATAATCTGAGTTTATTGTTTTATCAGTTTGGAGGTAATCCACGAACAAAATTCCTTTGACATCCTAAAAAGCTAATGTTAACACTTTCATGGCCGATTTCTGAACCCTAACTCGTCGGGATCACATCACTCGTTAGCCTCTTGTTTTGATTCAGAATCATGGTGGCGGACTCAAGTTTTACCCATAGTGATGAAACGACGCACAAAATCGTTTTCAGTCTTTCTAAAACACTTCGAATGTTGCTGAGAAAGTCGTATTCAAATGTGTTTTTGTTCCATTGTTAACGAATGCGGCATCCATTTTTCACACAGCTTTCTGAAATCCAAAACTTCAGTCGAAATATTGCTCACACTGCCTAATGAAATGCGTAACCATATCCTGTATTTTTGCAACGATTTCTGGTGTTAATGCACTTTTTGTACGTCCTTCACGTAAATCGTCTTCAAGACTTGTACGACCACGTTTAAATTCAGCAACCCCTCTTTCTATTGTTCTAAATGAAGGTAAAGTATACACTTTTAACAATCGTTCATGAATTTGTTTTGGTGCTACATCTTCCAAAAGTAAGAATTTTATTTTAAAAAAGTACTGTGACACGTCAACTTTGAACACCTGTAAATATACGAATGAGAAAACTTCACATGTGTTCATAAGAAAGTAGTACAATTTTTAGAAAAATAAAACAACGAACCTAATAGCGCCATCTCTTATCAAACGACAAAACTGGTATATATGCATGTATCAAAATACTCTCTTGTGATGTATGCATGACATAAAAATGTATTTTTGTAAAATTTTATTTATTTTATATATGTACGTTGAATAATAAATAAATCATTACAAATACAATGAAGCTAATTGATTATTATAAAGTTATTTGTAAATGAGAGTGGGAATGATACTAGCAACATTTTCAGATCATATTTAAAAAAAAGAGACTAATAACAATAAGTGGGAACGAAGATAATTACTTCAAAGAGGTTTCCCACCCGTGCATATCAATTAATTGTCAGTCCAAGTGGTCAACAGATTATTGATTTTTCTTAGAATTACCACAGTCGTGATGTATAGTAATTGTTTATAAATAGAAGCGCCCCGGCAGTGTCGCTGCTCACAACAGATGTTAAATATTTAGAGGTACAGTATGCGCTAATCTATTTATAAATTATTACTTTTAAGCAGGTGGTTATCGTTACTTTCTTGCTTAGTATTACTTATATTATTTGAACAACATTGACGCGGCAAAGTTGACAACTCTGGTGTGAAGACGAAACTGGCGTCTCTATTTATAAATGTTATAAAACGAAAATTCTTAAGATGTTTGTTTGTAATGTAAACATTTTAAAACATTTAATATTATAATATTGTTTATTTTCACAAGCAATAATACTGCTTTTAAGAGCAATTCACAATATTCTACTAATTTTTCAAATTAAGTGGTAGTGTATATACATTACATAATTTACTTTAGAGATAGTAGTATACATACTAATTAATTGCTTATTTAATGTATGCCCCTCTTTCTAAT
Source organism: Dermolepida albohirtum (assembly GCA_031893035.1). Taxonomy (NCBI): domain Eukaryota; kingdom Metazoa; phylum Arthropoda; class Insecta; order Coleoptera; family Scarabaeidae; genus Dermolepida; species Dermolepida albohirtum. The sequence goes on along the minus strand of JAVIWB010004270.1, from coordinate 212,970 downwards.
TAGCATAACATTTATAATTTTAAGTAGATTATAATATATATGTACATACAATAATACTAATGAGACATATACAACTATATTCCTAAATTAGAATTAGTGATACAATAAACACTTTTTTGCCGAAAATGCTATTATTACTGTAAATTTCTAACGAACGGGTATTTTTACTGACCAAGTAAAATGTATCAATGAACGTTTAAATTGACAGATTATTATCAATGAGTTTTTTAAGAATACTCGATTTACATGAAAAATAGTTTAAAATGAGTACCTTTTTCTTCCAAACGCTGCACTTGCTCTTCGCGCCACTTTCTAATCTTCTCCGGTTCTTCTCTTACTTCTTGTTTGATAAGTGGAGGAGACGATGAAACTAAATAACATAAAACGGACGTAAATAATTTTATAAATAAGCTTTTCGCGTCGTTCATTCGTAAGAGATTGGAAAAATATTCTTTGCCAATATCATTATTACTCCTTACATTTCCACAAGTGCAGACTCTGCCTTTCTTGTACTCTAACACTTTTGAACATCTTTTGAAATACAAAGCAACTGAAAAAATTGTCTCAAATGAAACCGGAGCTGCAGAAAATAATCCATGCGCTTGGGGAAGTGGGGACGAATATTATAATGCATGGTATATTAAGTTTCAGTACATCTTTTTATGCGAAATAAGTTTATAATGCAAATAGATACAAGGTTTCTAAAGGAGTAATATTAATTACAATAACACTTATTAAAAACGTTTAAAATTATTCTATGTTGTATAGGTAATTAAAAAGTTAAATTCTCTTACCTCCATATCCAAAGTCATGCTCAAAAGAAAAATCTAATAAAAGAGAAAAAGACATGCATAAGATAAAGATAAATACTACAATGAATAATGCAGTAGTAGAACAAAAACAAAGCAATTTGTTTAGATAATTTTGTTTATTTCTACTTTACTAATTTATGGCTTGAAATTTAAAATAAAATTAACTAGTATAGTAATTACTTTTTAAATGTATCTAGGATTTACATATGTAGGGTATCTTCCCATAGCGGATCTAAAAGAGACCAAAAAATATATTAATTCCTTAATTTCTCTTTTTAATTAGATGTAATTATATTAAAAAAGGGATTATATATATTCGATTATTGAAGACCATACGGCAACAATAATAAAGTGTGATGCTAGAGTAAATATTATATTGTTTTTAGAATTTATTTTGTTAATAAAGTCATATTTTGCCATAAAAGTTTACAGAATTGCTGACTTAAACAAAGAAAATATTTCCAGTGTTCGTAAAAAAAAAATAAAAAGACGGTTATGAAATCATAATCGAAAGAAGAATACAGCATATGTAGGAAACGCCGAAAAAAAAATTAAATTAACCAAAGGGAAAAGGTCGACACAAATTGAATCGGCAACAATAGAATCGTTCGATCGATGTTTGACAAACAAGAAAACTTGCTCTATTTCTCATAAGAGGTCGTGCTGGTCTAACTGGAAAATCACTAAACTATATATCTGAATAATCGGCTAATAAAGATGACTACTTAGGGGTAAAATTCTGTGGTGAAAGTGGGAGGTCGATGTATAATACTGGCCGTATTACTTTCAAGGCCCTGAAGAAACTATTACTATTAAAATCTTTGTAGAAATCATTTTAAAGAAATTTTATAATTTTGAATATCTTACTATCCCAAGTAAAACAAAATTCCTGTCAGAAGACAATCATTTAAATATTATAATGATATACCTTCTAAAACATTTACTTTGTACCAAGAAAGAATGATTTAACCATGTATTTATAATTGAAATTTCCAAGCCATTATACTTCACGAAGAGAGTACAATTCACCAAAAAGACATTAAATGTCTGAGCGTTTAGAGACATATCAAGTATATATATTTACGTGTCCCTGCTACCAGCAAAATTAGTGAAGAAATATTTATACACCTCTAACTTGATTTCAGAGTGGCCTAGAAACCTCGCAAAACTAATTCTAATAGAAAATATAAGAATTTACCATATAACAAGTATTGAAAAAACAATAATTAAAAAAGTATGCAGTGAAGAAATAAAAGTAATTATAATAAAACCAAATGAAAACAGTGTTAAAAAAAATATTTGTCATAAAAGAGGAAAGCTTTTGTACTCTTTTTAGCACAATTATTTTTAAAAATTTGATCCTTATTCAAGTCTTGTACAAATTGCAAATTCTGCTAGTCCCTTTCTTCAAAAAGAACAGAAATTAAAACTTAAAAACTATTTGCAATTGAATTCATGTTTTTTTAAGATGGCTATCAAATTAAATATTTAAATACGCAAAATTCTCATTGGCCGGTTTGTGTTCTAAAACAAATAAATCCAATACCTAATTAAATATACTTATCTCTATTTTTGTTTGTTATCATGAGAATATTTGAAAATTAGCAATACATACTTAAAATAATATCTTCAAAACTACCTTTAAAAACACTTACATATTCTAGGTTGTTTAATAAGTTTTGTCATTCGATAAGAGATGGCGCTATTAGGTCTACAATTTTATTTTTCTAAAAATTGTATTACTTTTTTATGAACACGTGTGAAGTTTCCTCATTTTATATTTTCTCATTCGTATATTTACAGTGCAAAAATTGAATATCGTGCAATGACAAAATTCTTAATTTTGGAAGGTGTAGCATCAAAACGATTTTTAAAAATGTATAAGAACTATTCCCCTTCAATTAGAACAATATAAAGGTGTTGCTGAATTTAAATATGGTCGTACAAGTCTTGAAGACGATCCACGTAAAGGACGTTCAAAAAGTGCATCATCAGAAATCGTGGCAAAAATACAAGATAGTCCTAGACATCTCATTAGGCAGTGTGAGCAATATTTTGGCTGAAGCTTTGGGTTATAGAAAGTTATGTGCAAAATGGGTGCCGCATTCGTTAACAATGGAACAAAAACACATTCGGATGAGACTTGGATCTACCACTATGATCCACAATCAAAACACAAGACTAAGTAGTGTGAACCCGGTATTTCCGCTCCGAAACGAGTTATGGGCCAGAAATCGGCTAAACTGTTAGCTTCGGTTTTTTTAATGCAAAAGGAATTTTGTTCGTGGATTACCTCCAAACTGGTAAGGCAATAAACTCAGATCATTATTGTAACCTTTTGAACCAGTTGTATGAAAAATTCGTGAGAAAATACCTGATTTATACAAGAAAAATAATCATTTTTCATCAAGATAGCTCAGAAAACCATAGCAAAAATTAGTATCAGTGAATTAAACTACGAATTGTTGCAATTTCGCGGGATTTAGCTCCCTCTGACTTCTGGCTGTTCTCACACTTCATGCGCGGAAAACGATTTTTATCAAACGATGAGGTAATAGCAGCCGTGAAAGCGTATTTCGACAGTCTTCCGGATTCTCACTTCAGGGATGGAGTCCATAAATTGGGAGATCACTGGAACAAGTGTATTGAAGTTCAGGGATGTTAAACCATAAAATCGTGTTTTTCTTATCGAATGACAAAACTTATTGAACAACCTGGCAAATTTATGGAAGAATTACCAATGTTTGTTTATAATGAAGTTGCAATACTCATCAGCAGGTATATTGGAGAAGAAAAATTATAAAAGGCAATTTAATTTTGTTCATGTCCTAACTATAAATAAGTTCCTTCTTTTTTACTCCCATCCCTAAAAATACTTAATTATTACAGAAAAATAAATATATAACAAAATTAAATAGTTACTATAAGAATATAATAAATTTCAATGAAAATTTTAATCACTCTAAGTGCTTTAGCAAAAAAAAACATTTTTCTAAAAGATTTCAAGCCATCAAAAATAAAGCATTCTAGTAAGAACACTAAATAAATAATTTTGAAATGTCACTCAGTTCAACCTATGACAGATTAATGCAAATAACTTTCTTAAAGCTATCTATTTTAAATCCCATACTAACTGCAAGCCAAAAATATAATACATTTATTTTAATATCATAGTTATGCCTTATGTTTAAAAGTATAGCAAGAAAAAAATCTTGAAATTTATTGCTTGAATATTGGATAAATATATTGCATTTATTTTGCTATACAATTCAAAAATATTTAATATCTTGCTCTAGTTACTCTTAATATTCATTTTCTTCCTACATAAATCCGAATTACATTCTCTAGTTTTTAATGCCACATTTTAAACATTCAGACACTGTGTATCCATATTTATATACAAAAAGCATGTAGTGAAGCAGAAACAAGTTCACTGCAGAAACATAAATCTACTTAAATTACATGTGCTAGATCAGAAAAGTATCACATACCGCCGTTACTTGGTTTAGAAAATTCCTCAGTATCTTGGTCCAATCCTTCAAACATCTCAAAACTTGAACCACTATTTTCTCTGATGGTATTGGTAGCAGCACCATCTACATGTAAAGCTACACTTAAAAGAAAGATTACAGAAAAAAGGGGTTCATTCATGCCACGTACAAATAATATAAATGCACCATGCAATTTATTCATAGATTAACTTATATTTTACTGGATTAATAAATGTAGGTTAGGAATTACCTCCGTTAACTGGCGGTATTGAAATTGCGGGTTTGAGTTCGTCTTCTAATCCAGCAAGATCAGATTGTTCTTTCGCTAGGAATTCTGCTGCGGGATCGACATCGAATTGATCAAAATTATCACCAAAATTCGCCATAATTACTGTTAATCTGACATTTGACAAGTATGACAGACAAACTATCTGCCCGGAAATTACATCCCATTGATTCTATAGCCAACATTACAACACAAATAATTTATGTAAATTGAAAAAATAAAAAAATTTTCTGTAATAGTTAAAAGAAATAAATTCATATTTAAATATGAAATGGACATTACATCAACAGTAGATGGAAAATTTTACTTGAATGTTCGAATTGGATAATTGTATTAAACAATAAATGAGTTATTTATACATATATCAATTTTTAAAATTCCCGCTTGAATATTTATGCTTAATTTTCTAATTAAAGCAAATTCCGCTAATGGTTTCTGTTTAGTAGAATTTGGATATTTATGCTTAGATTTGCGATTAAAGTAACTGCACTAAAGACAAAGCTCTTTAGTGGAATTTGCTTTTATTCAGAAATTAAGCATAAATAGTTAAATGGGAACTTTAAAAATTGACATATGTAAAAATAACTCATTTATTGTTTAGTACAACTATGCAATTTGAACATTCACTACATTCAAATAAAATTTCGTCATCATTTAATTCCGTTCTATCGATTATTATATTTTCTCCACATCGACACTTGTAATATGCTAGGGAGTCAATGAAACTTAAATCGTTTGTACGTATTTCAGCATATATTATAGGACAATTATTAATACTTCCATGGAATAAAGAGGCATCGTATTCCTTCCGTAATTTATCGTCTTTTAATGTTTGCCAAGCTTTATTTACTCTAATAAATTTTTCCGATGATTCTTGTTTTCCTTTGTCGGGATGATTAGTTTTTATCAGTTCCTGATAATTTCTTTTGATCTCTTCGAACGTTGCAGTTTCTTTACAGTTTAAGATGGTATAATATGTTTCTTCAGACATTATTTACCATTATCAAACATCTAAATAAGTAATACTTATAGTTACGTTTGGCATAAAAGAAGAAAACATTAAAAAATAACTGCTCGTCCACACATGCGTGTTGTAATTTAACAAATAGAATTTAATAAAAGAAGAAGAAAATGAAATATAAGGGCCTTAAATTCTTTCTATACTTAATTTCACTACATGAATTTTCTTATGGATATCTTGTAATAAATACTTGGAGATTTCCAAATGCAACCGAAGCAGGTATAAATTAAAAAACAAAACATAAAAGCTATTAGAAAAAAAAATAAGAAATTGTATGTTTTCCCACATAACATTATCACAATAACAATTGTTTTCTGTAGCTTGGAACAATCTAGTTAGTACGAATGAGGTAATTGATGCAGTGGAAGCTGGTTGTTCTTACTGTGAATCTCATCAATGTGACTTAACTGTTGGTTATGGCGGAAGTCCTGATGAATCTGGTGAAACCACATTGGATGCTTTAATTTTTGATGGGTAATTGAATTTTGAAATCTGAATTCATAATGGACTCCTGATCTTGTAGGAAAACTATGGATGTAGGAGCCGTAGCTGATTTAAGAAAGATAAAAGATGCAATATCAGTAGCTAAGCATGTTCTGCTAAACACCGAACATACTCTTTTAGTTGGTAATCAAGCTACTGCTTTTGCTTTAAAAATGGGTTTTATAAAACAGGATCTAAGTACTAATATATCTATTGATATGTGGAAGAATTGGAAACATAATAATTGTCAACCAAATTACTGGAAAGTAAGTACACATTCACATATAAAATTATATTTTCTTATAATACATATATCATTTAAGTGATTTAAATTATTCTTAGAATATTTCAATATCTTTAGGTACTTCACTTTTCAGTTACTATTTCAGTATACATTCTTTATTGCTCTCTTACTGTGTTATAAAACTATATAATTCCTTAATTTAAATTAGTTATAATGCAATATAACGTATACATATATTAGTATTATACTTGTATTTTCTTTGAAATTGCAGAATTAATGTAAGAATAAGGTGTGAGGAAATGGAAATATATTTAAGAGACAGTACTATATGACAGTATTGTGTCAAAAATGAAAAGCACTGATGTGTATTGCTCACATGAAACTTTATGAAATGTCTTTGAGAACACTAAAGGAATAGTTCAAGCATATTTACATAACGAAGGACATTTTGAACATTCACCATAATATTTTTATAGACATAAGACATTATAACTTGTTATCTCATGCATAGTAAATATCTGTTACATATCCTTTAACTTACCAGGAAGATAACACATAAACTTAGATAGATTAATTCCCCACGCTACTGTAGTTTCATCAAGTCAATAATGTTAGATATATTTGTTTTTAGTGGCTGAAATTTAATTTGCAAGTCTAATGTCAGTTACTACTTGTATGGTAAATATGGTGAATATTACTCAAAGGATGTCTAAGGATATTCTAATTGACTTTATTTATAAACATTATTGAAAAGACAAGGAACAGATGCTAACAATATTCAAAACATAAGCCAGTGCTGCGAAGTAATAAATACATACAATAGATTACACAAAACAAGACCAAGAACTTCAAAACAATTAAAGGAGCTGTATGCTTTTCTAAAAAGAGGCTAGAAAAATATTCATGATAATAAAAGTGCAAAATATTGTTTTTAATGAATATAGTATTTTTTAATATATGCAGTATATGTATAGAGAGATTCAAAAAGATTATCATTGCCACTCACATCAAAAATAACAAAGCATAGGCATGAACTGGCTTTTTCATTGATTATACAAAAATAGTCAGTGGCGGTATGTATATTACTAAAAAGATTGTATTTTATGGTATGCATTCACCTGTTTTTGTGTTTTGACAATGTGTATTCTTATTTTACAGCATAATACATCTAATAATATTAAAAACAAAAGTATTACTATCTTTCATTAAAATTAATACAAGTTTGCCATTTACTAAAATCATCAAAATTTCATTGTGACTATATTCATGTATTAATTTTTAAATACAATTTTGATATGAAGTTTACAGAAAACAATTACTACGCGGCGGTAACAGGCAAAAGCTGCCTCAGTGGGCACAAACGCATAAAAATTGAACGGTGAACTTTAAAATGGTATTTTGGATGGTTATTGGACAAGCAAAGCGTATTTTCATTAGAAAGGCGGAAGGGTATTTCCTAATGTTGTGCCCACATTGAAACAGAAAGAGTTTCGTGCTTCTTTAGCGTTGCTTTACTTATCCTAGTACAAGAGATTTGCAATAAATTAGTATGTGAAAAGTACTAACAACGATGCGTTTAGTAGAAAATAATTTTATTTTCATGTATAAGTACTACGCTAATATGTAAGAACCATTTAAATCATGAGCAAGAACATTATACACTGAAAATAATAGATTGGTCACTACAAAGCACTGATATCAATCTTATCAAGTTGTTGTGAGACAAGCTAGACAGGGGAGTTTGTAAAGTGTGCCTTACATTCAAAACTTATAAAACTTGTAAAATGTACAAGGCCAATGGACTAACATTTAACATGCGGTACTCAAAAAACTAATTGGCTGGATGCCTAGAGATGTAAGAATAGTCTTTAATGCAAAACGAGGTTTCTTTGATAAAAAGTTATACAAGCGTTGATATTATGCATTGTTAGATTTAATATTATTTGTATCATTATAAATGTAGTAAATAGATAGATAATACTACAATACAAATTTCACTTTCTAGTTCAACTTAATAAATATAGAGTATAATAGAATAGAGAAAGGTTCTTTGACGTAATGAATACATGCTCGGACTTCAACGAAACAATTACGTTGGAAGAAATATTTTCCGTGTCATTGGTGTAATGTTTCGCATCATCGATATGAACATATAAACTGAGGTGAACACACGCCTCCGCTCTACGTTATTGATAATTCTCATCGTGTGAACCAGTATTCGCACATTGCGCTTCTACATCAGTGCCTTTCTCTATTCTGTTATACTCTACTCTATTATATTGTTACTTTTGTGCGTTTTTTTTGCAAATTCTAACAAATTCTTAAATATACGAGATCTTTTTTTAAGTTAAAACCCTTATTTCTATTTCAGAATGTTGAACCGGATCCAACTACATCATGTGGCCCGTATTCACCTTTGTTAGAGAACAGCGTATATTATAATGTGATGCATCCTAGCAAAATTTGTGTTAAGAAGAGTCATGATACAATTGGTATGATTGCACTTGATAATGACGCTAACATTGTTGCGGGTACTTCAACAAATGGATTAAGACATAAAATACCTGGGTAATTGTGATCATTGCTAAAAGTAAAAGGAATTTTTTTACAAAACACTTTTAAATTAGGAGAGTAGGCGATTCGCCTATACCAGGGGCGGGAGCATATGCGGATAATTCAGTTGGAGCTGCATGCGCCACAGGTGATGGAGACGTCATGATGAGGTTTTTGCCTAGGTATTATACTTTTCTTTAATATTGATTAATATATTTTTATAATTTGAAATTAATATTTTAGTTATTTGACTGTTGAGAAAATGAGAGATGGTTTTTCACCAACTGATGCTGCACGCGTAGCAATCAGTAGAATAACAGCTATGTATCCAAAATTTTTCGGAGCCGTAATTGCAGCCACTGTTGATGGTGAATATGGAGCTGCTTGTAACGGTATGGCTGAATTTCCGTTTTGTCTTAGACATGACAATCTAAACGAAGTAAAGATAGTTACAATAAAATGCACAAATGTACCTTAATAACAAATTAATAGTGTAGTATCATATCATTCGTTATTTCAAATTTCTGTAAAACAAAAAGAAACTGTAAAATTTATATTGTGAAATCCTAGTCCAAGATAATTTTAATATTTTATAGTTTCTTTTAATGTTTACATTAAATTTTATTGCAATTCTGCATGGATAAATGTGATAATTAATATTTGATGTAAATTTTGTCCCAGTCACCAGTTAAAACACTCAAAACTTTTAGTTGAACTAAACTAAATGAGGAATTACTAGCATCTTTCCATTTATAATATTCTAGAAGACGGGTTCATTATAAAGATAAGTTCTCTGATTTAGAGATAACGTAAAATGAAAAAAACTAATAGTTTTGAACGTTATAACTTATATCTGTATATTATTATATTTTACATTATTTAAATTATGGAACTATAAGAAGACATAATTTTTAAAGCCTAACGAAGTAATAAGATAAGATAATAATTTATTACCTAACGGTTTCTATATAACAAGTGAAAGCAAATTAAGTACAAACGTGCATTGTGAAATTGTACATAATTTAAAATATCAGAGATCTACAAAACAAGGTTCTTGTAAACAACCTGTACTAATATACTGGTGTTAGCAAAACTAACATCGCTTGAAAAATAATTTCTGAACATTGAACTATTTACCATTATAAAACAGTTGCGACTAGAAAAGCTGTCTTAAATATTATTTTTGACAAATTCAAATTAAAAGCTTGCATGTAAGAATCTTCTTCTTTTCCTATATACCAAGTCAGTTTGCTATTTCAACAGCTTCAATTACAAACCCACTTTATTACAATTTGTTGTAGAAATATAGATAGTTTTTCTCTAAGCCAACAATAGTCAACCCGCAGGTCACATACAATTCCGTCAAATAGAACTTTACTGAATTTTAATCATAGTCATGAAATTTAAATCCCTTTGTATATGTAATTTAAATCGTTGGTGTACATTAAGTTAGAAGTTATTGTCTATCCGTTGTCTATTTCCTTAAGTTTTAGAGACAGAACTTAACGGCTCAGACTTTTATAAAGAATTCGCACATTAGAAAGTTACATCGTGCAACTAGCAGTTAGTAGACACTGTTCATAATAAAAATTAATTCAGATATTAATTTAAATTATAAACTTTAATTTATATTTAAACATTTCCCAAAATTAATAGTAAAGTTACATTACCATATTTAGATAAGTACCGCAATTTAAAAATAAAATGATTGGAAGAAGCTACATATGCAAGTGGTGCTTCTCATTTTATCTTTAGTTTTTAAAGTCAAAAGAGAGTCACAGATCATGAAGTTTTTTTTTCTATAGAACTATATGATTCAATGATACTGTCAAGAGTTTAAATAAAAGTGAAGAGATGGAAATATGTTAGTATTCTACTTTTTGTTGTTTTGTAAAAGTAATACAAAACGCCGAACTTTCTTAACTACTCTATCTAATATGATTAATAACTAAATGCTGCGAGATGTGTTAGAGCTGTAATTTGTAAGACTTTTTGCTTAATTTTAAATAGAACTATTAGTAAACTAGACTAATATTAGTTTGGAATATTATTCTGCCTATCAGTGTTATATTAACATTCAAAAAACAATAAAAATGATACAACAAATGTTACGAGTAAGCAAAATAGTGACTATATTTATCTACAAGATCAAAATTATGTAACATCTAAAAAGTTAGACCATTATCATCAGTAAAATTGTTATGCAAAATTACATAATTATTTTACGGAGTCCATTACATTTGAACAATATAAAATGTTTTTCCTGTTACAAAAGATTTTTAAAATGCCAGAATTTAAAAAATATATTTAATGATGGAAAATTTGATTCATGTCAATATTTTAGAAATTCTTTTGAGAAACAGGCACCATTTGCAAATTTAACTATGCAAACGAGGATCGGAGAAAATGAATTTGGAATAAAGATACACAATAATATGCAAGCCAGAGTACAGTAAGCAACACAAGTTTACTTATGTACGCATTTAGGCATACCTTTTCGAATGATATATATAATGTAGGTGCAGATTTTCCATAAAATCAGTAAAGAATTAAATCTAAATAAATCCGACAAAACACAAGTTAAACGTGATAAAATAATTTGGCTTTTTGTCAATAACATGAATGTATGATCATCAGTTCATTCATCATACAATGAAATAATTCCGACTTGAAATTAACTTAATTAAAATTGTACAAAACAATTGTTATCACGAGAAATTAATTGATTTTCTTGACAAAAATCATTTTAAATATCAAAACCTGAAATCAAAAACTTACTGTGGTATCTCGAGGTATTTGAGGGTCGCCATGAAAAGAAAACGTTCTAAACTTTTGTCTTGCAAAGTTTTGCTGTAAATAACTTAAAAAAATGCAACTCTTAAAATTAGGATAATCAATTTGAAAAATTATCAACAATTCTGTAATATCCTGCATTATCGGTAGATGTAATTGGTAAACGTTTGATCATAGTTGTATATAAAACTGCAGAACTTATCTAAAAGTCACTTGTGAAGATGATCAACTTTATAACATTTGTAAAAATGAGTGTTTTTTATATTATACAAATACATAACATAGTTATGAATAAAATGTTATTCTCGCAGTCATCACCTGGTAGTATAGTTGTTAACCAAACTTGCATTCCAAACAATGCTGTGTGTATATTATTTCGTTAATTTTTTATTTGATATAAATTTAATGTATTTAGTGAGAATTATTAATGCCAATATTAATTGCTTGTTTTAAACTGGCGACAAGGACAAAATAAGTTAATGTTAAGAAAAGTTAGTTATGTATTACCAGAGCATACCCTGTGATGTAAGTACACAGTGTGTAAGCTATATATGTTGTCACGAATTCAGGATTCAGTGTTACAATATAAAATAGGTATCTCAATTTACAACTATTATCAATAACACAAAGCATTAACGAGTCATACCACCCGCATTACCGAACTTTTCTATTACTATCTGTTTGTTTTAAGTTGGCGAATTCCTGCGCAACCCGATTTGTACATTGGGTTGAGTTTGAACCATATACATCTTGTACTAGTGTCATACCTAATGAAATAAATATTTAAACGATTAAAATTTTAAAAAAAAATAAAATTAAATGATATAGTATAAAAGGAAATACTAATTTAAAGAATTTAACACAGAGGATTAATAGTGGCTTTACGGATCTAATCTTATTGTGCGATATTTACAGTCGTGTTCACATGCATTAGACAGCCTGGAAAAACCCAACATTTATAAAATGTGATCGGCCGTTTAAGAAATTTGTACCTGAAATTACATACAGTTGGTACTTTAATAGATATGTAGGATGATAAATGTTTTATTGGTAACAACTTTAATTAACCACCAGTAGAACCACATAATGAATTTCACACTGTGTTGTGTGTTTATGAAAATATATGTGCCAATATAATTGTAATGTTTGTTTTAGTTTCGTTGGAAATATTATTGTGGTATTTTAGTGCAATATAGTAATTTTGTGTAATTTTAGAATTAAATAAGGGAAAATATTCGAAAAAAGGATTTGTGTGAAAGTGAAAGAACGCAAATTGTTTTAGCATCATCAAGATTTTAATCAAGTTCAAATTGGGAGAAAAAATGGATGTTCACGTGCTGTACAGATGACTTTAAAACATTATGCGAAACAACTGAAGCAAACCCAATCCTGGCAGAAAACTAACAGTTAAAACTAGGCAAGACCGACTTTGATCAACATATGTATGCGAGAAAGAAAAGTGGGATAGAAAGATCTTGCCGACGTGATATACTTGTTTGCGGGAGTGCCAGTTTTGACGTTAACAGAAAAAGACTGATAATTTGGTTTGCGAGAATGCAAACCAAGGAAGAGAAAACCATGTCTCTCTGGCGCAAATAGAAAAAAAAAACACTTCAAATGGGCAAAAAGATTTGAAAATTGAATGTGTGAGTATAGGGTATTTGACTACATTGAAAATATACCACAATATGTGGTCATCCTATCGGGTAATATCGTGAAAGAACATATTTCACTTTATTTTATACTAAATTATGTTTATCTTTGACAAATTACACAAAAAACAATCTCATAATTTTTGAAATTTTATCTGTAACGGGAACACTATGTCATTGGTGGCAACTCTGGTGACGTCATCGGCTAGCATACACGGCGATACTGGCGAAACGTTAGCTATTTTCTGGAAAACAAATATATATCCTATTTTGTATAGTAACACCAGTTTGTGATAAATAAAAAACCATTCTGTATTTCTTGTTTTATTATTTTAATTTACATTATTTAGATATTTACATTATTTAATAAGAGAATCCTGCAAATTTATTAGAGCACATGCAATAATAACGACATGATCAAGTACACGGAGAATGTTATTATTTATAACTGAATGTTGCTTTAGCATATGGAATTCTCTTAATCGCCTTATCACCCTCTCAATATGAATTCGCAGGCTAGCAATTATTTTAGTTTGTCGAACTTCTGTTTTTGATAGTTTTGCACCAGCGTTTACACTGGGTGGCCTTAATAATTGCATGCCTTTTTGATGAAGTGCCTGTTCAAGGTGCTTAAAGCCTCTATCAGCTAAGATACAAGTTCCCTGTTCTAACCCATCTAGAAAGTTACAGTTTTCTAGTATGGTAACATCACTTGTTCTACCCCCAAACCCTTCTGAAATATAATTAACCAAACCATTCGGAGTGCAGGATATTAAATACTTCACCGTATTCCCCTTTTTGTACTCTGACCATGTCAGTGCCTGATGAAGAGTGATGGTATTTGTACATCGATTTCTAAACAATCAATGATGCAGCTCACATTGTGATAGTTATGTCTAAATGCAATTGGGAGATTCTTTTTAATTAATTTTTTGTCTAAGTTTATGATAAAGGGTTTTAAAAAACAACTTATTATAGATATATTTCGCAAAAACAATTTACTAGCATAAGATAGTGATATTCCAAAATTATCCTCTAATTCAGAAAATGTGTTATTCAATCTAATTTTTTTCAAGCATAACAAAATGTGTTCTACTTTTATATTTGTATGTTTATGCAACAACTGGATTAAAAAATAACATGCTTTGGGAATTCTTTGGAACAGAAACAAACAGTTTGTGTGGACTCTTTATAGATGTATTTGTACATTGTGGCACTACACACCATTTATACCCCATTCTATCCAATAAATTTGAAGAAAACATGAAATTAACTTCAGCGACGCTGTTTTATTCAGGTTTACTTCTTGATTTACTAGATTTACTTATCCCGTCCTAGCCTGTGACGTCACGCATGCCATATGACCAGCGCCATTACACAAACAGCGTTTTTGGCGCGGTCTTGGACGTTTAAACTTCAACATTGATTTTTATTGATAATACAATAGATATGTCGGAAATATCAATGATATGTCCTTATTATGTAATAAACAATAATTTAAAACAATTTCCCAAAATTAGTCAAATAGCCCATTAGACAAAGATTATTTAATTAAATGAATCCAATATAAGTAAGTACTGCACACTTTAACTTTTATTATATAAATAAGAAAATTGAACATAATTTTATCTGAATTGTAACTATTTATGAAAGAATATGTTTACATATTTTTTACGTAAATTTCACCGTAGAAATGAAGACTATCACTCAGACTGCTTATTATCTACAATAAAATATGGCGAGGGAGTGTTATGATGGGGCTGTATGACGGCCTCAAGAATTTATCTGCAGCAGACAGACGAACAATGTTACATATACAGCCATGTTAGAAGCATTTCAGACACATTAATTGCGAAACTCTTAAACGACAATGAAGACGAATTTTATTTTCAACAAGATAACGCTCCCTAGTTGCTACAATCTCTAGGCCACACACTGACATTTATATTTATGGATAATACCAGAAATAGTATCAAGATTATGGATGTCGATGCCTGCCACAATTCAAACTTTATTATATTTGAAAAGAGAAATACCAAAATATTAAGATATTGACTAAATATGTGTAAAAACAAAGTGTAGGATAATTATATAGCTTCATTTTTGCTGTTATAATTTTCTTGTTATTGACAAATACTGGATCATATAAGCATGACTGTGTATTATATACAATAGCGGCCCAATAAATCAAACAATTGTTATTTTCACCATCTTAAAATGAACAAATTAAATAAGTGCAGGATTGTATGGTTGAAATTGATATACAACCAATATGAAAATTATAAAAGCAGTTGTTTTTATACAGCTTTTCTCAATTAAGCTTTCCACTAACAACTGTAAAAGTGCAGAAATGCAATGATAATAATTCTGTCTAATTTCAAAACAACCATTTAATCTTAAGGTTTTATAATGAGTTCCTACCATGACAGCAATTGAATAGTTGTTTATAAACTAATGCATTGACATGACTAATAAATCGCACAATTACTAATTCCTTTTAGATTCAAAAAAGTTTAACCCCAGATTTGTTTTGAAAAATAATAATTCGATTTCCACACTTATAAGAGGTGTGCTGTTTACCAATAAGTAGGGCTTTTTTGCTTTTGGGTATGCAAATGAAGTACTTCAAGAATGAGAATATGATATTGTTTACGATTTTAATCTTTCTGTTTTCTATTTTAACATTCAAGGAGTCAGTTTTTAATTTAATATTGACTAGATTTTATTTTCTGTGACATTCTTCTATAAGTTTTTTGTTACCAATTCTTTAGCGATATCTTACATCCATACTAATATATAATCACATATTTGATCTTCTGTAATACTTTCGAAATGTTTTTCTATTTTTTTGGCGATATCTTGCTTACATATAATAAATCGACTGATAGCTCAGTTGTAAGTTACGTCTTATCTACTGGGGATCCCGAGTTCGACTCCGATGCTCTCTGAGAAGTTTTTGTTGGTTTTCCTTTCCTGTTTAAGCGAATGCTGATACACAAAAATCTTAAGCCGTGCGACAAGCACGGGCGTAATAACAATAACTCATGATCTGTTAAAACCCTCTCCACGATGATATAAATGCATGAATTAATATTATTATAAATCGTTTTCTTTTCTTTTTCCGAGGGTAAGCCATTCCAAGATTTTCTTGAACTATTAATCACTATATATATATATATATATATATATATATGTGTGTGTGTGTGTAAATATTTCACAAGCCCACACAATATTGTTTTCCATTATATTTATTATTCTTGAAGATCCCTCATTTCACATATGTTTTGTTTTTCATTTTCTTGCAATTCTCTAACAGAAATACGTTCGAGTTTTTAATATTTTATTCTTACTTTTTTTTTATTGTCATATTTCCTGGGCATACCTAATTAATATTTTCATATCATGCTAAATAAAT
The DNA here is from genome assembly GCA_031893035.1 of Dermolepida albohirtum. Classification (NCBI taxonomy): domain Eukaryota; kingdom Metazoa; phylum Arthropoda; class Insecta; order Coleoptera; family Scarabaeidae; genus Dermolepida; species Dermolepida albohirtum. The sequence continues at coordinate 196,220 of JAVIWB010004270.1, read as the reverse complement.
ATGGTATTTTATTTCTTCTCTTATATATATATATATATATAGTATTAAGTTAAAAGCTTTCCCTTAAGCCTTGTTTCGTTCTACCATTGCCATATGCAAATCATTTATAAATTTTAACATTCCTGATTACATTTGTTTGGGAAAAAGGTCAGTATTTTCACATATATAGTCTTCGCCAAGCAATAAAAAAATAGCCATTATGAAATATTCAATTTTATACTGTAAGAAAGTAATATTTCCTTACTATTGTTTGTGAATTGCAAAAATTATTGAAAACATTTTATTTTTTAAAGAATCACAACAGATTACAGAATACATTCTAAAATTATTTTGATATATTTACAGTTATTTGACAATTAGTACAATTATTAAAAATTGAAGGAACATTTTTAGAAACATGAGAAATATTTTGAACATGACAACTAGTACAGTTATTATGTACCATGAAAATTCTGTTTGCCATCTCTTTACTTTATTATTAAGAGAATCTTCAATAAATCAGTCGGCAACATTTGGCAATCTTCATCAGCTTTGCCACTTTAAACTTATATCTGTACCACAGTCAACCAAAATCGTTGCAACTATTTTAGAAATTTTTCTAATTTGATGTATTCATACCACTTGTCTACAGCCCTTTTCATTATGATATTTAAAAGAAATCGGTCATTGTTCATATTTTCTGATCTTAATGCAACATACTTGCGGTAACAGTCAAGTACGCTTGATTAACTACAGATGATCTTGATTTGTTAGTTTTCGAGTCAAGTATGCTAATTAAAAGCTTAAATTCTTATAGGACCATTCGAACTTAATCATTAAATAATTCTTAGCTGGAACTTCCTATAGATGAATTTGTTTTCTTTCTTTCCTAAAATCTTAGATTTTTTTTGCTTTATAACCTACAACTTCAACAAGTTTTGAATGTTTGAATATATCTACATCATGTTCAATTGCAAATTTGTTTTTCAAGAGATATAACAGCATTTTCTATAAGAATTTCATTATTTTCTCAAAAAGACGTTTAATGTAATACATAAAATAGCTAAAAATAAGACTTTCAATCACGTTATGACATTTCTCTAAAATGAAAGACATGATATAAATATATGTGACAGAAAGAGAGAGTTTTAGAAGAAGTGCGGTAATGGTATTTATTAAGATAGTTTTTGGGGGTACATCATAATACAAAATTATAATATTTGTATTATGTATGTGGTATTGATTGCATAAATTTAAAGAAGTATTATTTAAATGTTAAAAAGTATTATCTACATAAATGTGATTAAATATATACATTCTTCATGTACTATATTTGTTTATTTATTTGTAACTAACTGGCACCTCTTCATGTAATTACCTTATTTATCCAGTTAAAATTAAAAAATATTCTCCATTAAAAAATATTTCCCGTGATTTTGAAATTGGGCCGCGCTTAATACAAATATTCCCTTCATATTTTACTAGGTAGTAAGTCTAACAAAAGTGTCGGATTGAAAAATATTGTAGCGTTTTGAAGTTACAATCATTTGAATTGAATACCTATGAATAATCACGATTTTAATAAGGGATATTTTGGAGCTATAACTTTCTATAACTTCAAACGTAAATCAAGTAGAACTGTTTAAATGAATTGTAAAATGTTATACGCAATAAAGTAAAGGAAGAGTACCATAATACCGTTCACTCAATTCAAATAATCTTATAATAAGTATTACACATTGGTATGGGTGTGTGAGAGTTATGTGCTCACTCCCTTTTTATCTATTACTTGGATAATAATACAATAAGTGCAGCAGATCTATTGCATTGGCCAGCGAGATCGCAAAAAGTTTAAACCTTAGATTTAAGGGTAAATAAACATTTACATTTCATTAATTATTTTATATTGAGGAAGTATGGTGATTATTGAATTATTGATTATTATGTTCTATTCTAAGACTATTAAAACTGTTTCGATGTTTTCGTCTGTGAAATTAGTTATTTTTGATCATATATTCTTAAACAAGGAACTTTTTGCAACTTCTTCACAATGCATAAATAAAATTATGGCAGCAATCTTATATATTTGTTGTTTTCATTTTCAATACGATTATTATTTAGACAACCTTCTTCATACGTGCTGTGTATGTAGATTTGAATTTCTTACAAATATGGCTGCAGTTTTTGTTATAGAAGTTAATTTCAGTAAACTTCAATTCTTTCTGAACACTTTGAAATTGTAAAAGTTCTTAGCATTCAACAACGTTGTGGCCGTTATTTGGTAGATATTGAACAGTATTTTGTAGGTAGACGAAATTTTGGGAATAAAATTCACATGCGTTTATCCATGATGCTCATCTTTTAATTACAGAAATGGGTACCAATGGCAAGAATTTACTCGTACAGCACAATCCTTAGCAAACATTTACTTTACAATGCAGCAGCCATATAGTACTATAAATGTTTTTGTTAATAGATTTAAAACAGTTTAAAGCGAGCTACGTACGAGTCTTGCAAAATAAGTCTGTTCTAATAAAAGTTGATAGATACAGAAAGCCTTGTGAAAAACTAAATCGAGATATAAAAAAAGGCAAGATAGTTAAAAAAAAAGTAATTATAGTGCTAGGTAATATAGACATAATTGCCCATGCCATGTAATACATCTAAATACATATAGGACAAACAGATGAAGTAACATGAAGAAGGAAGAACACAAGATATAATACAAACGACATACAATAGACTTCAATAATATAAGGACACTAATGAGGACTTCGAATTCGCATATTAGAATAGTAAAGGAAGCAAAAGAAATTGCAGCGTTCAAGTAGGTATCAGGCGGCATGATATAATACAAGCACTATGATCTAATTATCTCTTCATTACAACAGAACAAAATACCATTCTGAGCCAGTAGATTGATAAGGGTTACTTCTGCAATCACCAGCACCGCACATTCTTTAGAGTGAGTGTGTTTTATAACACAAAGTGTATGCGCCTTTAACAAACGTCGACTTTTACACTATTCGTTTAATTCGTCACATTACTTGGTTTCTTTTAGTGATTGTTTATAATTATCTATTACCAATATAGTTTTCTTATCTGCTTATGCTAATCATGTACACAAAGGTCTTTACGAATTTTTTAAAACTTGGATGTCATTAACAACGTCCTCTGTTAACAATTAATTTCCTTTTCAAAATAACCAAACATATCGAAACCAAAATTTATATTAGGAATCTAATAAGTAAATTAATTGAAACGAATAAACCTATTTTCCATTCGCTTTCTGTTGTGTTGTGCAACATTATTAATGTATAACCTAAAATCGCCGGTGTAATAAACTGTGGTACATAAAATTATATTACTTACACAGGGTTAGAAAAGAAAATTAACGAGTTTTTGAAAGAATTTCTTGAAAATGTCCAATAAAACATAAACCACTAGAAACAAATCAAGAAAAATTCAAATTTGATTTTTTCCAAAAAAAAATGCCCAATATCATTTTTAAATAAAATTGTAAGGGATGTGAGGAAAATATTCATAAGAAATAAAATTTTATATGATGATATTAAGAATGTAATAAATTGGACACAAAGAAAATTACGTGCCACCATCTCGTAAAATTTGTAAAAAAAAGTATTTATAACAGTATAAAATAACTATGCTTATAATCCAAAAATTAATCGTAAACAATGATTATAAATTAAAATATTTGTTTTCCGCACTTATAGTATAGTGACATATTTTGCGAAGTAAAATCATTGGTAAATAATTAAAAATATTTGAGCCCATGCAGTTTCTAAATTTTCATCGCTTTTTTCAGTAGACCTATTTTCTGGGTTAAAGCTAAGTAGCATAGGATGCCTGTGGTAGTTTTGACAATAATTGTTAGATGACGATATGGAAAGTTAAAAATTAATCCTTGAGAAATTGGTGTTGGTGAAAATGTATTAAGAAACATTATAGCGCGCCATCTTTGATGCAATGGTAAACTTTTCGCAAAGCCATAGGGAAAGGCGCTTTTGGTTTAAAACTAGAATGAGGACTTTCGAAATTTGTACATTATTAGATGGCGCCATAAGCAAGTAACAATTATTTTATAAATGTCTATGAAATTAAAATTTATTCTGGCAATAATATATCATAGTTAATATTATAAATCAAAATAATTATTTTCCATAATATTAATATATAAAATATATTATATATTATTATATAAATTAAATATAAAATTTGTACATTATTAGATGGCGCCATAAGCAAGTAACAATTATTTTATAAATGTCTATGAAATTAAAATTTATTCTGACAATAATATATCATAGTTAATATTATAAATCAAAATAATTATTTTCCATAATATATTCTTAATAGTTGCATAATAAGATGCATGGTAATGAAAAAAAATATAAATTATTTAAGAATTTAATTGCGCTTCCTCAAATAGTGAATTTTTATAAATGCATTTCGGTAGTAATATTATGTAGGTTAAAGTATATAAAAAAAGTTTTAAGAAAAGTATATTTCCAGAATATAGTTTTTAAAAATTTCATCTGAAAGATGATCTTCATTTAAACATAAGCATTGTGTGAAGTTCGTCATTACTTATATAGAATTTCCGAATGGATTTCAGTCACTTCATCTCGAATCCGTTCTTTGTGGACGTCTATTATTGGCAATAGTTCCTTTTGGTAGATTGTATTCTTCAAGTAGCTCTACATGAAAAAATCACTCGCTTTTTGTGGCTAGTGGATTCCATCTTGTTGAAAAAATATTTCCTCATTTATATCATACTGAGTAAGCTGTGGGGTAAAAAAGTTTTTCAATATGTGTGCCTATTTCTCCGAAGACACGGTCACAGCATCCTAAAGTAAGAGCTTGCGATCCGTGATGCATTACATATAATCCATGGATTATATGTAATGCACTGGTAATGAACTGGTGTGCACATGCGTTGACGGGTATATCGAACTTGGCGACAGCTTGACGCTTTAAAGACGCTGTAAAAATAATTTTATAAAAATTATTTTTACAACGACGCTAATTGGATTAAAGCGTCAAGCTGTCGCCAAGTTCGATATACCCGTCAACGCATGTGCACACCAGTTCTTAAAAATTGGAATTAAGTAATCACTATAACATCTATAATTATTGTTTCTAATGTGCCAGTTGTGAACCTTGGTCTTTCCCGACGGACCGGATACATATCTATATTTAAATATCTGGAAATATATAATAAACGCAAAATTTGCTCCCCCAACCGAAATTAGATGGTGGGTGTGTAGTTATGTATTAGAAAGGGTTTAGCTACTCAAGACAAAATTCGTTATTGGGGCTAGTGAACAACATAAGTTAAATGTCCGAGAACTCATGGAAAAGTTTGAGGTCGGAAGAACGCAAATTAGTGATATATTGGAAAATAAAAGTGAAGTTAAAAAACTTGGAAACTTGTAGTAAAAAAGAAAATTTCCTAAAACTGTTAATTTGGCCGTTGATAAAACAGTTTTTAATTTATTCGGCTCAAAGAAAAGGCATTGGAAGTAGCTTAAAGTTTATAGCTAACTAGCTTCAAAGCTTCCAATTGTTTGTTGTCAGTTCAATGCGATTGATAGTACAATAAATAAACGCCCGTATTCTTACATTAAACGATCCTTTGCTTGACCTTCGGGGTGAAAAGTAGTTTAAAAAAACTTGGAGAATGGAGGGGGGGTTCTTATTAGTATAGATTTTAAGAAAGTTTTCAGATACTGAGGCTAAGGGGATCCATAATAATGCTGGGCATTTGTCATAAATGGAGTTCCTTTTTTTTAATAAAAGGCCTCGTAAAACTAAAGTTACGAGTTAGTCTGCGAGGTGACCATAAAAATTCTTAATTCAATTAATACATTAATTACTTTTGGCATACACTATAGTTAGACATATAGAAAAATTAATAATAAAAAAAAAACTGTACGGAATAGATATGTATTCATTGAAATGTGGAAATAAATAAATTGCAAAATAAAAACTAATTATCCGCACCTATTCATATAGACTGGTTCACATTAATCATATATAGACAATCGTTTGCCTGAGTGTCGCTTAATAAACACTCAAAAAAAGAAAATATAAAATAGCACAAGTAAATAATGTTCAGCTTATCTACTTAACCCGTAATTAAGTGAATCTAATGAGTATATATATATGTATGTACAATTTTAATAGTTAATCTATTAAATATATATAATTGAATCTACTAGGTGTATATAATGATTTTATAATTAACAACGGTTTTTGAATTGGCAAGTGAAACGAAGCTATTGAATACATATAGTCGTTTTGATGATGATCGGTGATTAAAATGAATTAGATATAAGTACAAAGTCAAGAATGATCGGTGGTCAAAGCTATGCACGGTGTAATGGTCATCCGGTGTTTATAATCTAGCAATTAAATCAAAGCTATCGAATATATGCAACGTTCTGATAATTATCAATTATTAAATTAATTAGACATATGTACACATTTACTAATTAGCCGTTGTCTAACGAACTCAATAACTCCGTTAAATCATTAACTGCATATCAGCTCAATAAGAATTTTCAATGAACAAAAATATATATATTATAAAATATAAAAGGATATACGTACGCACGGTACAGGCTCCGTGTCTAGATCTCACTCCCTTTACCCCAGAACGAAGTAACAAGCCCGAAACTGCTTCGTATATTACCAATGACAGTTCTCGAAGATGTAAATAATATGCCTAGGTGGTCCTTTGGCAAGGTGGCTGCAATAAGCTGGATATAACACTACTTCTTCTGTTAGATTTTAATGTACTCTTCACTAAGGTCACGAAAATTAGGCTATTGTGTAATACTATGATTAAAATTATCCTATATCGAGTTAATATTGAGGGTATTAAATAGATGTTCTTCGTCCTTCTAGTAAGTCAGATGGTAATTTGATCCGCCGTAGTTGCAATGTGATCGACTTAATCTAATACAATCAAAACAAATAAATCCAAAATCAGTAAATTAATCGATTGGCATAATATTATTCCAACGAAAGAATCAAATAGTTTCAATGACATGCTAAGTACGAAATACATTATACAGTATGGTTCACAAAATATGAATCATAGATGAAATGAACATGTAACAGGTTGGTTGGAGAAATTTATCGAAGGCATACCATTTCCTTCGAAACTGTGTGTAATGAAGCTGTTTATGTAAACTTGCACAATGTCGAGGAGTGGAAAACTAAGTTGTAGACAAAATTGAAGGATTGCGCTCAAAATGACATTTTTAATGCAAACGAAACTGAGTTTTCTCCGCACGTCCTACAAAAACATTTATGTTATGAAACGATAGTTGTACAAGAAGAAAATATATAAAGGAAGGGCTCACGATACTGTTGCGCCAATAGATTGGGTCTCTAATATAAAGCACGGATGACTTTTGATATTATGTCAACATGGTTAAAACTTTGACAGCAAGATGAAAAGGGAAAGTCTTATTTCTCGATCATCTAAGTATTTCGATAGAATTCGTGAAATTGATTTTCCGTTCTCCGAATATTACATCGCATTACCCACCTATACACCAGGGCATTAACGAAAACTTAACTAATTTATAGAAGTATGATTGCTGAAAGGCTTTTGGCACTAAGGGGCGCGGAAAAGTCACTGAAAATGGTAGAGAAAAGCCTTATAGTAGTCAATGCAATAATACGGATTTCAACGGCTTAGAAAATATGGTCACTTATAACGGTAAAAACTGTTTTCTTCAAAAATATGGATTTAATGTGTGTGATAGTAGCGATATAGAAGATGATGTACCATTAGTATTTTTATTTATTTTGATTTAAGAAGTAAAAATTCAAATGTCTCCATTATTGATTGTTTTCATGAAGTGAGAAATCAAAACAAAACTGAGATTGAAGAAGAGTAACTTGTAACTAGTGTTTCGGAAGCTAAGATTTTAATAGATCTTGAATTATTTTGGGGTTTTAGCAATTTTAACATAAATAAGAATATCTCTTAAGCTCTACTTGAATAAGAATCGGAAATATTTAATAATAAAATGAAAAGAAAAGACACGTATAATCTTTGGTAGATTATACGTGTATGTATTCCAAAATGTATATTTAAATACGTGTTTGCAGGGATAATTGTCAAAGCTAAACATTGTTTTTTCTTCAATGTACATACGTACATATTTTTTTCTTATTTTAATTTTCTTTTCCGCTTCTTGATAATTACCTAATACGAATTATTTTAATATAAATATATATTAAATTAAAAGGAATCTGTTTTTGTTCATTATTTTCCCTGAAGTCTATAGAACGTTCACTTATGTGGAAGTATATAACTCTTTAGAATGTCCCGTTGGTGTCCATTATAACAAATTGTGTATAAATCCCATATCAAATAATTTTTGGATTAAATAATCATCGGGTATAAAAGAAAATTGTATTCCACGCTTTGTTTAGTAGAAGTATTTTGATAATCAGTTAATAATCATAAAGCTGCACATATTTTAACATAAACTTATCTAAAAGTAGATGTTCTATTCTGAACAAGTGTTTTTTTATCAGTTACTGATAATTGCTTTTTATTTCTTCATAATTGTATTTTTTAATACCCCGCATTCGTGTAGCACGTTCAAATAAACAATAATTGTTGTATTCGTGAATATGTATAGTTAGTATTTATATACAGGCAAACTAAAACTTAAAAAAATTAAGATTTAAAAGATGGAAACTTTAAGTTTTACCCTATTTTTATTAGTTTCTTTATATAGTTCTTGTTACGGGCGTCTTGTAATAAACAGTTGGAGATTTCCAGATGCAGCTGAAGCAGGTATGAATTTGTTTTTTTGGTAGTGAATATATAACAAACAATAGATAGCTATATAAATTACTATTGAGTAGAATTAAAATATTTATTGCCAAGATATATTGCAAACTTTCTAAAACCACTCAAACCACTGTGTTAATGTTTTCATTATAAAAAAAAAACCTGAAAGTTCCATAATAAGTAATTTCTGTTTTAAAATTCTAAGAATTATAAGAAGTTAACATGAAGTAAGTTTAATCCCCTTTTATTATTTAGATGGTATATATTTTCTATTACTTCTCTAGGTCCAAAGGGTATTGAACGATGTTTCAATAAGTTGTGGATTAGTGGTAGGGCAGCTGATCCTACACACTCTCTTGCTTGCGCATTGCTTCCACCACTTTTTTCATCTACTTCTATTTTTAATTATCTTCCTGGGCACATTCAGTGTTATGTCAAATTCCACTATTGTATTGTTCTTTTCTGCATATATTTTTTTTACTTACCCATTTTCATGTTGCCAGCAAATGATAATTCAATGTTTGTCTTATTATATTATTGTATTATATGTTTTCTAAGCGCATAGCCAATACATTTCTTCTTGCAATTTCTTATTGTTATCTCTATTCTTTCTTCTTCAAAATATTCTACATATCCGCAAATGCTGGTTACTTCTACTTTTAGAGAAATACTAATGATAGAGGAAAATATATGAAATCGAAATGAGCAATCACCGATTATGTTACGGAAAATTACTAGAAGACGGAAACGTCTTATTATAATAAACAATTTAAAAAGTACGAACTTCGCGTAGTAATGAAAACAATTTTTTTTTGTTTTTTTTCAATTTGAAGATGTGTTGGATTGGAAGGGGATTACAAAGGTAGTCTGGAAAATTTCCAACCTAACGCAGAGACAAGCACTTAACTGTTAAATTCAGTTTTATTTTAAACATAGTCTCCTTGTAAGTCTATATACTTTTCCCAGCAATGCTCCCATCTCTTTAATCCGTCAAAATAGGAGTTGGCATCTAGTTCTGTAAAATAGGCGTTAATGAATGTGACGGCTTCCTCATTCGATAAAAATCTCTGCCCTCTGCGCAAAACTTTGAGGCTACGAAACAGGAAAATAGGCCAGATCTGGTGAATACGGTGGGTGGTCAATCAATCCGTAACCCCAATTCGTGAATTTTTGCCATGTAGACCATTACAGTGTGAGAAAGTGTTGTATTAGTGGAATAAAACTTTCTTTTTCTTTATCAAGTAATGATGCATAGTATGCCCTTGTTATTGTTTTTTCTTTCTCAAGACAGTCGACTGTTCCAAAAAATAGAATAGTCACCTTCTCGGATGTTGGAAGTCTCACTGTTTTGATTTTATTTTGCTTTCAGTGGTGTACCCAAGCTTCATATACACTTAATCGATGCCAAAACTCCGAATGCGGCATCCAACTTGCAATTACTGTGTTCATGACCCAAATTTTCAGTTGATATGTGATAAAAACGTTCTTTCGAGATTCCCATAACCTTCACTATCTCTCTAAACTTAATTTGACGATTGTCTAGCACCACTTGCTGATCTTTTCCTATGTTAGCGGTAGTGATTGTAGTTTTTGGCCGTCTCGAACGTTCATTGTCACTCAAACTGGTACGACCACGTTTAAATTCAGCTGTCCAAAATCTCACTGCGACAAATAATGCTGCAGCGTTCCGTAAATAGTGTCAATCTTTGCTTTAATTTAAATGCAAGAATTTAATGATGGTTCGATATTAAATTTTTTCTATTTTTGCAGAAACACTAGCAGGACCTTACACTAACGGCTGTTAAATTGAAGTTTTCAGAAGTATCTTTTAACACAAACGTAATTATATTATCAGAATATTTTTGACGAGTACGAAATGTAACTGTTTGTACTTAACAATACACCAAATAACTTTTGATATTTAAATCGGTAATCATTGAACGTTGAATACCTTCAGTTGAGGCAAACCGGTTTTCTTTCATCGCCAATGCAGCTTAAAAAGTACAAATAATTGCATGCAAGTTTGACTTTTGGTTATACAAATTAGTGACAATTGACGCACAATTAGAAGATTCACTATTATGTAACAATTACCAACTGATTCTACGAACCAGATTTTTTGGATTTTCTTCATCTTGGCGCTTGTTGCACGCATATTGTATAAAATCACGTCCCATCACCAGTTACAGTTGTTTCGTTTCCACGACTTTCTCTAATAATGTCTGCAATACCGAATTCTGTATAATGGTTGATTATCTGACAATCGATGTGGGATTTACTCCGAATTTAGCCTTTAAAGACAATTAAAATTCGATTTTATTATCTCGGGTATTCCAAGTGATGTGTTTTTTTTTCAAATTTTCATGAAATCGCGCACTTTTTAATTATTTTCTTCTATTATTGTTCCAATTGGACAGTCTGAATGTAATCATGTATATGTTCTCTGAATAGTCGATGTTACTTAAAAACTTGTTCGTTGCAAACCAAATCATTTTAATACAAAACTCAATATTAATTTTTGCTCTTAAACGCGTCATATCTTTTGGTGAACGAAGTGTTATGGAATTTTTAAAGATTATCAATAGATGACGTTACAAATTCCTTTAGAGTCATTCCATTTTTTAGTGAATTAATTCAGAATTTGGTAACATTAATGACATTTAATATTCCTAAAATCAGGTTTTTTTCTGTACGTGTCGTGAAAGCCAAAGAGCATTTGCTTTTATTTTCATATAAGGTTGTTCCAAATTAATAAAACATAGTCGATCTTTGGTTTAACGAAGTAGCTTGGTACTGAAAAAACTCGTTAAATCGGAATTTCGTTATATTAAAACACGCTTACTTAAAAGTCTGTATGATATGATTAAAACTAAATTAGGTTTTGACATTTATTTATATAAAGTGTAATAAAAAAACAATAAAGAAATATATATGCCAGATGTGTAGGAAAAATTATTTTGTCATTTTTTCAACACAAAAACGCCCGAAATTTATTAAAAATGTTTTGTTTCCGAAAAAGGCTCACAATTATTTAATTAAGAAAAATATTATTTGCAACATCTTTTTGAAACTGTACGTCGTCTAATGGTTTTGAAAGCTTTATTTACACGATCGCTTTTAGGTCTTAAAAGAATTGCTTCATTTTCTTCATCATTGGCTAAGTTTACATTTTGATTTTAGTACAAATAATAGTTTCAAAATGTTTGAAATTTCTTATAAGGCTCGTGAAAATTCCTTCGCGATAGTGCATTCCAACACTTTATTATTTTCAAGTTCATTGGCTGCGGTTTCGAAATCAAATTAGACGGAAAAATATAGGTTCTACGACCTTTAGCCTTGTTTGTAGATCTTGAGAATGTACGGGACACTTATCAATTATTAGAACAATTATTCTATGTTGCTTGTTAAAAGTCCAACTTAAGCAAAAAATTCACCCGCTTCTTTGTCAAAGTCTTACTACTTCTAGTGATTTAACGTTTTCAAGGCATCTTGGATTTTTACTTTTTCCAAAAAGTTTCCATATTAGCACCTAACATAACGAATTTCTCTTTGCTATGCTTACCTCCCGAATATTAATCATCTTTAAATGTCACTGTTTTGTTTAATAAATATTTGCGAAAGATTCCGATCGTCAGCATTGAAAACAACCACAATCAATTTCATCTGTTCCAAAATAACCTTTTATGTCGTTAGGTTTTTTGAAATTATCACTCGTCTGAAAATTTGAGTCATTCAAAGTTGAAGCATAATATTTATGGAGTGAATTGTTTCACTACTTTTTTGTAAATTATTGAAAAGCCATTAGCAGTTATATTGAATTTAAATGTGCATTTTAGCACCCTTTCTAAAAAGTTATATATTTGCTTTTGGCATTTACGATAAACTGTTTTCAATTTACTATAAATAACAGACTGATTGTACATATGAAACACTTTTCAATTTACAGTCCTTTCTAATAAAAACAATGGGATTGAAAGGGTATTACCATTAATATTATAAACTGGCAATGCCCAATCATACTTAGTCTCTTATTATGTGGAAAGTAGTCCAACAGAACAAATAAATTCAAAGAACCACAAATAATAAAATACATGTAATGGGAGATGGGATTAGAATAAACTCTTATTTACTATTTTGGTATTTTTACTCTTAATATCTGAAGAAAGAGTACTTTATATCAAGACTTATTTCGTTAGATAAAGACAAAAATACATATACATATACAAATTTTTATTACATACAATGTTCTTTAAAATCAAGAATTCTATTGAATCGAAGTTTATAATATAACGATTCCACTGTATTTTCTCATAATAACTTCAAATTTACCAAAAGCTACGGTTTATTTGATTTTCAAACCAACTATTTTCCTTCGGAATCCACTATCAACTTCTTCACTGATCAAGACTGTTGCTACTGGATAACTTTCTGTGGTTGATTGATTCCAGTAATAAAAATATTATCGCAAACAATCATTATACCTAGCAAAACGCAACATGTCGATTATATTCAATATCACATCTAAGTATAGTATATATTTATTTTAATTCTAAATTAATAATAAATTCTTGTCGAAGTTCCAATATTGTTTTATTTGACAAACTACTTTCCTTTAGAAAATCAATTTCAAAATTATTCGTTATTATTACAGTTTTCGATTTATACTCTAATTTAAAAAACTGAAATACTAAATTAAGAAAATAATTGTTTAGATATTAAATACGTTTTATAGGACAAATTGATGCAATCGAATCTAACCGAACAACTTTTCTTGAGTGAAAAATAAATAATATTAGTATAGTTATTACTTTAAATTTTCATAGCCTGGGACAACTTGATAGATTCAGAAAATGCAGTTGATGCTCTGGTAGCCGGTTGTTCTTATTGCGAAACAAATCAATGCGGTTTGACCGTTGGTTTTGGGGGAAGTCCAGATGAATCGGGAGAAACTACATTAGACTCCTTGATTTTCGATGGGTAATTATCGATAAAATTTCAGAATTATTTACGCTGCCATAATATTACAGGGCAACAATGGATGCCGGAGCAGTTGGAGATTTGAGAAGAGTAAAAAGCGCTATGGCTGTAGCTAAACGTGTTCTACAATATACTGAACATACACTTATGGTGGGCGACCAAGCAACTGCTTTTGCTGTAGATATGGGATTTACTGAGGAGTATTTGGGCACCAATGTATCTCAGGGTATATGGCAGGATTGGAATGATAATAATTGTCAACCCAATTTTTGGAAGGTAATTATATACACCTGTTTTATGATGATATAATTATTCTTTAAATTTTTCTTTATCATCATGTAATTAGTGGACATTAAAGTGATAAACGCATATAAAAATAAAACATATTTTCAATATCTACAAATTAAAAAGAAATTTGAAATTTCAAGCAGTCCCCAATAAGTAGACAAATTTCTGCAATGCAGAGAAAACTCTCAAATTATAATTAAGATTTGAAGATTTCTTTCTGTGGTGTCTTTTCCACTATATAAAAACCACTATATAAAAATGGTAATGAAATTGCGCTATTAGGAATGTAGAGAGGTATTTGCAACTTTCAAAAACAATTTTTCAGAACCACCTTCTCTCTGTACTTTTACACTGCATCATTAAAAGTCCTAAGAATTTTTATTGGTTTCATCTTAAAAGCATAAAAGTGCTTGGAAAGGCTTGCATAGAAAAAGATCTGATAAAAGATTTTCATGCTGGTATCTAATAAAGACCAATAAAATTACAAAGCTCCGCCACGTTTATTAACTGCTCCACTTGTAGATCCAATCTGCATGATCAAATACGTTGAATTAGTTGATGTTTAACGTTGGCCGTTAAACATTTATTTGGTGCGGCAAAATGTTATTCAAGAGAGAAGATTTGGATATTTCCTTTGCAGACTTACATGGTTTAATGGGATTTCCTGCAATCGTATGTGCTTCATCTATCTAAGCAATTTTGTAATTAATTATAAACAAAGTCTCCGTCATTTTTTTGTTCACTATATGGCCTGCTTGAGTCATACATTTGCGCTTTCCATAAGTTTGTCATGTTTAAAAAATCAAAACTTTTATCTTCAAATGCCATAGGCACAGCTTCCAAATTACGATGCATTTTTAACTGATGACATAGTATTATTCAGAAGTATTTTTCAGCACAAAACACATTAAGACTTATTGTTTGAAAATGTGAATTCAAACCGGGTTTCTTCATACTTTCTTATTTTTTGATTAAGGTTCTTATTCTGATTTTGGTCAGATTTCATTTTGTTGGCAGAACATTTCTCAGTTGCATTTACTTCTGTCAATGTATGATCTTAAGAAGTGCTGGGTGATAATTATTCAATATCTGGATTTGACATTATAGCGTACTTTTTTTCAGACACTGCTGCATTTTAAACTTTCAAGTGGATTGTAGTTAAATCTAAAGATCGATGGAAACGTAAATTAGACTAAAACTACTTTAAATACAATTTTAATCACTTTATTTTTTTTAGAAAACTATGATGTTGACTATAACTAATAATGATAATCTCTAATTTTTCTCGCTTAATTTCACTATTTTTATTTTTTACTATTATGTCCTTTAGGAATCTCCTTTGTTTTACTTTGTAACACTTTAAAGTCTAATTTATTTATGAGAAAACAAGTAGCCTATAAACAAATTCAAAAACTAGTAATTATATAATATTAATAATTTAATAATCTATTTGGTTTTACTGCACTACACTTACTCGTATAGACTATATTCCGCCAAATCGTCTGTAGCCGTCAAAGAATCTCCAACAATCAACGTCCCAATGTAAATTCACATGTCAACATATTACAGAATCTGACGTTCCGACTGTACATTAGCTTACAATATGGAATACGGTAAGAAACAAAAAATAAAAGAATATTTTTTTGCTGCACTTTGTGCAAAACCACTGGAAGTACTGATGGCACCCTAGGATTCAGCGGCACGCACTTTGAGAAACTGGTTTATTGAAAGCCAACACTTATTTCGATCGTACGCAATACTCTAGAAAACTAAATCTTTTAGCGGGAATATTACATAACGCCATTACTGTTCTTCCGATTTGACAAAAATACCAGGATTAAATTTAAATGAAATTTATTATCAGTAGATAGT
Organism: Dermolepida albohirtum; assembly: GCA_031893035.1. NCBI lineage: Eukaryota > Metazoa > Arthropoda > Insecta > Coleoptera > Scarabaeidae > Dermolepida > Dermolepida albohirtum. Next base: position 180,262 of record JAVIWB010004270.1, on the reverse strand, counting down.
TGACCAGCACATGATGCTACACAAATTCGGGAATATCTACAATATGTTTTTCTAGACAAAGTGACAGCATCTCGTGGTGATATTAATTGGCCTGGAAAATAATCTGATTTTTCTCCGAACGATTTTTTTATATAAGATGTCAGGTTTTTGATATTCCAAGGCAACAAGCAAATAATCTAGAGAAATTGCATTTAAAAGTAAATTATTTATGCAAACAATTATAGAAGATGTATTTAATAATGCATAACGAAATTTTTACGATAGACTAGGGTATTGTTCATTGAATAGAGATTGTTTTGAACACGAACCTCGTTAATGTTTGTTGTACCATTTTCATCACTTTTCATCAATTTTTATTTTTAATAATACTTATTTTTATAAAAATTAGTATTTTCTGCTAAGTCATCGTTGAATAGAATCACAGGAATTCAAAAAAATTTCTGCGCCGGAGATATAGAACATCTATCTGCCGTTTGATGTAAATAACATAATTTATGACCTAATTGGTAAAGCAGTCGTCTGGCAAACGGCAAATAGAAGTTCGAGTTTTCCTGCAGCACAGAGATTTTTAGTTAATTTTTGTGACTTTAGTCAACGATGGCTTAGCAGAAAATAATAATTTTCATTAATTTTCCATCGTAAAAAGCTTCATTACATATTTATTATTAACAATTATTTTGATGTTCGACTTCGTGTTTTAAGAATTAATTTAATTTGTGATGATTATGACCTTATTCAATGTATTTTTCATTAATTTTTTAACTCGAACAATTTTCAATTTTCTTAACTTTGGAGTTGTTACCTTCTTTTTCTTATTCATAAAATTTTTTTGTTTAGATATATTATAGGCAACGAATTGTCAGTTGTTTTTAAATTATTGTTGCATTTATATATATTTACTTGCTTATAATTTTTTAACTTCTATTACCGTTTCAGTTAAATATTATTCTTGTAAATAAGAAATGTGATATTTAAAATATACATATTTCGAATTATGAAGTTTTATCAATCAAAGTTCTTTCTAGTAATACACATTGTTACACAAGTATAATGATGTTATTGATATAAATCGAATAACTTCCGGAAGTCGTGTAGTGAAAGATCCGTCTTCCGGCACTTTCGTGTCCACTGTGCTCTCATTTAAACGTCTTCTTACTGTATGTAAAGTATTTAATCAATAACGGGAAGTAGAATATTAAGAATGAACTAATGTAGGATGTCAAGAAACATTTAGTTCATGCAGTAAGCTAATATTAACTAGGGTCCTATCTATCGTTGGAATATATTCGGGAATATGCAATACATATATTCACTACAACTATACACTATCTCAAACAGCAGTTTTTAATAGCCATAGCTACATATTGAGTTGAATAGGTTCTTACCGAGCGAATTCATATTTTTTTCCTTATTAACGAATTATTTTTTGATTTTTTTTAAAGTTTTCTTTTAATATGTAAATATAGAATTAAAAACTTTGACAATTATTACTGTTTGATGCATTGTTTAATTTTTAATGTAGAAACGTATATACAATCTAGTTTTATTTTATTATTCATTTAAGCTCGGAACCGTGTAGCTTCGAGTATATCAAGATGTATATTATATCAGATTAATATTACATAATATTAATATTACTTATCTAATAAATTATGTTTAGCAATCGTGTGAAAGATCGCTGTATAAGTAGCGAAATGACATATTTATCCACTTGGAACGTCGCGTCGAAGTTTATAAATATCGAAAACTATTAATTATTATAGTTAATTGAAAACCGTATATACTTAAATACTCTAAATTATATAAGCAAAAATTATCGATTTTCGGATCTATGGTAGATGCCTTTGATTTATATCTGTGTAATTATTTAATACAAGTTTTTAAACTCAATCTCCAAGATCTCTGGAAAAATATGAAACGATGAAGTGCGGTATATTTAAAATAGCTCAGAAATATTTTAGTGATGGCGATAAAACTAGGATATGTTGACGAAGGTATATAAGTTTTTTGAATACGCATGCTGAATTATTGTTAAAGTATGCCGAAATTATAGACTGCCAAAGTGGACACTAATAATTATGGCGTGATTAGATGAAGGTTACTACAAATATCTCGGCAAAAATAATAAATTTTAAATAAAAATTGTTGTTTTTCAAAATATTATAATTTAACTATACTATAAATAAGAAACATTCCGATACTTAGAACTTGAGATTTATATATTCTAATAGCGTTTTCAAGTGTTATAAATTAGTGATCAGAAAAATATCAGAAATTTGGACAAAAAAATAAGAAATTAGTTTAACATTTTGGTCGTTCAAATAAACTACTCCGTGACAACTTGAATTGTCACGACGAAATATAATTCGCTCTATGTTATACTTCCCAATTTCAGAGATATTTTTAGCAAATTATTTTTTAATATAATTCTGTATTAACCATTCTTGTATGCTCTAATCTTAGAGTAGCAATACAGTCAATGACGTTAAAAAGCAAAATGCCTAGTACTAAACGACTTTGTTATTTTCAATCCATATTGAAGCCCAGATTTTCGTTTTCTTTTAGACTTAGACATACGAATAGATCAAAGGTTTATCGCGTGTTACGGGTAAGCCTTAAGACTGTGACAATCCAACCACGCATTTTCTTGAGCATTTCTTCGAATCATTTCTGATAGTTATCTAGTACAGAGCTTCTTTGCTTTCGGATGGTATCGAACTGAAAAATCCATGGAATGATGTCTAGATGACGCAGTTTCAAACTGTTTTCATGGTGTGCCGGCAGCTTGTCTCTCTAGCAGCGTCAATTGTGAAATTTCAGACCGTTACGTTTATTAGTTTCACTGTGACGAAGCTTAATGAAGAGCCTTCAGGAGTTCTTGACGAGATGGATAGTGTTGATATTCGTGGTGTCATTGAGTATTTTTTCTTGAAAGGCTTCTTCATTTTCCATATCTGTTTCACGTCGATCTTTAGGGATGTGATAGATCATATACCTTCCATCATTCTTTCATGCATGCCATCGATGTTCCGAACTATAATTTGAAAAGAAAACGTTTTTTATGAAGATAATACTTGAGATTGCTACATCTACTTTTGAATTATTTATTCGAATAGTTTGTTGCGTTTATTTGTACTTCGTTTTCTAAAACTGGAATGCGTTGTTTTATATAATATTGCTCAGTAAAATTATATCAGAAACCACATTCACGCGAAAACAGTTTCTTTTCTGTCACTCCCATCTAACTTGATCGTATTTTCAGTTTATTGACCCAACAGAAATATCAGCGTCACTTAAATTAAAATTGAAATGTGTGAAAACGAAGTAATTATACATATGTTACTTATTTAAACTGTATTACTAAATAAAAAGCGCCAAACGTGTATATTAATGAAAATGATAATAATCTGCACCTTCATACCTACCATATGCCTACATATTGTCAATTACTGGCGGTATTGGCAGACCATGAGTTATTATTACGCCTATTGTCCGTAGAAATATTTGACTATTGACATTTCTCTAAGACGAGAAGCAAAAATTTCGAAATACCTGTCCAGCAGTGACCTTGGACCGAACTTGAAACCCTGGACTGAAAAGTCTAAGGAATGATGGCTAGATGACGCAGTTTCAGACTGTTTTCATGGCGTGCCGGCAGCTTGTCTCCCTAGCAGCGTCAGTTGTGAAACTTCAGACCGTTACGTTTATTAGTTTCATTGTGACGATTGCTTTATTAATAGCCTCTAGGAGTTCTTGACGAGATGGATAGTGTTGATATTCGTAGTGCCCTGAGTATTTTTTCTTGAAAGGCTCCTTCATTTTCCATGTTGATAAATGAACCTGTGAGTTCAAATGTAGTCATCAACTATTAAAGATACACCACGCAGTAAATGTCCGAAATCTGACACCACACTGGAAATTGTTGTCGCTTGAAAACATCTAAGGCAGCGGAGGCTGTAAACACCTCTAAAGTATGCGCAACATATTGAATGAATAATTGGTTATGAAGAAGCTATACAAAAGGTGAATGCCACTACTGTTTAGTGTTGATCAAAAATTGGAGCGAATCAAAACTTTATGCATTGATTTATCACCAAAGATAAGATTTGAATTCATCATTATTTGTCCGAAGCAAAACGAAAGCTTAAAGAATGGCGATACAGTGATTTTCCTCACCTAAGAAGTCTGTTTTATTTGCAGGGAGGCTAATGACTTACATCTTCTTTTATGCAAAAGGTATTCTTCTTGTTGATTACCTTCCAAGAGGCCAAACCATCACAGGTGTATACTAAAAGAGTTTTTAGACAAATTAAGCAAAAAATTAATGAAGAGTCTGCTGATTTGACCAAGAAATAAATTATTTTCCACTAAGACAATGCACAGCTTCACACATCTGTTGTTACTATGGCAAATCAGGAATTAGATTTCGATTTGTTACCATACCCGACTTATTCTCCGGATTTGGTACCGTCCAAAGCCTAAAAAAGATACCTAGCAAATCAGAAATTCTCAACAATGGTGTTATGCTGCTATAGGTTGTTATTTTAACGAACTTGAGGAGTTCTAAATTTTATCAAGTCATAGAGACTTAATAATTTACCTTACAAATACGTACCTGTATACATTTCTTCCTTTCCCTAAAAAGTTACCTACAAAACCAATATTTTAGAATTTCTATTCCTCTTATTTCTGTCAATTAAATTAATGGCATTTTCCCTACAGATGGGGAATGTGAATAGCATGGATATATTTCTCGTTCAAGTTCCTTTTATTTTGAAAGTTGGGGAAACTCTCAAATAAATACTTATCGATTAAATTTACTACAAACAACGTTCTTTTATTAATTAAAAAAGTATTATCACTAATGAAAGCCTTCGTCTATTTTTTTTTATTACATACACATTTCTTTTAACAAGAAAATGCAATTTATTATTCATTTTCAACATTTATATTAAGATAATTTTTAATTTTTTGTTACGTTAGAACGTAGAACCAGATCCGAGTACATCATGTGGTCCATATTCGCCAATATCAATAAATACAGTTGCGCATTCAGGCAAGATACAACATGATGTTGGCCGAATTGACGTTAAAATCAATCACGATACAATTTGCATGGTTGTATTGAGTGATGATGGTAATATCGTTGGTGGTACTTCTACAAATGGATTAAGACATAAAATACCGGGGTAATTATGTTGATTTTGGAGAAAAAAGTATAAACATGTGTTTTTAAATTTAGGAGAGTTGGTGATTCTCCTGTTCCCGGGGCAGGTGCATATGCAGACAATTCTGTTGGTGCTGCATGTGGTACTGGTAACGGAGATGTTATGATGCGATTTTTACCCAGGTAGGTAATGGAGACATTTTTTTAATTTTCGCAAATTTTATTAGATGAATCACTAATTATATATATATATTGTAAATTACAATTGTTTCTAAAAAAGAGGTATTCTCGAATACTATTAAATATATTTTATTTATAACAATTTAACCATTGATACGAGATTAAATTTAAGAGCTAAGATAAATTAATTGAGACAATTTTAGTAGAAATAGTTACCAAATTATGGTTAAAAAAGATATACACCAGTTGTAGCACACAATAAGATTATTCTATAACCAACGTATTGCCTTACTAAAAACTGAAAGTATTTATTTTATGTCAGGTAACATCTGAACATGTGTTGAACATTGTAAATTTTTGTTCTCTTTACTTTTTTAGCTTTTTAGCTGTTGAAAAAATGAGGGAAGGTCTTTCGCCAACTGACGCAGCGCAAGTAGCAATTGCACGAATAGCCGTCGCATATCCCAATTTTTCAGGAGCCGTAATTGCTGTATCAGTCAATGGAGAATATGGTGCTGCTTGCAACGGTATGGCGGAATTTCCATTTTCTCTGAGGAATGATAGTCTAGATGAAGCAACTATATTTACAGTAGATTGTACAAATGTACCATAAACATGATTATTGTAATACTAAACAACAATAAATAGTTTATTAGCTTAACTTAAGATGTGTATTATTACGTTGTTTAGCACCATTATTAAGTTGTAAATAAATTAGTATTCATTCATATTTACATAAAAGTACATTATAAAAATTGTATTTAATCCAAGAGAAGATAAATTTAACATATACATACATACACAAGAGTTAATATATGAATGTATGTACACATAAAGTGAAAAGCTTTAATAAGTGGATAGACAAATTCTAAGTAGCTGGTCGATTGTAATAAAGCGGAGTTACGTTTTACTACACCTCGAGATATAATAAGGTGGTGTTACGTTATGCTACCCCTTGAGTTCTCGTGACGACAGAGATATGAAGTTTCTATTATAAGTAGATTTTAATTAAAGAATTATCTAGTATATTATATTTATAGAAATAATAACAAATATACATTTAAGGTAATATGTATATAATAGCATTGGAAAACTGAAAAAGTACAATTTGCTGCAAGGCTATTATTAGAGACTTTTAACTATCTTAATTATCTTTGAATCACCAGGTAATTTCCCTGATAAATGTTCTAGTGATAAATTTTTCATCATCACTTCATAACAATAAGTAAATAAGAAACTTTACAATAATTTTCAAAGTACTTATAAAATTTTAAATTTAAGAGAAAGAAATTTAATTGTCAGAAAAAAATATTAATTTTTAAATAAAATTGAATTGAATCGATTGAAAATGATAAGAAGTTCTAAAAAATTTATTATTTACTAAATAATTTTATGTCTGACAGATAATAATGTAATAATACAAAAAAGAATATGCCTTCTTAATATGCAATTTTTCGACGATTGATATCACCAATTCTAAATGACCACCATTTAAAAACTGATCAAACCATGAAACAAATGATATGAATTGCGCAGGCGCCAACGGTCGATTGCTTGCGTAGATCGTCCAGTTCATACAACATTCAGTATGTTAGAGAAAGAGGATTTACTTTCAGATATATTGTTGCTATACCTAACGTATTAGGCAAAGACGAAGCATGCGAGATCGTTACTTAGAAAACGAATATGAATATACTTTAGCTATTGTTACAACCATATATTCCACTGTCCTTATTTTACAACAGCGTCATAAATCTCTAGGACGCTACCTTTAATTTCTATATTCATCCTGATGTTTTCACGGTCACCATACAGGCTTTTCGCCTGTTGCAAGCCAACCGAGAGCCAATCTTGCTGGACCTTGTAAGGACCGGCAAGATACACGACACGATTCCTGAAAAGTCATCAATCCATGTAATTGTTAATATCAAAAACACTTTGTTGATCACAACTTTATCTTAAAAACTACATATACATACAGACCAGTGTTTCAAGTATGGCGGTGGTATTTTGATTGTGATTCTACTTTTTCCAAGATATTTGATATCAGTCTGTATATGTGTATACAGGTAAGTACCACGTGTATGTATGACTTTTTAGTAGATGATGCGATACCAAATTGCAAGAAAATATCCTAAATCTTGTTATTATTGGGAAGTCATTGTATTTATACAGGGTTGGACGCAGAAACTTCATTTTTTGGAAGGCGAATGCAAAAGTAGTGCTAATAGGTAAAATTTATTTTTTAACGAAAGAACATAATTTGAAGTTTTAAATCATGTAGTTTTAATCAAAATATCTTGAAGGTGGTGGCCACCGTTCTCTATGTTCCGATGCAACCGATCGTAATTTTTGCCTTGTCTTTACAATATACATTTTAGACAATGTCCAGTCTCTTCAATATTATCAACAGATGATCGTATGACAATAGTTGCCCTCCTTTGTTCATATTATTTGTATTTACTTTTTCCAATTCTTTGTAATGATAATGATACACCTCATACCATTCAAGAAACAGTCGATTATTTTCGAACTAGAGGTGTCGAAATAATGTCATCCTGTTTTTGCCTCAATGATTTTTTATGTTTCCCACAAAAATAAAATACGTAGTCACCGTTTTTCCCGTCTTCAAGAAGCTGTTAATGCATTTAAGTCACACATTTTGTGTATAACAACTTCAGAATGGAATAAGTATTTCAGTGATTGGTTTAAGCATATGAAAAAGAACATAGAGTGTAATTGTATTTCGGAAAGGAATAAAGCCATTTATTTGCGTATAAAATATTTTCTGTAGTTACTCCAGACATTTTTCGATTAATCCTTGTATATACATCCCTAATTAAGGATTAAATTAATAAAAGTACTTCTTTACTCGATATGACTAGTGTATTAATTTTTGAAAAATAAATTAATGTAGTTTTAACACTTTATTCAAGCATAATGACACAATTAATACAAAACACATATCTTGTACATTTGACAAGGAATAAAAATGCATCCATCATCGCACAAATTGAATTTTAAATGAAAACATTTATTATGTATCTTCTCTAAGCACATCTAATAGTGCTTTCTACTGGTTGCGTTCAGATGCATTTAATACTGTTTTTGTTATATTTGTCAATGTTTTGTTTCTTACAGGGTTGATTACACTCGCACCGAGTGTTAATAAAGTGGATTTCAGCTTTTTAATTACGACTAGTTCAGTGTAAATATGGTCGACGATTTCCACTGGCAGTGTAACTTTTAGAGCCAGATAATCGTATCTGTCCGACAGGAGCGGAGAGTATATATTTGTGATGTGTAGTTTAGGAATGAATCGGCTCCCAAGTTGCGGTTCATTCAGAGAAAAGTAAAAGCTGCTTTACTATTACATGTTGCTTCTCAGCTCATATTTGTTTGTATGAAATATGATATTCTACACAAATATAGACAAACATCTAATTACCTTTTGCTAAACTATACATATAAATTCGGCAGCTCATTTGATGTACTTCGTACAAATTCTCCCATATACTAAACTGGAGAAAATTCACGAAGCATAGGACTTTATGGAATTTATTAGAGGGATGCAGATAAATTTACTTTATAATGACAAGACGTGATGAAATAGTTTTTATCTTTGTACATACAGTTCTTTAGACGTATGTGGGAAGTCCCTATCATGTTATACAAACTAAATGTACATGTCTTGTATAATACATTGTAAAATCAACTTATCTGTCTCGTTTTGATATATTGCACAAATCCAATGTTTCCTGACCTGTACTCCAGTACGGTATGTAGGTAAAGGTATACACTGTTAAAAAGAGCACGATATAGATCAACATAAAGAATGGAATTTTTGGGACTTCAAAATGTAATATTCAATCATATGTTATGATTTGGTGAATACAATACCATCGCTGTTTGTAACGCTTGAATTAACGAAGTTTTCTTTAGTATAATCATCATGAATATGGTTGCAAAGGTAGAAGTTGAATAAATATAGAGTACTGACTATTGTATATCAGAAATATCGGAAAATCTTTTATTTTATATACATACACAAATTAACATATGCATATCGAGAAATTTAATTCGTTTTACCTATTATTAAAAGTACGTGTAGAGAAAACGATGGAATGGTCTGATTTGTTATTCAATGAGAAATAGAGGAATAAAGATAATACTGTCATAAGACATCCGAGTTAGTTGTATTTAAGGACGATCGTTTCACTATTGAATATTAACACACAATTAACTTTCCATGTGGTATTTCTTCTTTTTATGTAAAACTGTTCATAGAAACCTTCAAGTAAGTATATAAAGTTAAGCAAATAGAAAGAAAAGTGTGACTTCAAATAGTAATTTATTTCAATACTATGAAACTTTGTAAAGGTGCAAGTATGTTCCGATAAAATATAAATATTCTATAGAAAGCAAATAAAAATCAGAATTTCTTTTAAACAAAAAAATATATATGGAAAATAAAAGCAAAATTTTATTTTGCTAAAATTTCACTAGAATCTACCAATTTTGAAAATTCGAAGTGATTTCAAAGACAAAACACTCACATTCTTCACGCCGCTTCGGCCTAGAACTAGGACATCACAGCTCAATTGAACCATCTTATTGAAACGCATCTTTACAAAGATCCAGCGTTGAAGAATCGTATCCTTCGAATGAATCGTTTTGCCCTTAACTAGTATGTACCGATTCGATATCACGCATTCGCTCATATCGGTTGTCGCTGCATGACGCTACTGTCGGGTAAACACAACTATCTAGCCGTAGTAATTTTATGAGACTAAAATAGTAATCATATACATTCACTAAAAATTCAGTAAGCACTAAGAGCAACCAGCAGAAAACGCTATAAAAACACATCATGAACAGTAAGAACATCAATATCAGGAAAGAATTATAGGAGAAATACATTTCAAGACAGGAAGGCCAGTTGTCAAGTAAGGGTAATATTATTAAGTTGAAGTTACCAATTATTATGGATTTCCTAATTTTATTATCATTAGAGGATTTGAGAATTTTATCGTTAAATTCGCCAATTTAGTACTAAATTTCACGTAAATGTTAATATTAATGTTAATAATACTGTGTAAAAATAAAAACCTTGCTGTAAGGAATAAAAAAATAGCTCTTCTTTATTATAAAAATAAAAATTAACCTATATCACAAAATAAAATCATTTTCAAACAAAATACCATATCTTATAGTAACAAGTAGTTGTTTACTGGTTATGAAATAATAATTTCCTAAAATTACAGTATCCAATATAAATCTATTGAATTACTGTTGTCTTACAAAGATGTATCTTCTTGATTGATAATTAAATTTGCGTCTTGGGATTCGAAATTGACGGAATCAGTCTTATCAATTCTTTCGGCAGGTTCGTTATTAACGTTACTTTTGGAAACTTCTTCTGATATATCCACTAATTCTTCAGAATCTTCTACAGTAATTACGTTATCCTTTAGCGTAGTGTACGTAAGTAAAATGGCGTTTTCTAAATCCTTGTTTCCTGATTTTTCGGCTAATTCCAAAGCGAATTTGAGTGTTTTCGCATCTCTCCTCTTAATTAACACTTTAGCGGCTTCTTCGTATTGTTTCAAAACGATATAGCTAAAATACGTATATTAAAATTTATAGTTTACTAGACAACTAAAACTAAAACAGTTCGAATATGTTTTTGATATGTATAGTGTAGTAATTTATATGAGTTTTGAGAATAAAATAATTTAAAACTTCTATTAGTAAAAATTTGTTGCTCTGCTCCCAGAATAACATAGATAGGAACAAGAGTGCTCTCGCGATATACTCAAATAGGCCTGATATTCAGAAGGATTTAAAACCGAAGCTCATTGGAGCGGGCGTATACTAGGAGCGTAGCTTTTCCCTGAGAGAATACACATCTGTATGCCATACAAGGCTATGCAATTCTGACATGTGCAGTTGAAATTAATAGAATAGCTTGCTCACATAAGCGGATTAATATTCATATAGATAGTCACTCATTAGGAGCATTGAGAAGCCTTAAGATTACATCTAAACTAGTGCAGTAATGTCGCCGAGAACTGGCACAGTTCCAGGACGCTAAAGTGGCACCAACCTGAACATTTTAATGAGCTTGTTTAAGAAGGATCGGCCTCACTATGTTAGAATAGCCGAGAACCTGTACAGGAAGCGCCTAAGTGCACTATCCAGTAACGAACAGGTAGATAGACCAAAGCTCAATGTAAAACGTACTATAAAAAGTAATAAGTAAAAACGTGGTAAAGCCGAATCATAAAAAGGCAAGATCGAGGTATTATTTTTGTTGTAAAGTATCTACTTGAGAATAATCAGAGGATAATTCACATGCCACGCGACTGAAAGATGATTCTTACATAATATTGGCAAATCTGATATAATGGGGATCTAATCGCAAGTTGCAACAATATACTCTAGAAACTGTTGACTGGTAGCGCAGCGATAAATTACTGGCACGCACTATGAGCGCGGGCATAAATAATAACTTCTAGATTGTCAATGCCTCCAGTAATTGACATCAAGCTGTTTGGGGATGTAAAGGCATGGATTATTATGATTATTATTGAACTGTCAACCACATTTTGCAAGAATGTGAGGCATTGGATGAAAAACCTACAGTAGACGCGACTGGTGGAGCCGACTGACACTTTTCAAATGATCGTAGATTATGGAATGGAGACAGGAAGACTAAAGTGAAACAATTGAAAAATGTTATTAATTACCCAAAACTTACAAGCTTAATTCTTGAAAATTGTATCAGAAACATGGCCTCCATTTAAATCAATGCAGTGTTATAAGCGCCTAGTGATGTATTTAAATCGAGAGATAACATTTTTGAACAGTCCGTGAACAACGGCCATACTCTTTTGCGCGGTGTGATTTTTAATCTCCTGTAAATGAAGGGTTTTCGGGTTAATGCCTTAATCAAAGTGTATCAACATAGCGACATACTGTTTTGAATTAATAGTCACTCTTTCTTTATGGGCACTAAACAAAGAATGAGTCTACAATCCCAAAAATATCCACCACACATCAAACCATCACATCGAGAGTGTGCAATGGCTGACCATATTTCCCTCTCCGTCGCTCAAAACAAGCCATTGCGCTTGCATGTGTTAGTACACAAACCAGGTATTATCCAACTTGAATGTATCGATTTAATTTAAAAAAACTGCTGTAATATACATTGTAATAAATTGTTTTTTAAATTAGTGTTTTACATGAAATTAAAAATCTGATGAGTTCAAGGAGAAATTAACATTCATCACTAAAATAGTGATGATTCAGTAAATAAGGTCACAATACAATAGATTTGTTTGTAGAAAAAAAAATTTTCAAAAGTCAAAAAGAAAATATAAAGCATATCTCTGGCTTACGAATGCCAAGGATATAATTTATATTTTCCTTCTGACTATTCCCGAGGATCATAGTATTTTTCCTGATGCATGTTAAAATGTCATAAACATTCAAATCTAATTTACTCGATATTGCTTGAAGAATGTCTTAAAGTATAGTTACATTCTAACAAATTATATTTAAAATAAGAAAAAAATTAGTTACCATTGCGCAGCTATTTCGTACACACCGTTATCGGTGGCGAATATTGCCCACTTCTTTAAAATTTCGTCTATTGTAGGATCATTTTTGGCTAGTCTGCATTTTGCTAAAGCCAAGGCCTCTCTGAATAATGTGGCACCACAAAGAACATTTATGGCTTCTTCAATTTTATGGCAGGCTAGCAGATATGATGCCGTTTCAAAAGGGTCTGATTTACTATTTTCTAGAAGTTTGGTTGAATATACTTCGCACGCTTCATGCCAAAGCCTAAGAAATGAAAACAATTACATTTGAAATGTTTAGTTTTAGTTATGCTTTCACAACCGCAAATTAAAACTTTGTAATACATATGGGATTGGCTTATATTTAGAAAAATGAAATTGGAGGCACTTGCAATATCTGTAGAAACTACCAATTTGTCTATATTAACACATTATTTTTTACGAGTAAGAGAAAAGAACTTGCAGAATTTGATTATATATACTATCCTAAATAAATTGAAAAATACAAAAAATATTTTCAAGAACTTATTTTTTCATGAAATGCACTCTTATATATTATGAACTATGTGTTACAAAGTTTAGAAGAATAAGTAGAGCTGTCAAGTTGATCTGGGTACCATAACCGGTCACATTGGAGTAAATAATCAATAAATGTTGATAAAGAAATAAGCTAATAATCGTTTTATTTTTCTGCGTTGTTCCAACACGACTTTCCAAGCGTACTAGAAAATCATCTACACCCGTCGTCTAGCGAAGTATTCCGGCTCATGTAAGTACCTAACTGCCATTACAATTGTCATTTTTTTAGAACCTTTACGGTGCTCACACAAGGACATTTGCTGCACTCGTTAAAAAAAAACTATTACCTGTATCACGTACAACAGATAACTGGACTGAAACAGTTTCTCATATTAACTTCACTTTTTAGGATACTGGCCTAAGTTTCTTGTTATACTGACTGTAAATACTTATGAATTATCAGAAATTTAGAAAAGAGGATCACTTCATTTCTTTATATTTGTAGCTGTTAATTATCCTTATCACTGTGAATTAAATCTTAAGATCTCAAGATAACATGGCAGAAGTGAAACTTTACAAGGGGTACTATGACGTTTACAGTAAAAGATATTGAGAAATAATTGCAGTAAGTCATAACAAGATAAGTTTCATTTTATATAGAGTTTTATTTATTTTTATTGAAGAAATTGTATAGTGTCAAAAGCAACCAAATACTTACATGGGTGATACCATTGGAGCCATGCTAATGAGCCAAGGATTCACGGTTCCATTTTTTATTGATTCTTTAAGCGTATTCGCAATATCACCTTTCCATAATGATATGTGCTGGCAACATACATATTTTTTCTTCTCTGCCTGTGTTTCTTCTAAAATATCAAAATAGTGTCAATTTACAAAAATCTATACGAACATGTCTAAACCAGGTATAGGCAAACATTATTGATTTCCGAGATGAACTATCATTATTTTCTCGGCAAATTAAGAACCAACCTGAGTAGATTTTATCAAATATATTAAATACATGAATAACAAATTGTTAGTCTTCATTTTATTCATTAGTTAGTACTTGAACCATCCTTTTATTTTACATTTTATTATCGTATATTGAACATATTTATATTAACTTTATTGACACATTGATCTTGTATGTAGGTTAGGAGACTTTTGATTGACAGATACATGTAAAAGGTGGTTGATACCGCAATTAGTGCATCAATCTAGGTCATACAAGGTGGCTCAAAATTACCGAAGGGGTTTGAATTCTTTATAACTCTTTTATTATATATATTTTTTATTTCTTTTCAGTATTTTGTAAAGAAGACTTGGGGAATTTAAAATAGAACAGTATACAATTGAACAACGTGCCCAAATCGTTGAACTTTATTTCTCAAATCAACGGTCCATTGTTTTGACTCAGCGTGCATATCGTCCTTATTTTAATATGCGGGTTGAACCCTCAGAGTCAACAATAAACTGTCTGGTTGCAAATTTTCAACAACAAGGGGCAGTAAGGAACCTTCCTGGTGCCGGCAGACGACGAACGGTGCACACGGATGACAATATTGAACGGGTACAGGAGAGTATTCGGGAAGATGGAGAAATATCAACCAGGAAACGTTCGATACATCTTGGCCTCTCACGAGGGTCGCTGCAGAGAATTTTGCATACAATAAGAATGTTTCCATACAAAATTTAGCTTCTCCAAGAATTGAAACCGACAGATTACCAGCAACGGCTTGATTATGCAATTTATTTTCGGCAAAAAGCAGAAGAAAATCATGATTTTATTCATAATTTAATTATGAGCGACGAAGCCCATTTCCAATTAAATGGGTTCGTTAAGAGGCAAAACTGCAGGATATGGGCTACGGAAAATCCAAGAGTAGTTCAACAGCGACAATTACACCCTCTTAAGTGTAGTGTTTGGTGCGGTGTTTCGTCGGAAAGGATAATTGGCCCATATTTTTTTGAAAATGAACACGGTGTCGCCGTTTCCATCAGTGGTGTTCGATATCGGACAATGTTGGAAAATTTTTTAAGGCCAGCCGTGGAGAACCATCCGCAAGTATTGTTCCAACAGGATGGAACCACAGCGCACACTGCGAGGGACACAATGGCTCTTTTACGCAACATCTTCGGTGAAGGAATTATTTCGCGTACAAGCTATTTTAATTGGCCTCCGCGTTCACTGGATGTAACCACTCCAGACTTTTTCCTTTGGGGTTATTTGAAAGGAAAAGTCTATATTAATAAGCCTA
Source organism: Dermolepida albohirtum (assembly GCA_031893035.1). Taxonomy (NCBI): domain Eukaryota; kingdom Metazoa; phylum Arthropoda; class Insecta; order Coleoptera; family Scarabaeidae; genus Dermolepida; species Dermolepida albohirtum. The sequence continues at coordinate 164,552 of JAVIWB010004270.1, read as the reverse complement.
AAACCATCCAACAATTAAAAAAAAATATACGCGACCAAATCAACAACACAACACTTGACGTTTTGCGAAAGGTTATGGAAAATGTTTTGGAAAGAGCACGAATATGCGAAGCAGAAAATGGCCACCACTTGCGAGATATAATTTTTCATAATTAAATTAAAAATATTCTCGATTAATATACTGTATTTAAAAAAAAATTATAATTATGTCTTAAATAAAAAGTTATAACGAATTCAAACCCCTTCGTAATTTTGGGCCACGCTGTATATATATATATATGATCCAGAATATAAATATATATATTGGGTTGACAACTAAGTACTTTCGGTTTTTACTGATAGAGAGCGTTGCTTTGTTTTTTGTATAACGTATGTTAGTGCTGTACTTATTCATATATAAAGCATTCAAATTATTTAATTTGAATGCTTTCTTTTCCACTTTGCCCTCTGTTCCACAAGGTTCATATTTAGCCTTTTTTAATTTTCCTATTTCACATGTCTTTGTCTTATCCAATATTTGACTATACCAATGACCTAAAAGAGCGTCATCTTGGTATGCGGTGTTACTATAATGCAAATTAATGTGTAAATACGTAACAAGTATTAGACAAAGCTGAATTAAAATTTGTTGGAATTTGTGAACAGACAGCAAATTTGAGCTTGCTCATATGTGGTTTAAGACATAAGTACAAATGTGTTGGACATAGCAAAAAATGACAAAACGATAACTCTACTTACGTTCTAAATTAAGTAATTCAATTACATTATTTTTCTCGCCGAATAATTTAGTAATATCGAAATAGTTATCACTTTGATCTTGAGCTTCTTCAGTATCTTGTGAAGGTTGATAATCCTCATTATTAGATAAGGAAAATAAACGCTTGCAGTCTTCTAATATTGTACTCATATTATTTTGAGCTTTTGCGGTAAGATTTAACATAACGCCGCGTTTGACCTTAACAGCAGCCTCATCGTCTTCGCTATCTTCTACCTTACGCCTTTTCGATTCATGTTTCATCTTAGAATGCTCTTTATACATTTGTGTCAGATCTTCAAAGAAAAGTAAAATGTAAGCAATTGATAAAACTGTACACTCTTAGTATATTCAAAAATTTTGTAAGAAAAAAATAGGTGTGATTGATTAAGTACCCGATTAAATTTTTTCTGGGTTGTATATAATTCAAAGAAAGGTGCTATCTAAAAACTATATTTTCATATGAAAAATGTTTTGAAAGCTTCTCTTGAGTTTCTGGTCTCGAATTGCGTCTTCGGCACCGCTGCTTGTTTTGCCGATGTTTCGAGGATGCTTCTTATTGTACTAGAACTGAAGGATCGCCAGTTCAGGAAGGCGCTATGTAGGAGTTGTTTCGGGTCACAGGAGCGTTCTGTTTATGGTGGGGTGGTTTTGAAAGGAAAGTTTACCATGTTTTGTGTGAAGGGTTTTTAGATTTCTATGAATTCTAGGATGTTGTGGTGTAATAGTATTGGTTGCAGGATCAAATCTTTGAATTTACTGTCCAGTTGCCAACCTTAGGTCAGCAGGTGCATATACGGCTGCTGCTTTGTCCCTGCAGAATTGCGTTTAAATATTGCTGCTCATTCGAATAATAACGCGGTACTCTTCAAGCGTAAAGCATTTTAATAGCCGAAAATCATGTAAAATCTAGTGGATAAGATCTATCGTGATCTTTGTAATGTCAGCTAAACCAGATATTTTCAGTCGGCGGTCGTTCAATCGACGTTGTGGATTCTTGTAACGATTTCATTAGTCGTAGCGGTTTTTTGGGGTTCCGAGCGTTTATCATCCATGATGTGCGACCACGTTTAAATTTAGCAATCCATTTCTTTAGGCGTCGAGAGCAGAAGGGATGAATCCTTTAACAGTTTCGTGCATAACATTTACATAAATTTGTTTTATTTCAAATTAAGTAACGGCATCTTTCCTTACCGAGCGTAAGTGTGAGTTAGTAGGCATTTATTTCAGTGCTTAGTTGTTTGTGTATCATTCAAGGTGGATGATTTTAACTTTAGTGAAGTTAATGCCCTAACTTTTTATGGAAAATCTAAACAAAACTTAAAAAAAATAATAAACTAAAGTACTTCCCAAACATTTTATGATATAGAGATAATGTGTATATACGGCATAAAATTTTATGATAGATAAGGATAAATATATCTGTTTGATATAGTGGAAACTATGCAGTTTTTTTTTTACTTCCTAGACTTATCTTTTATGAAGAAGTGGAAGGAAATATTCATATTATATTTATAAAAGTAACAGTGATAATGAAAATATCACTCTTAATTTGCCAAATGGGTCTTACATTGAATCGGACGATAATGAAGTGATAGCGAGGATACTGTACCTCTTTTGCAATTCATAAATAAAATGAGCAAGACCACTAGTACAGGGATGAAAGACCAACAGAAAATTGAATTTGGCACAATTACAATGTGCTAAATACAATATTTTCTGTCACTTTGTAATACCTTGTAATATGCTATATCAGCAGGTACGTTTGTATGGGAGTTTTGACGAAGCATTACGAATAAACTTAATGGTAAACTCAATTTCGGTCAACGGTATGAATTTATTTTAAGTTATTTACACTCCACAACAACCTGGCAATACCAAAAAACAACACAAATAACTTCTAAAAAGATGGCCTTTACTCATGAGACTCCAAGAAAATTTTTTATCTGTGGCCAAATCTGAAGAATAGAAGGCAGTAAATGAGCAAATCCTTTTTCTAAAAGGGCAACTATCAATAAAACAATACTTACTAAAGAAAATTGAAAAAATGGGAAGAAAAAATTTGGGTCAGAGCAGAGATTACCGGTTATATGAACAAATTTGAAGTATATGAAAGTGTTTTTTCGTCTTGTTGAGGATATATATGAAACAAAAATCACAAGTTACTTTCCTCTATACCACTAGAAGAGCTTAAAAAAGCAGATTTGAAAAACAGAAATGTTACGATTAATTACTCTTGTGAGCGCGGTAAATATTTTATTGTCTGACAAAGACTTAAAGTAGCAAGGAAGTATTTGTATTACTATATTACACGTCGCAGGTATGTTGAGAGTAAATGCATTCGAATTGTATGAACTTTTTATTTTTGAATTTTATTTAATATTCCGAACCTACTGCTGATAATGAATCCCAAACAAAACCAAAACGTTGGTGCAAATCTTTCAAAGAGTTATTTCTAAAAAGAAGTCATTTCCTGTTAATATTTGCAACAAAAATATGGGTGGGGGTCGATCTTTTGGACTAGTACTTCTTTTACGAAGAAAACCAAAACGTAGTAAGTTCGAGTTTTCATGCATTTCTTGAATGTAACTATTGCAAATGTTTGGATACTCTATAAGCTATTTGGCAATAAAAATGGAGATTTGTTGAAAATTCAAAGCCAGTATGGGTCGAGGATTGATAAATATGGGCAACAACGATGAAAATAAACGAGGTAGACCTAGGCCAGCCACGTCTCTCAGAATATTGAGGAAAAGAAAAGAGTTGTCATCGTACGACAGACGATATACGAAAATATGGGGTGGATCATTGGTCAAAACTTACAGATGACAAAAATGCAAGATGCAACCGACCTGCTACTTCAAAAAAACAGAATATATTCCTACAAATATATTCTGTTTTTTTTTTGAAGTAGCAGGTCGGCGGCATCTTGCATTTTTGCCATCTGTATGTCAAGGAGCATGTTGTCCAGACTGTTTTCAGTATTTTTATAAAATTACAAAATGACTTCTTAGTTGCATGATCTCGTGTGGTTGAACACAAACCTTCGTTTTTTTCGGTAAGTGAACCTTGATATTATTACGATCTCAAAATATCTTAAAAAAGGATCTTAAATATTTTATTTAAAGAAAATACAAAGAGATTAATCTTTGTACTTTTCTTTAAATAAAATATTTTCTGGAATGTGAATACTTTATTAAAAAATTATGCAAGGGAAAATTAACGTGGAATCCAACTCTTCTTTATATCCGTCTGCGTTAAATCCGTTAAAACAAAGTACATATATAAGAGCTCCAACTTTGATTTCATCCATTTTTCACAAAATGTCAAAACAAGTAAATAAATGCAGACGTCTGAAACAGCAAGCCATCTAAGGATCATATTTGCCATAATCAATTACTTGTACTTGCGCAGACCGAGAACATTCCGAACCCTTTCATATTAATACAAATTACTCAATTTTAACAAAGCATGAAATTGTATCATATTATTTAAATAAATGAAATAAGATGGCGTATTTATATATCGAACCATAAAGAAATTACTACGTCTATGGTAATGTAAACAAATTCTCTAATATCTAAAATGAAACTTTCAACTTCCAGCAATAATCTACTCTATCACTTTTTGCAATGAAGATCTATGCACTATTAATCGAGAAGTACACAGAGTATTTATGATATTTGTCGTAATTACATTAACAACGTTTTGTGTCTGATAGGGAAATATATACTTGCTTTACTGGGTTTTAACATTCTTAAAAGCTATTTCAAAAAGTTATAATGTGTACTAATCAGATGAAGTTAAAATGTTCCACCTGAAAATGATTGCAACAATCAAATAAATAAATATTATTTGTCAAATTATTTATAAAGAAAAGGAGTTATTTAAAAAAGTACACTTCTTATATGGTATAATATATAAAATCTAGGTCATTTTTACCTGGCTTAGTCATCGGTTGATTTTCTGTTATATTCCAAATTCTGATGCAATTATCTTTTCCTCCCGATATAATAAAATCTTTATCTAAGGGACTCCACAATACAGTCAGAATCGCCTCTACGTTATGCCCCGTAAACGTGGAAATAATAGTTTTGGTTTGAATATTCCAAACCTACAAAATCACGTGGATATTGATATATAAAGAATGAAAACTTTTACGGTAATTACGTGAGCAACTCCGTCGTCTCCCCCAGAAATCAACTTAGCACCTTCGTAGGAACTCCAACATAAACATTTTACAGCTCTAGAATGTCCACTTAAAAGGGCAACGACTCTATTATCATCTTTAATATCATCACCTTAAAAGAAGATGATAGAAATATTTCACAAATATTTTAAAAGAACTCACCGGTTGCCTTCTCCTTTGATAAATCATAAACGATTATGGAGCCATCACCTGTCGATATGGCTAGCCAAAAACTATATGGTGATATCTCGCTATCTTCAGCTGTTGCTTCTGGATGCCAAACAGTACTATAGATCGTTTTGTGTTGGACATAAATTGTTGTAAGTAGTTGTAGATTTAAATTGTATATTAACAATGAACCCGCCTTTGTTCCGATTGAGAATAAACTATTATCAGGCTTCCATGATATGCAGGTAGCTTGTTCGTTGCTTGGAATTTTCATAATTTCAGGCTCTGAAATAATGTTTTAAATATGAAGTATACTTAAATTTGCCAATGTAAGCTATTAAGTGCGAATATAAAGCATATAAAATTGCATATTGTATCTTCAAACAGTTTGCAGATTTGTATTAAATTATATTTAAAATATTATAAATTTTCATTCTGTATCTAAACTCAAAGAGAACTGAAAATGAGTTTTAAATAATTAGTATTTGTCATAGAGAAATCTCCTCTTTAAGTGTACTTATTTAATTGCAAGTTATTAAAGGTATTTAGTGAAAAAATAATTAATGAAATAATATGATTTCATTTGAAAAATATGGTTTCTATATAATGGAATTCTATGCACCTTTTTAAAGTTAACGAAAATAATTATTTTGACTTACCATCCATAGGCTTATCAGTATTATAAATAACTAACTGCTTTTCACCACAAGCGTAAAGACCCATATCGTTTAAATTTCCTTTGAATGGTCCCCAAACTACTTTATTAACAGTTGTTCTAAAGTACTGATTCAATAATAAAGGCATTTTTGAGGTATTATTAGAATTTATAAGGCCAATCTAAAAAAAATGAAAATGTTGATCATGGAATAAATTGAAACAAAACAAATACAAGGATGGTTTGGCGGAAAATGTGACTCAACTTCTAGCACCGTCTTTCGGAATAAATAGAATTATATTCTAATTCTACAATCTTTAATTTTTGACATTTGACTCAGAAATTATAGTAGTGCAAGTAAAGTATCCAAATGAAAAATCTAAAAATTCATAAACTGAAATTTGTAGTTCATTCTAATATTTATTTTTTTAAAGGACTAAATACAATTGTTTAGCTGATATGCAACAAACTGTTAATAACAATGTTCCGTGGAAAGCCAAAATTTTTTGGTGGGCTGCGCAATTTAAACATAAAGATACAATCATCGAAGATGATATGCAACAAGGCCCATTAAAATTTGCAACAACTCAGAAAGGATTAACAAAATTACTGATATTTTTTTGAACAGAAGAATTGACATCAAGAGAGTGGCATATTGACCAAATGCATACATCATGTTTTGCATATACAACTAGCTATGTCTAAGTTGATAACAATGTGGGTGTCGCGAATCTTGAATTGTGATTAAAAACGTGAAAGAATGTGAACATCAAGCCATAATTTTAAGCTGTTTAACAAGAAACAAGCTAATTTTTTGGCTTTAGTATAATCCTGAACCAAACGACAATCAATAGTACATTGTCAGGCGGGTAATATAATGGCTACTATTGTGTGAGATTGGAGTGAAATATTTTTCATAGACTATCTTGTAAAGGGGCAGATGGTTAACGGACCTTATTGTGCCACGCTACTGAATATATTAAGACAGCAATTTCTGAAAAATGATCTTGAATTGCTCATCAAAAGAATCCTTCTTCAATACTACACTTCACACAAAGTAAGTTGTTCCCAAAAAATTGTATCAATTGTGATTTCATATTGTACCTCATCCACTTTATTTGCCAGATCTAGAATCAAGCGATTTCCACCAAGTTTTGGTCAGATGAAGAACTTATTGAAGCAACGAAGTACATTTTGAGGATCTTGGGAAAGATCATTATAAAATGAGATAGTAGTACATCAGTATCGTTAATCCAAGTACATCAAAGCTGAAAATAATATGTTCAAAGGTAATAAAGAACTTTATACTCCAACTCATTTAGAATCTCACGTCTCGTTAAATTATTCTCGTAAATTAAGTGTTTGCAAATAATATATTAGTATCTATTCAAATAGTTATATAAATAATTAGAACAATCTTATTAACATTTCTTCAAAGATAAAGAAGTATTCGCATACCTTATTAAAATTGGATGGTTATGGTCAAAAATGAGTTTCTGTCTGCATTGATGTGCAGTTTCACTATGTAAATAAAATAATGATTTTATTGGAAGAACATAAACATAAATAATTCGAGGTGGTTTGAAGAGATTTATTTGCGTGTTTCTAACTTCACTTGATTTAGACATTCTCTGATTGGATTAATTCATTGCTACCCACAACTAGGCATCCTAACAAACAATTACATAGTTTTACAAGGTTTATCTCATACTTTGGATTCAACATGTGAGGTAGTCATACGTTTAATCTTGAAACGCAACTTTTGTTTATATACAGTTGAACCGTTAGAATGTCAATGTTAAATTTGGTATTTCTGAATATAATATATTTTCAGTATGTTGTAATATTATTCAAACGATCAAATCTTAGTTTATCCTCTGTTTATTCTAATTTTGCTTTCTTAATTTTTTACTTCTTACTTCCTCAAATTTATTCAATGTTTTAAATTTGAAATGTCTGCATTCATTATTCGATAATAATCCATAATTAGATGAAGATTAAGATGAACTTCTTCTGCCGTTTATACCACAAATATTTCATTCCTTGAAGTAATGCAAATAACGATGAATATTGCCTCTATTTTTTGCTTTTACAGCAAGTTAGATCTTGCATACAATCGTGTTTTTGTAGTCGAAAGCGACAACCTTCATTAGCAAAATGATGAAAATTATAGCGACAAGTATTTGTATTTTTTAAGAACGGTCGGAAAGTGCGTTTTAAACAAAGATTTGCGAACAACATTTGTATTAAACTTGGTACAAGTTTAATCGAAATGCATTAAACGCTAAAGCGTTGTTCTTAATCGTAGGAAAACGATAGGTCAAGTCGTCCAAAAATTAAACTGTAAAAAAGTGTGTAATCTCTTAAAAAAATTAAATCGTTTAGATTTAAGAGGTTAAGTGAGAGAGATTTAAAAGTAGATTAACTTCCTCAATAGTTGATCGATAACCAAAAAATGTACGGAATGCATGGAGCACTGTAACAACCTCATTAAGACCGCTCGTAAGGACTCAAATTTCTTTGAAACGATTACATTTACATCAACTTTTGTGTTAAACATGGTAACAGTTTCTTCGTAATGCATTAAACAGTTAAGAGTCGTTCTTAATTGAAAATCATTTAAGGAAAACGAAAGGTCAAGTCGTCCAAAAATTGATTGAGAAAAATTAACTCGTGTGTAATCTCTTAAAAAAATTAAATCGTCTATTAAATTGACTTCCTCGCTTGCTGACCAAAAAGTGTACGGAATGTATGGAGCACTGTAAGAATCATGGAGACCGCTCGTAAGGACACAAATTTCTTTGAAATAATCACATTACCAGTGATGAAATATGGTGTTGAGTATGATTTTGAAGCGAAGCGATCGAGTGTTAAATATCTAAACAAGCAAACTGTCAATAGTAGGTTTCACACTGAAGTTTTGAAACAATGGATAACAAAAATTCGTCGCGTTGGGAATAAATATAGCGAAGCAGACAGTTAGTCAATTTAACACATGTTATTTCATCATGTGGTTATTGTACGAGTATTTCTGAACAAAAACTATTTTGGTGTTAGACCACTTGCCATATTTACCTAATATAGCACCCCGTGACCTTTTGTAACAATGACCATTGTCATCAACAGTATTTTAAAAATGTATACAAAATCTTTTTAGAAATTAATTATTTTTAGATGGAGTATATGTGAATGATAAAGGGAAACCGAATTCTCTTCTATCTCTGTGCATTATTTAAAACAGGACGACAAAAATACATTTTAGGTTATATTTTGAACTTCATTACTTCTATTATTATAATGTCTATTATTCGAAAAGAATTTGGAAGAATAAAATTCTAAAAACTACCAAGATTATTATAACATTTGAAATATAACATAACACAGAGTGAGAAATAATTAACTTACTCTTCCCTCATACGTTCCATACGCTAATATGTTTTCTTTTGTGGGATGCCAAGCTAACGTCATAACTTTACTTTGTATTTTTTGCCATAAATTTGTCATAATGATACACCGTACATGCGGGCGACTCAAATCCCAAATTTTTGCAGAATTATCACCAATACCAACAGCAAGCCTACAAAAAGAACTCGTTTTATTATTGCGTTTTTAGATAATAATTGTGTTTGCGCGAACGTATAAGTAGTACGATAACAGAAGTCATAATACTTGAGAACTGACAATGCATTTTGGAGGTAATAATTTGCTGCTGATGATAATTTAGTTGTCGAAATACGTATACAGAGTACGACCATTGATGTGGTAAGAGTTTTTTGCCCTTTTTTGTTATTATTATTAATGATAAAGAGATAATTCGTTTTCAGTAAATTCGATTGGAATATCGTCCAATCATACGTCCAGATTTTTTCGCAAGTCTTGTATAAGAATGCAAACGTAACTATAATGAAGATTACCTATTAGGATCAAGAGGGCAACTTGCTAAACAGTAAACATAACCCCCTATAGTTGGATAAGAAACTAGGGTCGTTCTGTCTGGTTGTAAACTAGTACAAAGTAAGAATCTCTCTTGACCAACTGTCCAAGCAAATGTGTTCTTTCTGCTTCTCCAATTATCCTCTTCAAATTTCGAATATAATTGTATTGGCGCGGCGATTGCAAATAATGTACTACCATGATCGTGATGTATCAATTTCTTTTGGGGCATATTTCTGAAAAAAAGACTAAAATTTGAAACAGAAATATCCCACACTTAGGAACTACACATACATATTTACTGAATGACAAAGAATCAAAAGGAAAATCCTTAATAGTTATTACAATTGTAATAGTTCTATAATTAGTCAACTTTTGAGTAATTAACTCTTAACGAAAGAAAATTGAATATATGTTAATATGTTTAAATATTGTCATTTCAGGAACTACATTCTCTAAAAATAAAATTATTGACTCGGACGATTACGAACTATACTTAAGCAGCCCTTACTATGAGTTCACACATCGTAAAAATAAATTTCTCAGCTTTAAAATAAAAGATTTAAAAATGTGTAATACTGTACTGGTTAAAAGGGGGGAATAACCTGCAAAAACTTTTAAAAATACCTACTTATGATTAAGGAGCTGCAACTAGAGCTTAATAATATACACGGGATAAGTCGTGGACGCTTATTCTGTGATTCAGACTTATACTGGTATCTAGTCTAGTATAAACAATAAGTAAGAACCTATTGTAATTACTCCTAACTACTCCGAATACGTCAACGTACTCCAACGTACTTAGATAGGTCCTCCATTAGGCGGTGGTTAACGTTAACTACTCCTTTTACTCATATATTGAAATTTTGGAGTTTGAAACACTTATAAAGGTCAGCATAAAGAGACGTTTTGGATAATAAGCATAATAAGCATTGACAAAATTATCACTTAGTAGATCATGGGCTGACCAAGTTAGTGTTTCAAGCAATGCACTGTGGGTTCCCCCTATGTCATAATTCCAAAATATTTATGTTAATATTCTTGCGTGTACTTATGCCTGATACCCAACTACTACCCCTACTTAATACAGGTATAAAAATTAACTCCATTAATGGTTCCATCACTTGCATTTCGGCATTTGAAGTGACCATATATCGGTAGAACGTAATCGTGTAATCTTTGTGATTCATTAACAACCCTAATTACCCTCCGTATTTTTCAGAATTGTTTGCTCTGGTGGTTGTTGTGCAATGGAATTCGAGGAAGGTGGTATGTACTCTATTCTTATTTACTTCTTTAATGAAAATATTCCATAATACTTAAGTAATGTGACTGCTTCGAACATGAATAATAAAATTTGAATTTTTTCATGTATTTCTTTTTTTCTGAGACTTTAAACTACTTTCCCCCGTGATTCCCGGTTTAGAATATATACGAATATAAAGCTTACAATCTCTAGTTCGAAAACCATAAAGTATTGTCGTTCACAAATGTCCTCCGCGCTTTCTATGTGACTTCTATAAAACTTGAGAAAAAGAAGTCGAAAAATATGGGATACCAGCTAGCACATTATCAACGATACTGAATAATAAAGGGTGTTATAGTTTCAGTTGAAATTAAAGGAGTAATTGGTACTTCAAGAAGGATGAAAAAAGTTAAAAGAAAAAACAAATTAAGCATTATTACAGTAATTTCGAGTAATAAGAGAGTCAATATCTGGGCCTCTAGATAAACAAAAGGCTTTAGAACTTGCTACAAAATTGAGCGATTTATCCAACCATTCCATGTTTGCCTTGAAAATATGGAATAGTTGGATAAATTTAAATGGAAATATAACATTGTCAGTAAAAGAACCTGCAGGGAACCTGTATCAGTAAATCAAAAGGAGTTTAAAGACTGAATAACAAATATTTTACCAAGTATGCTAGAATATAATAAAGAATAGAGTGCTTTTAACACAGGTGAAAGAGGGTCCCCTTCTGCTTTTTATTAGATTATGCTTTAATTTATAAAAATGAATAGTGCCATGATATCAAACTAAGTAAAGAAAGGTTGAGATGTTTACTTGCTTGTAAGATGACGTGTTCGGAAAAATTAAATCCACTTATTATTAGTAAGCGCTCTAAAACATGATACTTTTATAATATTATCATTGCCTGTACAATACGAGTCAAACCAAAGAACATGGGCGATTGAGGAGCCAAGTGGCTTTTGATGTTAAATAAAAAATTTGAAAGAGAGTCTCGAAACATTTTATTATTTACTTAAAATTATTCACCTCATCCTTATGATATACAACAGAGACTAAAATGTATTGACAAAATCTGTTGACCAAGGTATTATCAGCATTGACTAATTTTTTTCCAACAATTTGATTACATTTGACCGGCAAATATGAATGTTACTTTAGCATTAAATACTTCATAGATATTTTTGGAGACGCAAGAAAATGTCCCAGATGAAATGTTTAAGTGTTTAAGTTCCTTAGAACATTTTTTGAAATTAACAAATTAAACAGTGACTAGGTTATTATACAAATAGTCAAAACATTGTTGTTCGGCCTCTTGTGGTGGGATCATATAGACGGAATATGTCCTCATTTATTATTAGTATGAGATACACTAACTTTCAGGACAAAGTTAAGATTGATGTAAAATACGCATGTGTAGAACTAATACTAAGTTAGGACTAATTCTGTCTGTATGAATCCGCCATTAACCACTTGCAACATTATTGTTCCATTTAGTTACTTACGTTTCTTTATTTAAATTAAGTAAATCCCATTGTAAGAGTTGTCCAGATGGTGATGAGGATAGCAAGATGCTCGGCGTAATCCAGCACAGTGTGATCCATGTTTTATCTCCACCTCTATAATTTCTTTTATTTTTGCTACCTGCCATAACAAGATCTATCTGTTTTCTTCCATCTGTACCAGCACGCCATATACAAACAGACCTTGAAAAATATAAAATAAACATGATAGGTAAAGTATTTCAATTAACGTATATGAAACTATTAATATTACTACAAAAGCACATACCCTCCTCTAGAAGATGAGGCTAGCAAAAACTCCTTTGCCAATCCCGTTTCTTGCTGTTCAAAAATATTCTCTACTTTCACCATAGCCTCAGTAGCGTTTTTTGATTTTTCTCCGGTTTCTATTTGATCAAAACTATTAGAAGTTTCTAATTCTTTTCGTACATTATTCCCTTTTTCTAATTTTTGTTCGTACTCTTGAATTTTTTCACATTTATTACCTGAAGAATCTCCTGCTTCCATGTTAGTAGATGGCATATTATCCACATTAGTTTCTATATCTAATGAAATACTGGATTGTGATTCTAAATTTACATTTTCAATGAGTTTTAATGAATTATCAATTTTTTTATTCTTAAATTGTTCACTGTCTTCATCCTCTTCATTTTTATTGAGTATGTTCTCTTCATTATTAGTTGTTGAAGAAGATATCTTATTGTCATTAGATGTACATGTAGTATTTTCTTTGATATTTTCAGTTATTTTCAGATCCAATTCCAATACTTTCTTTTCAGATTTCTCGTCATAATCATTAAAATTTAAACTCATTAAAATATCATTGCAAATACCTTTGACTTCATCAAGCATATTATTCTTGCCTTCGATTTCTTTATCAGAATTTTTATCCTGCTTTTCAGTCAGATTTTGGTTTTTAACACTAAAGCTATTTATATCTCTATTAGGCAATGCTTTCATAAAAGGTTTCTTTTGAAATATGTTAAGTGGAAGGGGACACCACACCAATGAAACAACACTTTTATCATGCCAACGCATTTTATACAAAATTTTACCAGCTTCTAAAATTAATTGCGATTTAAAGTATCAATAATATCATAAAATGAATGTCATTTCAAAAGAAGCAATTTATAAAATTTCACTTTAATATTTTTGCAAGATGCATAATAGTAATGGTCAATGGTCTATAATTAAGTGTGGATAAATACAAAAATACAGATATGTACTTATATGAAGACATATATGCTAATAATAATAGCTCTATATTAAATTGAAAGCTTCTTTTTATAATTACTTAACAGATAGCTTACTTCTAAGATCAGCTAAAATTACTAATCCACATTTTAGTCCAAATGCTGCTAACCATGGTGAATGAGGACATACTGATAAAGTTGTTATTTGAACTTTAAAAACAAATAAATTTTTTAAAGATGTTACTTCATTTGTTCTTGTACGCCACACTGATATAAAGCCATTTTCAGATGCACCAATAATTTTATCATTTCCAGAAAAAACTGCTCCTACTAATTTATCTAATGTGGTCTAAAAAAATACAAAATAAATGTTAAGTTTCTGTATTAATATAAGGCTGTTCAAAATTAATTCCACTTTAGAATATTTTGTATAAATAATTTATACACATGTATGTAGTTTTATAGTTTTAACATATCATGAAATATAAATATTCTTTTAATGTCATTTCAAGACAATAATATTTCTTTTTATAACTTACTGTATGCACGCTGTTATTATATTTACAAGAATTGTCCTGCATATTCCATAATTTAATAATTTTATCTTCTCCACAAGAAGTCATCCACATATTACCTGCTTCCCAAGACAAATTTACATCTATCGATACCACTCTACAGTATTATACATTAATTGCGTAATTATTTAGAACTAAGCAATACAAACCTTTCAAAATGGGCACGAGATATAACTTTAATATCTGCAGGTTCTTCAGTTGGTTTATTTTTTATAATAATTATGTCACATTTCGAACCATAAATTATAGTATTATCAGCAGCACAAGCTAATATTTTACTTTCATACCAATTTGGTGAAGGGGGTATAACCAAATTATTCATATTTCTAAAAAATTTGTTGATGATTTTAGACTACTTGCAATTTATCTAGAGAAATACACTTTTTACTTACATTACGAATAAAAAATTTTAAAATTTGTGTATAAATAAGAATCGTTTTAATATACAAAAATTCTGAAACACTAGGATGAAAAAATCAATTAAAAACTGAATTATATGTGGGTCTGCGTTTTTATAATATACAGCCTTAAAATTAGAAACACTGGATGCTATAATGTTTGTGTTCTTTACATATAAAAGAAATACTTAATAATCCTAAAAGTTAAAGCTAAATAAAAAACAATTGAATTTAAAATAACCTTACCCGCCTTGTGTCAAAGTAGGTTCTACATTAGATTCCTTTTTTATCGATACCGCTTTAAAAAGGGCGTAAAAAAGGACTGCGATTGACTTGTTTATCTATTTTACAGAAGATGGCGCTTAATTGCAAGAATTTATAAATAATTTTGTTAATATTCTTATTTATTTCAGAATATTTCGACACTGGTTCAGTAAGACTTATAATTATTAATTTTCATTTATCTCTAATAAAAGTATGTCATGTTAAAAGGTATGCTTTGATGTTATTAATATATAATTAAAAGTTAAAAGTAATATAAAAACTGCCATTCTTGAAAAACGCACCTTACAATCCATATTTAACTCGGATTTGACTGTAATTTAAGGTGATAATGTATTTTAGAACTTTGAATTAAATTATATTTTAATATTAGAAGTTTTTAGTAATTTAACATAAATCTGAATTTAAATAAAGTAATTTTCATTTACAATTACGCTGCATTTATTTATCTAATGGAATAGAAAAGAAAATTTGTTTTAATTTCGCATATATATATATATATATATATATATATATATATGTAAATCAATTCGTTGATTAATTTTATTCTTAAAACTATGTCATTATTATTCTAAGCTTATTTTATTATTATATTTAACTTCGAGGCCGCGCCAGACAAACCTAATGGACTAATTTATAAGAATAATGAATCTACTGCAAATATAGTGTCAAATACAAAATCCATGAAGCATAAATTTAAAACCCAGTATTTTTTCAGTAAAGGATTAAATACACCTGTAACTATTTCCGATATGCATCAAATTTTGAGTGATGATGTTTCGTCTAAATGCATAATTTAAACATCACATTTTGCATGAGAATTGGGTATAATTAAGCTGTTAGTAAGGGGGTGTCGTGAAGCTTGAATTATACTCAAGAACCTGAAAGAATGCGAACAACAAGCGATAATTTGCAGCTGTTTAATAAAGAACAAGTTGATTTTTGCGAAAATTTATTATGATTGATGGAACTAGGTGGTGAACCATGTTCCTAAATTCGAACGAAAATCATCTGAGATTTCAGATTATATGTTACCCATCCAATTTGCTAGATCAAGCTCAAAGTATCTTCCACTTATGTCTCAAACTTAAACTTCCTTCTGTTGGAAAGCTCCATGTATGTATGACATAGCGCTATTTTGAGAATTTTGAGCAAGATCGTCCTGCATAATGGCATTTCGGTATCGTTGGTTCAAGTGCATTGACATACACTACGTATGTAGTACATTCATAGAATCTATAACATATTGGGGCGTAAGCACATACATTGCACCTAAAATTGTTACGAACTTTCCTGATATAATAGAGATTTTCAAAATGT
The DNA here is from genome assembly GCA_031893035.1 of Dermolepida albohirtum. Lineage (NCBI taxonomy): Eukaryota > Metazoa > Arthropoda > Insecta > Coleoptera > Scarabaeidae > Dermolepida > Dermolepida albohirtum. The sequence goes on along the minus strand of JAVIWB010004270.1, from coordinate 148,314 downwards.
AAGGAGACTCGTTTGTGCATGTTCGTAAATTATGATTTTTCTTGAGATTTTTGTTGGAAATAAATGGCCTTCTCATACACAACTAGATTAGTGTTTGCTCTGAACGTACTGTTAGAGAAGTACAAAATGGTAGTTAATTAATTTTGTAATTGCTAAATTCGAATAGAACTTTTATGCATTATTTAAGCGGTCATCTAAAACAGAGCTAAACTGGAATTGTAAAATTATTTATTTGTTGCAAGATTTTCATTATTATTATTACCATTATTAATCTGATATTTAAATTAGATTGTGTTTTATAAGTTCATACAAACTAACAAGAACAGAAGGTATATTGTATTTTAGGTAATAAAGCTTCTGTAACTAGCAACTTCCAAGAAATCTTTTCGTTTCAATATAGCAATAAATATTTTCAATTATGTTCTGGGACATGTACACATTGACTGACAAAATTATTTTCATCTATTTTAATGCATTTCTGTTGTTGGAAGTATTTACATAGAATAAAGAATGAAATCCCCCCGAGATTGAAAGAAAATTCAAGATACATATTCGTGTTTCACGATTCTTTCTCCATGCACATACCAGTTTAATTGAATTCTCAAACGATGAAATGTAACTGCTCATTTCCAATATGCGTAAAAGCAATTTCACTATTAATTGGATATATATTGATTTACTAAATATTCATATAAAAGCTAGAGTTTTCGTAATTGTCAAGTGTCCACGAAGTCAAAACTAGCAAACTGTACACTAATATAAAAAGCAACTTTTTAGGCAAAAACAGATACAAGAAGTATAAAAAAATAAAAATAAAAACAAGAGATACTTAGAAGAATTCACGAAGTAAAACCAACTGTAACATATAAAAAGCAACACAAAAATTTTAACACGTATGGAAAAACAGATACAAAGAAAAGTAAGAAAGGATAAAATAAAAAATATTCAGAGAAAACCAAAAGAAAGTAAATTAAAGTGGTTAGACAATACGAGATTTTTATATTCGCGGAATGAGCGGGTTGTAGACGGGTGAGTAGGCGCATTGGGGGCGTGGCCTGTGCAGCGACTCATGATTAGTATAAATACGAAGTTTCATTGTTATTAGACAGTTAGTCTTTGAGCTATCGTCAACCAAGTAACATAATCAGGAGTGAAAAGTGAAATATAGAAAAAATCGAATATCGTGCCGTTATAAAGTTCCTTACCAGGCAAGGAAAATCAGTCGCGACCATAATGAATGAGATGTCATTGGTTTACGGCGACTCTTGTCCAGGAAAAACCATGGTGTACAAGTGGCATAGTTCATTTAAACAAGGAAGGGAATCCCTTGAAGACGACCCGAGGCCGGGCAGGAGCATTAAGGTGACCACGCCAGCACTTATCCAAAAAGTTGAACAAATTGTACTCGAAGATGCTCGACTAAAGAAGAAACAACTCGCAGAAATGGTTGGAGTATCCGATACAACGATTTTTAAAATCTTACACGATCATCTCGGCATGTCTAAGGTCAGCGCAAGATGGGTGCCGATATGTGTTCGCGTGTTTTTGGACCTCTGTAATGAAGACAAGGATGGTGTATTGAGTGGAATTGTTACTGGAGACGAAACTTGGGTTCATCATTATGAACCTGAGTCCAAACAAGAATTGGCATAAAAAGGGCACAGCACCTCCCAAGAAATTTAAAGTGTCACAATCAGCTGGGAAATTTATTTTAGAGAAGAATAGAATAAAGAAAAGAAAGGTATAAGAGTCTATAGGATAAAATAAAAAATATGTCAGAGAAAACCAAAAGAAAAAAGAAGCCATTAAAGAGAAAAGACCAAAAGCTGTTCTGCTTTTGCAAACCATCATATAACAAATTGTGAATCACCCACCCTACAGGTCAATTAAAGTGGTTAATGATGAAGTCTATATAACGAGAAATCATTTTTTTATGAGGGTATAAATAAATTAATTGAAAGATGTGAAAAATGTATCAGGAATATATTGAAAAAGAAAAATAATTTGGTTTTTTATTTCCACCCTTTGTCCCCCATTCCGCGAATATAAAAACGCTCCCTCGTAATGAGAAGAGATCAGGACACTAAACAAATAGTCGAGGCGAAAGAAATGGTAAAGGAACGTAAAGGAAGAGGTGTGGACTAAAGCAAAGAAAAATGGTGAGATGGGAAGATAAAAGTGCTAGTAAGCTTCAGAAAAAAGTCCAAGGAAATATGGAAAAAATTCAACTTTAACTCAATTCGACACCAAAAGGTACATGAGTTTTAAAGATTAAGTAAGTAAAAGTATTTCAAAGGAATACAATCGATTTATGTTTTTCACGAATTTCAAAAACGAAAATATATTAGTTCGATAAACTTGTTCTTCTATTCCTTTCTCATTTTAGTAAATTACCTCACTTTGGATACCACGTACCTATCTCCCTGTTCAAGGAGTTGTCAATTTCTTTGGTTACCTCTATGTTTTCTAAAGCCCTATTTTGGGTTTTTGATTTTCATTATAAGATTTGCATCTTTCTCAGCACAAAGTCTTTCTGCTAAGCCAGTTCTCAGCTGTCTTTCCTCATTTTTTAACTATTATTTCAAGTGTAGTTTTTGATTGTGTTGTTTCTGTTTCCTTGTGACTCTCTTCTTAAAATTCTTTATTTTATAGCTACCTTTTCGACCTTCTGTTAATATTCACGATGCGTTCATATAAATGAACTATTAGTATTTTAAATATTTTTGTTTTTATTTTTTACTGACCTCTCTTTTAAGAAAGAAAACAGAAAACATCGAAAGAAATATTTTTTGTAGCTCTCTAGATTTTGTTATTAATGATATTTTCTGTATTTACATACTTATTCACTATTATTTCAGATACTTTGTATTTTGTAATTAGTCTATTGATCTAATTCTACCTGTTGTATATTGATTTTATAGTCTTCTTCTTTCAATTTTTCTAACATTTACACTCATACCGAATCCCATAATTGTAGCAATTCAAATGATCTTTGCCATTTTTCATTCATTAGATACCGTAACTATTAAATCGTCAGTATACAATAAATTATTGATTTCAATATTTTTGATTGTCTGGTCCAAATAAGTAAAGGAAATATTCTCATTTGAAAATTAAAATTGAACTTTTCTTTAAAACATTTATACTTGAGGGAATGCCTTTACTTGTATATGCAATAGCTCTTTTAATAAATATTGTTATTTTCGTATGTGCTATTGACTATTAATTTATTTAAAGGCTTAACATTTCAAATTACACTTCCTGCATGCTCATATAAACAATTGTCCAGAAAATTGAAACAAACCCATGAGAAATAGGAAAAAATCTTTTATCAATATAAAGAAGATTTAGAAATGGTACTAAATAGAGCAAATCAAGAATATGACACCCGATTTTTATTAAACACGAACAAATCTAAGAAATTAATTTGGTTGTAAACAGTAATTATCGAAAATGTGTTAATTCACACCTTAATTAACTAATGATTGATTAAGACAATCAGTTTAATCTGTTTCTCACCAATATTCAGGATTGGTAAACATAGAAAGTAACTTAACGGTTTGCCTCCATCATATAGTATACGATCCAATTTTTTTTGTTAATAGCAGATATTTTTGAACGTCCTATAGGAAGCTGATTCTTCCAAGATCCATGACCAAAACGAAATTTATTAATGTAATGTTTTAGAGTAATTATTATATTAAAAATTTTCTTTAGTTTATAGAAACCTTCTTGTCGTTCTTAATTTATGTTTAATGTTAAAATTACAGCTCGAAAATAGTAGTTATTAAATTTCATATATTCTAATTACTGATATCTTTACAAGGCACAATATTTTTTCATTTACGTAGCGAAAATACCATAATTATGTTCATATCAATAAATTATCCCTTACTGGTTACGATCAACATTAAGCAAACATCTATCCTAAGTTATTTTTCATGTTTACAACGTCATTGAAAGTCAAATGTCTCGCATGCAAATGATCGATGTGATAAATCGAAAACAATTGATTCATTGATATCAATGAACACAGTTGAGAAGAAAATGCCCTGTCAAATTTTAGATAGTTAACGTATCAAATTAAAATAATTTGGTGACTTTTTAGTACAAATTATGCAGCAAATCTTGTTCGAGTGTGATAGAACACTGCCAAGCAAGGATCGATAACAACGCCGAAAGGACTACATATTAGGTAATTGCGACTTAAAAGCGCTTTCTAATTGTATAGAAATTTATTTGTTTTAGTACAAGTTTTGTCCGAAAAATAGGTCACATACATTTTATTTACAAAAGAATTTTTTTAAAACATATCTTTCTCGATCATAGTTTGTTAACTGGACTTACGCCAGGCGTCTTTGTTGTTCAGAATACAGATCAGGCGACTAATGCAGAATTATATCGTGACGTTCTAAGACGGCTATAGGAGGATATGAGAAGGAAACTTCTAGTGAAGTAGCGCAAGAATGGTTGGAATCTCTACCACGATAATGTAAGACCACATACTGCTTTCATCAGACAGCAGTTTTTGACGAAAAACAATATTGTCGTTGTTTTCCTTCAAGAGTACAATGTTTAAATATGAAAAGGCTGGTTAGCTTTTTCATACTTAAATTGTGTCCTCTTGCAAGATGGGTGATACGTTTGCTGACTGTTGAGCAAATGCAGATTAGTGTTACTTCAAACGAAATTCAAGAGAATTTTTTGTCGATGTGTCACGTAGATGAAATCTGAATATATACTCTAGATTCAAAAACACAGTTAATGGACTTCTTTAACGAACCTGCTCTGAAGAAGGAAAAACCGTTTTTTAACCAATAAGATTCTTCTTGCGATTTTCGGGATTTCAAAGCCGTAATCTTTATTAACTATTTTCAGAAAGGAAGTACCATAACTCTTCAATAGTATGTTGATGTACTACTACATTTCTATATCGAAATGAAAAGAAAACGACAACATTTATTAAAAAAAAATCCGTTCCATCATCTCGTTCCTCTCTTTCATACGCTATGAAAACCCGTATTTGTCGAATTAGAAAACGAATTATTACCTCATTTACTATATTCACCAGATCTAGTTCCGGATGATTTGTTCTTGTTCCTAAACTTGAAAAAACGGTTTGGCGGAAAAAGATTTGGAACAACTGAGGAGGTGATAATCTTAATGAATCCCTATTTCGATGAGCTTCCAAAAGGTTATTTTTTAGACGATTTAGAAAAATTGAAAAGTCGCTGGGCTAAGTGTATAGAATTGGATTGGAATTATAGTAAAAAATAAAATATCTTTTTGACCCTCAAATAAGTATTTCATTGAAAAGTTACTATTCCATCAAATCATCCCCGTACACACGAAAAAGACGGAAGCTGTAAAAGTGCACTACCAATCTGTAAAAATACATTTCGATATGTGTTTGCAGATACAGTAATTTGATATAATAATAATAATAAATTCATGTCTTCACATCCAACCCAACAGCTTAACTTTGAAAAACCACGAAAAACATTCCCGGACAGCAGGCCTCGGACCCCAACCCAAGTCTCCTGGTTTCCAGTAACTTATCACTGAGCTATCAGTCGGTTTGATTTTGAGCTAGTTACAGTTAATAAAGGATATGAAATTCTGAAAAACAGATATCTTGTAAAATTGAAAGTTTTGTTTTGTTTTCGATAAATATTGAAAATGGAACCTGGAATAAAATGTAATATTATGTTTCTTCTGTAAAAATAAAAATACGACTTTTTTTACTTCAAAGTAACTTTATACCATTTCTTCTTTCAAGTTGCTACTGTAAGTTATGGTAGAGTAACTGTAATTTTACAATTTTTTTTGTGTGCCTAAACATATTTGTTATTTGCTATAAATTATTGACCAAAAATTATAATATAGCAAAAACCTATGTATACCTATATATACATATATATATTAACTTAATATATTAGAAATCAAGTGAAATATAGTCCTTAATAAAAGAAATTTACTACGCAATGGGAAATATAATTGCACGCTGTTTACGCAATATTTTTCATTACGAAAATGATAAATGAAGGAATAAAAGAACCCGCTAAATTAATTATCGTAGATTATGGAAAATCTGAATAAGACCACCTTATTATTGTATACACTAATAGAAACGCATACTTACACAATGTTATTAAAAGTCAAGGACGTAAATTTCGTATTTGACATTTATAGAGTCTAATTATAATCTATAACATAAACAGAAGGATAACACATAGATGTAGCGACATGTATTCGCAAATTAAGAAAAAATCTTTTTACAACTAACGCTAGAATAGAAATATAATAGTTATGGTTATTAATTTAATTTGCATTAAGTATACTATTATGAATTCTAAATTTAATAAATAATAAATAAATTATTTCAGGACGAACATAATATCAGGTCAAATGAGGATTATTATTTTGCTTGCTATTTATGGGAACAGTGTGTAAAGGCTATAGGGCAAATCCCAAAAATAAAAGAAGTGGGAAATAAGATGTGGAAGACTGGTACTTTGACTTTCGCGATCATGGTCCATGCTATCTGTCTCTAGGCTTCCGTCCTGAACTACTGCACTGAAACGTTCCAGTGCAGTAGTTCAGCCCTGAAGATGTCCCATACAAATGGGTACGAAACGTCGGCAGATATACAAGTGACGCGGTTCTAGCCCGGAAGTCCACAAGCAAATAGCAACATGTGAAACATTCACAAGAGACTTCAGAAAGACATGAGGCCACAGTAGATTTGGAAAGGTAGTAGTGAAGAAGGCTTTATAATCTCTTTGAATAATTTACATATCTACTTACTTATTTAACCCTCTTTTTTCCTCAATTTGGAAAAGTGGCTGACTGGAAAGATGAGGTAATGTCTAAAAACGATGCCTAGAGTGAAAGCTTCGAACGAACATATAATACTATATGGTGAGTAAAACTTGAGCACCTGAATTAAGTGTGCAAAGTTGAAATGGAGCTATAAAGAGAAAAAACTTGATTTGGAAATAAAGCTGCTGTATTTTTTTGGTTAGGCCGAAAACATTTCGTTCCATCCTTGCCCTTGTTACTATTAACGTTGTAATACTATATATAATGGATATAGTACTCCTATTTAACAGCCTATATTTATTTTAAGAATATTTTCATAAATTATATGAATTTTTATGATTTAATATTTATTATGTGGGATTATTTAAAAGTAAGTTCCCAGTTTGAGAGTGCTCTATCTTATGAACATATTCATAGTTTGCAAATCGACTTGTTAAAATAGTTTCGCCATTACGGGTTCGTACTGGTCTTACTCAGTACTACTACGAATCCAACAGATAACATGCCAACGCATATAGAAGATACTGAACAATACGTAGAGTAAGAAATGGGTCTTGCTCTCTAAAATCACTTCTTTAGTTCGTGCAAAAATTTGACGAAACTGACATATTATAGTTTGCTATAAAAAGCAGGCTGCTTGAGTAAAAGCAGGATGCGAAATCAGTGCAGCTCTAGTTTTAATTCAGGAAGTATATATTTTTAATGATAAAAAAGTTTAAAAACGATTGGAGAGTTATTCAGTAATGGCGCAAAAATTCTAAGAAGGTTGCTTTTCTAATAGCAATTTAGTTCTATGAAGAATGAAATATGGGCAAACGCAATTGCAAGAATTATGGAATCATGATATTAACGGCATTGCTTTTATGTAAGATGATGCTTCACTTCACATAGACAATAGTGTAAAGACACTACTACGCAACTCATTTGGCGATAATGTAAGTAGTAGACATTTTTCAAACAGTTGGCCTTGTAGGTCACAAGGTGTGAATTCAGTTGATTATTGGTTGTAGGGTTACCTCAAAGAAAGAATATTTCTCTAGATTTAGACTTACTACTCGTGTGGAATTGAAGCATTCCATGTCACACGTCATCGATTATATTCCGGGGTATGTTTTTTAAATGCTGTTCATAATTCAGAAGGACGGTTATTGTTAATTGAACATTATGGTTGTGGTTATGTTTGAGTTTTCCATTTTTCCAACTAAAGCATTCCATGTCACATGTCATCGATTATGTTCCGGGTTATGTTTTCTAAATGCTGTTCATAATGAAGAAGGGCGATTATCATCAATCGAACATTAGGGTTGTGGTTATGTTTGAGTTTTCCATTTTCTTCTTTTAAAAATAAAGCGCAATTTCTTTACGAACAATTTGGTGTTCTTATTTTTGCAAAATCTAAAAATTTGATAAAGTTTGTGGCCATTTTTTATTTTGTTTGTAGCATTTTTATGTTTCGAATAACCGTATATACATTTTTTTTAGTGCGTGAAAGATATACTCTGCCCTGTTTTATCTCAAAAGTAAGTCAGAAATCAAATCTAAAGTTTCAGATATTAAATCAAAGATAACTACGCTTGTTAGCGAAATGCACCACCAATATTTATTTATATTAAAATAACATTAACTTTCTTTCTTAAATTCTTATAACTACTGTAATAAATAATATAATAAATAACTGATTTTTATGTTGCAAGCAAAATCACAAAAAAATATTGAAAGAGTTTTCTAATATAATTTGAAAACATTTCACAAACTGATAGTGGAATAAAAGCAGTGCATCAAAAGTGAAAAACGTTTAGTCCAAATATAAATATTCCTTTGTCTTCACAACAAAAAAATAGATTTTTGCACGCACGATTGTTGATTGATTTTTTTGTGATATATATGTATAAGCAAACGGTATAGTAAAAACCTATAATTGATATTATTCATTGTTAAGCCTAATATAATCGATTAATATAAACGGATTCATGCAGATTTTAATATTAATTTATGTGAGAATTAGTTCCCTGCGGAAACCTTTCCACCTGCATACTGAAAGCCTATGATTTACATTTAGTGATATTGGAAGCTAGAATAATTAATTAATGTTGTCACTGTAAGCACAATAGATACTGAGATATTAAGCGAGAATTTTTTTATTACAAGCACTGAGAATTCAAATAGGAAAGCAAGTGAGAACATTCATATATACAGGGTTGTGGTTTTGAGGAACGAATTTCAAAATTTATATTTTTCCTTTTGAGAATACGTAACTAAATATCGCATATGTAATAATTTCTTTACATATCATATTTTTAAATTAATTTATTTTAATTTAAATACAATTCGATTTCGAATGCATAAATCACTATTTAGACATTCTTTGTGTTATATTCAGATGCGAAATCTTTTTGTTTTCGTCACGTATGGTCAGGTTGTAATAAAACTAACCGTCATCGTTTTCCATGAAGCCAAATACCTAAAACCAACGCTTTTTCTTGGAGTAGTACCAGTAACTTTCTACTGTCTCACACTGAATGTTAATTCTATTTTATTAATTTCTAAAGGCAATTAAATAATCAAATATTAATTTATTTCCCACACAGAATACATGTCTATTATTCTGTTTACATATCTACCTGTCTAGTGTATGGCGATATCGCGCTTTTAATTTATACTAATTTTTTGGCGCCTCTAATTTCTACGTACCTATTTTATCTTCCTATTCGTTAATTCAAATATGACTCGTCCTAACTTCTAAGATAAAACAGACACCTCTACTCCGGCCGTAACCAAGGCTACACACATTATTTCTACGAGCTTGTGCAGTTAAGTTCTACCCGTGCGCGCAATGTCCACGTGTTTGTTTTCCAACCTCAAAATACACATAGCATCCTGGCCCAGGATATATACATACCCACACGGGAGTACCTCACGTATAGTTCTATACATATTTTAACCTAATCTTTTTATATTTTATTCCACAGTTTTCTACCACTCGATTACTTTTGTTACAGCATTTACAATTACGCATATTTTATTTTATCTATCGCTCTCGCGTTTATTAATTATTTTTATTTTCATATAGTCAAGCTTAAAGAATTAATTTAAATTAGTAAATAAAAGGCGTTAAAAAAGACAACCCAGTTTCTCTGTTTACACTAGTAACCTTTCTTTCGGCTTGGCACATGTCCTTGACTTTTGATGCTCATTGTTAACATTTATTGATCATTAACTCATGCAGCTTCGTTTCTTATTTGCATTTATTATAGCGCTTCAGCCTGCCGAACATGTTGTAAAATATTTACTATTAAATAATATTATTTTATTTATCAAATTAATTAAGAGGTGCATTCATATCAATGTAGGAGATAATAATAGAAAAAATAATCAGTTGCGGAAAATCACATCAGTTAGATGGCGTCCATTACTGTTGAGGCATTCTTGTAGATGTGTGGTGAAATTGTCTGTATTTCTTTGAAAGATGGCACGAAAAGGATTTCAAGAATACGTGGTTTGTTTGAAATTTTAGATAGCTCCATAAAAGGTAGCCAAAGGTGACAAGTTTGGTGACCGAGCCAGCCATTCCACATCCCCACACAATGAAATATCTCTTGATATACATATGACAAATCGCCTTATTTTGTTGAAACCAAACTATGCTGAAGTTAATGTGTTATTCTTCTTAATTCTGGCAGGAAATAATCACGCCACATGGCAAGGTAGCGATCTGTGCCTTCGAGAAAAAGAATGGCTCAATAATGCAGGTTCAAGATACGCTATATCAAAATTTACTTTCTCGCAGTACAGAGGTTGTTGATGTAATTCTTGAGGGTTTTCGAATATCCAGTGCCGAACATTTCGTTTATTTACCATCCATAGATGATGGGCTTCATCTCTCTGATAAAAATGGTATTAGCATTTTCTATATATATATCGGCTGACGAAATCGTTTTGCCGTAGTTTTCGAACAACTATAATCTTATATGGATGGCAATATAAATCCTGATGCGAATTAACCTGTCTGACATTCGAAGAGCACAAGCGTAACGTACCGCCGAATGACGAAGTCAGACTTCCATCGCTTGTCGAACACTTTGTTCAATGTTTTTCGGGGTCGTGTAATTTGATCACTTGCCGGTCTCAAGTAGTTTGATCTACTCACTTTATGATGGTATTCCGTTTAGAAACGTGGTTTTGACGACGAACATTAAAATGGTTTCAGTGACAGTGTTGTAAATAAGCACACGATATGCTACAGACAACGACTCCATTGTTGCTGAAATGGCATCTCACAACGAGTGGATATCAATCATTCCGACAAAATTTGATTCACATCAGCACGCATAGCAGTTTTTTCGAGAACATCATACCTCCTCACCGGATCCTGTACAAACGCAAAAGATCGCATTCATTTATTTGTATTTGGAAAATGTTGTTCGTATTTATTAAGGTTAGGTAATTTTGATGGAGCCTGTGGTTGATCAGCTTAATCACTGAAGGTTGATATATAACCCCTTGCGACATTAATTTTCGTATTCTGTATACGTATTTCGACAACTAAATTGTTGATGATGACAACTTTGTATAATGCTCTCATAAACATTAAGAGATCAGAACACACTTGACCGGGTAAAGCTAAATACAAGAGGGTTGCATCTAGTGTCCCGAGATAAGTCTCAAGTTAACTATTGCGCTTTCTTTCGGCTATGCAACTCTTGGCACGTTAATCTACACTTACAGTTTAAGTCTAATTTAGGTTTAGCTCCCTCGAGAATATTATAGTATATTCTTGCACTCACATACTATGATAGCTGTGGGTTCCAGAGAGAAGCTTCTTCACCGTATTTTTAATATAATTTCGAAACACTCGGCGTTTCTTGTAGTATGTAAAATTGGGTAAATATGTTTTAAGAAAGATAATTTGTCCTTAATTTGCAATTACAGGTCAATATCAGTTATTTGCAACTTTGCGAAAATTTTTGAATCAATATCTTGACTGCATATACTATATTAGAAATATCATTTCTACAGCTACGTATGGTTTTATTACGAAACTTGCGACAATTACTTATTTGGCTTGTTTTCCGCATTATGTATTTGAAGTTCAGCTACGGAGATGCCGATGTCGATGTCATATATTTTCAGAGGGCATTCGATCGAATTGATCATTATATTTTCTAAAGAAAATGTATGGTTTTTTTTCACTGTACTAGCTTTTTTTTCCAAGTCCTATTTATTCAACAGAAAACAGTACGTAATTGAGATTTACACAACTTTAGGTATTTCCTAAGGATAAAATATTTTTTCCCAATTTACGTCAATAAGACAGTTACTTTTGCGGACGATATAGAGTTACATTCTATTCTTAAATCCATTAAAGATTGCGTATCATTGCAAAGAGATTTGAAAGCGATTGATGTATGTACGTCGTAAAGAAAATCGTCTTTCTTTAAATATTGAAGCACAGGGTTATGGCATTTTTAAAAAAACATTATTTTCCCTTCTGATATCTTAAAAGTCTTGACATTTTATTTTATTTAAAGTTTGCCTTTATCTGGGACATGGTCCATATGATATCATATATCTGTTGTAGCTATATTTTGTATTTTTATATACAGTCAGCCGCAAAACCGTTCGTACACTCCGCGCAACATGAATAGGACCAACTGCATATATGACATTTGTAGTTGGTATAAACATGGCAGCGCGCTGGAATTGTTATTTTCGAAAATAAGAGGGTTGATAAAAAGATGTATGTAGGTACCAAATATAATTTTTGTAAAAGTCAGTGCAAATGTACGTTACTAATGACAATAAGTAGAGTAATTAAACGCCACTTGAATACGACCAATCTACAAAATAAAAGATTCGTTTGCAATAACAAAATACTTTATTGTTCAATAATGAGTACTTTTGCCATTATTTCTTATAACCTCAAATAGTCGGGATGGAATGGAATTATACAGGGTTCTCAAGTAGTCAACGGGAAGTTCCGCCCAACTTCGTTTCAGCGCCTGCTCTAGTTCGTCAGCGCAACTGAATTGGGTAGCATTAGAGTACAATTTACGCGACAACCATCCCCAAACATTTTCTATGATGTTCAGGTCGGGGGAGAGCGATGGCCAATCGAGAACCTCCATGCCTTGTTCTTGAAACCAGCGTCGAACAATGCGCGCGGTGTGAATACTGGCATTATCCTGTTGGAAAATAAATGGCCCACCTGCCATAACGTTGGAAAATTTGTCTTTCACCTGTTGCAGCAGCTGGACGTACTTTTCCGAATTCTGTCTGCCCTTCACTATTACTAAATCAACAGGTCCGTTATAGGAAACAGCTCCACATACCATGACTGAACCAACATCGGCTCGCCTTCGTGACTGAATCACTTCATCTTTACGTAAATCGTGGAAATAATAAGAAAACCCATCCGGGCCATCTAAATTAAACTTCTTCTCGTCACTGAAAATAACAGTTTGCCATTCTCTTGTCCACCCCATTTTTGCTCGAGCAAACTGAAGACGTGCAGTGCGCTGAAATTCCCTTAAAGGAGGCCGTCGTTTAATTTTCAAACGTTTTAAATGCGGACAGGTCTTCTGTAACTTCTGTACAGTTCTTACCGATGCATTCGTTCCAACGTTATTCGCGATTTGTCTTGCCGTTAATGCCGAATTCGATGCTTCGCGTAATATGGCTCGACGTTCTCTCTTAGTTGTAACGGATGTTGTTCGCCCTTTAAAACGTTTTCCATAATTCTCGGGATCCCTAATAAAATTGTTCACAACCTGGTGTGATCGACTTATTTTCTTTGCAGTAGCCCTTGAGGAATACCCTTCTTGATGGAACGTTTTAATTTTTTCAATTTCTTCCATACTTAAGCACTTCTGTCGTCCCATCGTTGCACAATACCCTTAATTACAGATGTTTGTTTATCCGGATACACGTTGTAACTCGACACTCATCCGGTAGCTTACTATTAAATACTGGTCGTATCCAACCGGCGCGGTGCATTTTATATGTATGTGGTAACGTCACCCAATGCATAACGTTAGGCACTATTTCGCAATAATGCGTATTATTTGCCATATCATACCATTACAAACTTGCATTGTATTTTTAGTAAATGAATTGTTTTTCAAACCACCGAAAGCTTGCAACAAGTCGGGTGGTCCTATTCATGTTGCGCGGAGTGTACATCCCGTGAATGTTAAATTTCATCAAATGTGAACATGCGGCTGATGATGAAGCATATTTACTTCTATATAACAACGTTAAAAAACACTAAAATCCTCTAATAACAATATAAAAAAATGTTATTAGAAAGAATTTGCTAAATATTTTAACATCATTCATTTTTATAAGATATAGTCATACATTTAGCACGAATTAGGTAAATCTACTTCATAGTATCGTGTATTTGTGAAAAATATGCTTTTTATGCTTTTATAAAGATGAGTTAACACATGTTTAGTATTACTACAGAAAGAAAAGCAACCCTTAGGCCGAATAATCAAATTTATCGAAAAAGCGTGTTCTGCAGCGCAGATTGAAAAAAAAAATATTCAAAACATTCTGAAACGTTGAAATTGTACCGAGAAATAGGCGTCCAAAGATTGATAATTTTCATGTATCGAATTCGAGCCTGTGTTTGGGAAATTACACTCATGGACAAAATTAACAAATATTGTTTATTACTGAACAAACATTTTAAATTATCGCAGTAAACTTACATAAATATGTGTTGATGTTATTCATCTAGTAGGCAGATATGATCTGGCACTTTATCGTAAAAAATCCTTAAGAATTATTGCGAATTTTGCTTTTTGAAGTGAATATCGAAAATATCGAAAATGTCTTACAAGAAGTCAACCTATAGTTTCAAATATTTAAAAAAGTATTTAAGCACCGGAAATTCCATACAAAGAGATGGTCAAGGGTTTAAAAGGTGTACAACAGCAATCGATTATTGTTTTTTTATACCTTACATCTACGCGAAGTCGCACATTGATATCCGCATATTTCAAAAATAAATTACTAAATCTAGGACAAACTAATGTTCAAAAACAGTAAGACGAAGGTTAAAAGAGCCAGATTTACGGACAAGACATTCTGCTATAATTCCACGTCTTCTCCTAAATTATAAGACTCGGCGATTAAAATTTGTCAAAACACAAATTCAATGAAATAGCGAGCACACAACAGTCTATTCGCGGATAAAATTAGAATTCAATTACGAAAGCCAGATGGACGAAACCATATCTACAAAGGGTACTAGGAAAGTCTTGCAATACAGCTTTGTTTATTTATTTTTTTCAAGATAATTTCCTCTACACTCAATACACCTCTCCATCCTTCGAAACCAATCTTTAAACCAGTTCTGCCAAGCTTCACTAGGGAGTAAAGCACACTCGTTGTGCTAAGCTCGCAGAAGGTCCTCATCACTGGAAAACCGCCTCCATTTTAGCTTCATTTTCACATGCGGGAACAGTACAAAATCGCAGGGAGCAAGATTTAGACTGTAGGGAGGGTGCTCGAGAAGTTTCAATCCTGTCGTGGTGAAATATTCAGTGCAGGCTTTAGCGCGGTGAGCTGGAGCATTATCGTGATGGAGGAACCAGGTGTCCATTTTTGACTTTGGCCGCAGGTTCTTCATAGATCCAATGACTTTAGGCAGGCACTGTTCAATATACCACTTAGCTGTGACTGTCTGCTGTGTGTCCAAAACGACGCGTTTCACATTCCACTCGATTTGAAAAATCAAGCTATCATTTTCTTCTTTACAGATCGGGATTTTCTAATAACTACGGGTGTGTCCTCATCATCAAAGACCCAAACTTTGTTTTGAGCTTTGGTCGGCACATCGAAATAGTACAGTCAAGTCTCGTCACCTGTCACGATGTTGTTCACATACCGAGATTGTTCCTTATTAAACTTTTTTAGCATCTCCCGGCACCAAGTCACACGTCATCTGTTCTTCAGTCAGTCGATGCGGCATCTAGAAAGAACAAAGTTTCTTCACGTGCAGATGATCATGCAGAATTAAACGATTTGTTGGTGCATTTAGGCCTGAAGTACCCTCTATCTGTTGGTAGGTCACTCGCCTGTACTCGCCAAGCATTTTCCTCACAATAGCAACGGCCTCGCAGCATCCTCCACAGTTAAATTTCCCCTTTGAAATTCTCTATAACACGATGTGGACAAACATCGCCTAATGCAAGAGTCATTTCTTCGAAGCACTAGTATATGCTTAAACCATGCATGAAATTATAACGCAAAACTGCCCTTATCTCATTTCGTAACCACGATGGCATTGCAAGCACTTTACACTCTCCCTGATAATGAATAACTGAACCCATCTATGTACATGGCGCGGCGGCTACTATGCACGTATGAACATGTCTCAACATGCAGCAACAAGCAGCTTCCTACAATTCATTGTTGCGTCATATTGCAAAACTTTCGTAGTACCCCTTGTACAGAAGAGTTAGGGAACGTTAGCCCATTTGCAGTCTCACACATAACGTTAGTTTTAGAGGCGATGGAACAACATTTTGTGAAGGTATTAGTTAAAAAGAACACACTAAATTCGTGGAAGTGATTGGAAAAATGACTAATGGCAGATATATCGATACCATACTACAAGAATATGTTTTGCTATGTCGGTCATATTGGATATGAAAGATTCATATTAATGGACGATAGCGCTCGACAACATGCCGCTGGAATACTAGCTAATTGCCTCAATGCAGTTCAGATTCAAAGACTAGATTGGCCACCATATATCTTAGACTTAAATCCAATAGAAGCAAAGTGGGATGAGCTAAAATGCTGTATACGAAAAAAAAATCCTGTTTTATATATGATAAAAGAACTTAAGTTTGCAACACAATACTAATAAAATGCAAATCCTCACGAGTACATTCAAACTCTACATAATAGTATGTTGATAAAGATTGAGGGAATACTCGTTACTAACCATGCTCTTAATTTAATCAAATGACTAGGATTTTCCATTCCAATAGCATTTAAGTCAAATATCTTCAAATTTAACATTAATCATTTCTCAGGATTTTCTTCTCATAAGAACTTAATATTTTTTACTTAAAATTTAAGAAATAATATATTCTTGTTAGTACAAAATGTTTAAATGACTTGATTCATCGAAATTTATTTTTTGGAAAATATATTATGAAAATTTAAAAATATTTGATAGGTTTGTCTATGAGTGTATTTATGGTGCAACAAATAGAACTAATGTCATATTCAGATCAATAATTTTGATGCATACTCATGTGATATTAATTATAACTATTGGAAATATATAAAATTACAATATATTATTGAAGAATAATAAATACCTTGTGTCCAATATAAATTTATGCATTTATTTTATTATAAAAAGTAAAATTTAAAATCACAAGGTGACACATATTATATTGTATTTTATATTTATTTGAGATGACATTTTATGATACTTGTTGTAAATGAAATTTATAGATTTTGGAGAAGAGGCGCTATTGCAAGAATGTATATGCTCATAATAAGTACAAATACAATTAATTTTCAACAAAAGATAATTTAATAGTATGGGAAAACGATTTTTCAAATTTGTTATTACACTTGACATGAAAAATAACGTCGTTTAAAAGGCTTTCGGGCTAGTATAGCGTTACAATAAATGAGAAAGAAAATCGCAATAAATTGATTCATGATATTCGTGATGAGCTTCAAAAGTTCGCAACATGTAAAAAAACGAAAAAAGTATAAGTAAAAGAAACAGCCAGGTTGTTTTTTATTTAAGTAAATTAAATAAGAAGTCATTAATACTACTATAACAATACAGAAATATTAAATATTGCTTTACGTTTCATTTGAGCGCTTTAAAAGTATTTAAATTTTTAAATGTGTTATATAGTTTGCAATCCATGAAAAACATCCTCTTTGATAAATAGAAAGTTTATGAAAAGTAGGTACTAGATATTTTGTAGTGCGGGTATTATATTCATTTAACTTTATGTTGATAAACCCATCAACATAAAGTTCAGACGTATGTTAATGAACATAAGAAAATTTCCATAATATAATAGTCATAGAAAATTAGCAGACACACCTGAAAATATTTTTACCAAAACAACGATTTTCAAATTATATATAATTTATAAGATTTTTTTCGATAATAAATAAATTCTTTTGGTATGAGTTAATATTCCCCAATGATACCATAGCACATACGCGATTCGAAGTGTCATTCGGGAGTTACAAATGCCTACAACAACAACTTGGCGTGTTTTGAGACGTCGCTTGGTTATGAAGCTGTACAAGTTACAGTCGTTACAAGCAATGACAATGATAACACTTTCGCACAACGTATCGTGTTCAGTGATGAGGCGACTTTCCATGTTAGTAGTCTAGTAAATAAACGCAATGTTCGAATTTAGGGTCTACAGAACCCACATGCAGCCATAGAACATGTACGAGATTCGCCTAAAATCAATGTGTTTTGTACGATATCCCGATCATCTGTTTACAGCCCATTCTTCTTTGATGGAAACATGGTAAATGGTCAGCAGTATCTCGCTATGTTACAAAACTGGTTGTTTCCGAGGCTGCACGAAGACAACTTCATTTTTCAACAAGAGTGCGTGAATATCTGAATGAAACTCTACCGAACCGTTGGATTGGTCGTCAAGGAGCTGGAGACTTAGCATGTCTCAGCTGGGCTCCACGGTCACCGGATTTGACACCCTGTGACTTCTTCCTGTGGGGTTTCGTTAAAGTCAACGTTTATGTACCCACTCCCACAGAACCTGGAGGAGTTGAAGAACCGGATCCGTACTGCTATAACATCAGTGACGAAGGACATGCTTGCCCGAGAATGGGAGGAATTTGAGTATCGCTGATGGAGGACATATTGAACATCTGTAATCTGAACTTGAGAGATTTGTAAATATGTGTGTAAAGTTTCATATTAGTATGTCGTAAAGTTTAATAAATATATGCATTCGAAATACGTATATTCTTTTTGAAACACCCTGTATCTTCGTACAGGGCCCGTTGTGTATCGGAAACGCGATACATTTTGAACAGCATAAACACTATTTGTACGTCGAAATATTATAATGCGAATAGTTTTTTATTTTAAAAGGTTGTGTCTTTTGCAGGTATCAATTGAACAAAGGGTGATTACTAGATTCACAAATGATAGTACAGAAAAGACACACCAAAATTAAGAACTAATTAAAAACACGCTATAATTAAAATAATTGTAAAAGCACTAAAGATAATATCATTATAAGAGTACTTTAAAATACGTCATAGAAATTGCTTTATATAATAGCTATATCTGTAATAGTGACAATTAGTAAACGCAAGAAAGGTGAAACCTCGTCAATAGTTATTTTGCAGATTTTTCTATTTATTTCTATTATATTTCGTGTCACACTTCTTTTGTGTATTTTTTTGATATATCTAAATCTTCTTAATCGATTCTCTTCCATAGTTTCTTCCGAATAGTCTTCTGGAAGTTCAGTTTTGACGGCAAAGAGAGTAGTCATGCATTGTTATCAGCGATAAACTTTTTCAAATTTCAAATAATTTTCATGAATTCAAATTATAGTAAATAAATAATTTATAAATATATAAATTAACTGTTATTGAGAAATGAAAAGTTTATATGAACAGAAATTGTAACAAATACCAATGGATTCATCATAAAAAATAAACCCGATATAGAAACACAATATAACTCGTTTTAAAGAAAATGAAAAATAAAATAGAAGTTAAGAATATGCTAAAGTATAAAAAATGCGGAATCACATAAATTAATAACAATATAATAACATTTTATACATTAACAATTTTACAAGAAACGCAAATATAATCACGCAATGACCATACTTGAGATTCCTCCTTCAACAAGTAAGAACAACCTAAGGAATTACTTAAGAAGTATTTCTTTTCTTAGACGTGTTCCTTATTTCAGTTCCCTTGAATAATATATTATTGTTTAAAAGTATTTCGTAATTAGAATTAAATTTAGATGTGCCGTCCAAATTTCTCAGTTTATTTCTGTTATTTACTTGTTTTTTAATTGTTTCTTTAATGTTTTTTTTTTCGTTAATTATTATTAATGAATAATATATTTTTTACTTTTCTGCCGACATTTAAATCTGTTAAATAAAAGTTTTTATTAATTACCGTTTTTCGAAACAAAAAGTCTGATGACATATTCATTTCGTATTTATCATTTCTTTTAACTAAACAAAAACAATTACTTTTTAGTCCAGGAGAAATTTAATCTTTTTTGAATGAGATTTTTAACATAAATAATTGAGGGAAAACTTGCCATAGTGATGTTTGAAAATGATTGTTTACGGTCTTGCAAAGAAACATTAACTCTGGTACGTAGACTTCCGCGGTCGTGGTCCATGCTATCTGCTTCTGGGCTTCCGGGCTGGAACCGCGTCACTTGTATATCTGCCGTCGTTTCGTACCCATTTGTATGGGACATTTTCAGGGCTCAACTACTGCACTGAAACGTCGGCAGATATACAAGTGACGCGTTCCAGACCGGAAGTCCAGAAGTAGATAAAACATTAACTCTGCTTGGATTAAGTGCAGTGATAATGTCGCAAGCAAAAATGGAATATTGAATAATCGGTGGAAAGCAGGATCTGAAAATTTTGTTAAACGAGAAGAAGAAGCCTTTATTTATTACGTTCATGAAAATTAATTTCAAGAATTGAGGAAATTCTTCTATATTTCTAGTTTTTACAAAATCAATCTCATGACTACGAGAATGTATTAAGAATTTACGGAAAGAGTACGTTGAAAAATAAATTATAATAATTCCTAATGTTGTGATCCAATCATAGAATATTCTATATAAAAAAAAGACTGCAATAGACGCGAAGCATGAATGAAGGAAAAAAAATTGGAATACCAGAAGAAACATATTATCGATCATTATGAGTTCTGATCTACAAATTTAACTAAAGTGATTACGTGAGCTAAACAAAACTTTAAATGAAAAAAAATGAAAAATACGTTGATGGAAATGTGTTCAAACAAAGAATAACAATTCTACATTCTATGAATATAACTCAGGAAACGAAAAGCTTCTTGACTAGGTAAACATGGCAATCTGAAAGATCAAATAATCTTAGTCGAACTAGAAGATGATCTATTATTTGCAATCTTTCAGAATACATATTTATTATTCTTTCTAATTGTCTATCAGAAATATAATTATATTCAATATATTGCACCTCTTAATTGATTATAGTTTTTGGCATGGTTTTCCTGCATCGCGATTGGTTGATTTCATATCGACCTGTGCATTTGTCCTTCATTGCACGGTTTCTTTTAAAAGACCCGATCTCTTTAAAAATGCCCTCTCTTCTTTGACAACACTTTCAACTGCAACCCACGTGCATGTTCGTGAGTGTACTGTTCAACGTACTTATTTCGCGGTCGCGAAATTCACCTCCTGGCCCACTGACATTCATACATACATAAGTACACAACGTATCGTTCGATTCCTATCAATTTTCTATTAATCCTTGTATACTTTAGTTCATAGTTTAACACCTAATTTATTTTATTACAGCATTTGCAATTGCTTATATTTTTGCTTCTACCTATTTCTTTCAATTATTATTTAGTTTTATTAATGTGTTCAAGTCTTAGGAATTCTTTTTATTTAAATTAGTAAATAAAATTTTAAAGGCAACCTTGTTCTAGATCTGCTAATAATCTTTCTTTCAGTTCGACCTATGTCCTCGAAACATCATAAATCAATTCAAGTTTATTATTAACGCTCTTTTTTATTGTTAATGCAACACTAGACCTAGCTCGAAACTCAATCATCTATATCCCCATTCTTACTTCATTTTAATTAACATACTACCATCACGCACGAGTGTTAATAGCAGGGAGTACCTAGAGACTCGAAGAATTTCTGGATCAAATACATTATTATCCAAAAATAATAAAATAAATTTTCTTTCATTTTCCAACAATTGAAAAATGTTTTTTAATATTGACCCATGTTACAAAGTAATTGTACTATAAAACCCTCTAGATAGTTTCGGTTATTGTTTTAAAATTTTGGGCTTTCTGTGCTCAAGTTTGCATAGTAAAATTAAGCGGAAGTAAATATTATTAACAAATAAGGCGCACATACAATTTACGTATTCATAAATTTGTGTCTTTTAGAAAGCTTATACCATACATTAATTATACATTACCCAGTGTGTGTGTAGTAAATGGAACAACCAATGGAGTTCTTCCTCCCACCATAGATCGTAGGCGCTTGGCTAAGAAATAAATGCCATCCTCTCGGAATATTGCGCGGATGCCTGTTGCTCCGCAACCAGTAATACAACTAACACTCCGCCGAAGAACTTTAACAACAGTAGAACTTTCGGTGGTGACATTTGTGTCCAGTGAATGTATATATCTCTATTGTAACATTGTACGATAGACACACAAAGTAAGAATTGCTGTCGATGTCCTGTTGCATGATATGTAAATATTCTTTTATTGTTATTTGATATGTAGATATATGAGGATGAAAATTTTGAATTGAAAATTATGGAAAAATTTTAAAAAATTAATTTTTTTACGTTTAAATTAATTCTATGAAATAGCATCAAGACTTTTCGAATATTGGATGAGTTTAAATAACAAACGAAATTATTTTTTTAGAAATACGTAGTTTAATAGACATACCTCATACATAAATACGAATACATTTTACTGTCGGCAATACATTTTATTTTATCAAAATATAATTTAGAGTTGTTTTAAAATTATATCTACTCTGCGAAACTGATTTTTATTAATTAAAATTAGTTAATGCGCGTATCTCGAATGTATGTAGATGCGGAAAAAGTATTAAATATTTAAACGATTTTTTTTTCAAAATAAAATAACTTAATATAGTTCTCTGTGGTATACATATATACTTCTATAATAAAGCTATGGAAATATTGTATATTTCATTAAAGCGAAGAAATTTTTTCGATTAATTTTTAAGGTTCCAAAATGTAATTTGATTACAAGTCTTTCCCAAATACGAATGAATACATTAAATGTATTTCTATAATAACATTTAAAAAATTTTTTGGGGTATTTTTATGTAAAAATTAATTTGTTGAAATACTAAAATGGATATTCTTCACACACGTATACTACCATATATATACGAGGGAGCGTTTTTATATTCGCGGAATGGGGGACAAGGGGTGGAAATAAAAAAACCAAATTATTTTTCTTTTTCAATATATTCACCTGCAAGACGGATACATTTTTCACATCTTTCAATTAATTTATTTATACCCTCATAAAAAAATGATTTGTCTTTATCTGCAAAATACGCCGAAACTGCCTCCTTGACTTCATCATCGGCAGTAAATTTTTTACCCCGCAGCTCTTTTTTCATTTTCGGAAACAGGTAATAATTACTCGGGGCCAGGTCTGGGCTGTAGGGTGGGTTATTCACAATTTCGAAGCCCACCTTATGCAGGGCAGCTAACGCAACGCGGCTCTTGTGGACGGGCGCGTTGTCGTGCAAAAGCAGAACACCTTTTGTCAATTTTCCCCGTCTTTTCTCTTAATGGCTTCTTTTAGTCGCTCTAATATTGAAACGTAATATTCTCCGGTTATAGAAACACCTTTATCTTTATAATCAATCAACAATATTCCTTCCGAGTCCCAAAATACCGTTGCCATGAGTTTCCCAGCTGATTGTGACACTTTAAATTTCTTGGGAGGTGCTGTGCCCTTTTTATGCCACTGCATGGAGTCTTGTTTGGACTCAGGTTTATAATGATGAACCCAAGTTTCGTCTCCAGTAACAATTCCACTCAATACACCATCCTTGTCTTCATTACAGAGGTCCAAAAATGCACGCGAACACTCTACGCGGTGTTGTTTTTGCGGCGGCGTGAGCATTCTCGGCACCTATCTTGCGCTGACCTTAGACATGCCGAGATGATCGTGTAGGATTTTAAAAATTGTTGTATCGGATACTCCAACCATTTCTGCGAGTTGTTTCTTCTTTAGTCGAGCATCTTCGAGTACAATTTGTTCAACTTTTTGGATAAGTGCTGGCGTGGTCACCTCAATGCTCCTGCCCGGCCTCGGGTCGTCTTCAAGGGATTCCCTTCCTTGTTTAAATAAACCATGCCACTTGTACACCATGGTTTTTCCTGGACAAGAGTCGCCGTAAACCAATGACATCTCATTCATTATGGTCGCGACTGATTTTCCTTGCCTGGTAAGGAACTTTATAACGGCACGATATTCGATTTTTTCCATATTTCACTTTTCACTCCTGATTATGTTACTTGGTTGACGATAGCTCAAAGACTAACTGTCTAATAACAATGAAACTTCGTATTTATACTAATCATGAGTCGCTGCACAGGCCACGCCCCCAATGCGCCTACTCACCCCTCTACAACCCGCTCATTCCGCGAATATAAAAACGCTCCCTCGTATATACTACCACGCTCTATTACTTATTAAAATAAATTCTCTTTTTCTAATGATTAATATTTATACAACTTTTAAAAATATTATAACAATTACGAGGACTAGAAAAAGTTTTATAACTATCAATGAAACACAAGATCTACAATTTTTTGTATAATTTTATTTTTATAATCTCCAACGCATTCGCGTTAGATGTCCTGCGACGACCTTATTCCATTAGAAAATATAATTTCAATTGGCCTTCAAAGCAAGCATACATCTACTCTTTGATTGGTTATCGTCTGCGAAGTGTCTTCTGAGGTGCTTTTCTAAATTTTTAAATAAAAGTGGAACGGCGACAAAACCGAAATATATAGTGGGTGAATTATAGAAGTTATGCTCACGGAGGATGGATTGGATTTTGGTTGGCTTGTGAACTCATGCATTATCATGAAGAAAGAGAACTGTTTTGTGATACAAATCTGGAAGTTTTTGATCAAGAGCCGTATGTAATTTTAACTGCTGTAATTGTAGTCCGTTCAACAAGAGTAACTCCTTCTTGGTTCCAAAAGACACAATTTCAGCATAAAATAATAAATGAAGTCAAATTTGACACGTAAGCAGAAAAATGTTGCTATTGAGAATTATCAGACAAGGCACAATGACCATAGTTGTTTCTATCACGGTTAGGTAGATCTTCTTTCCTAGTTTTCTTCCTATATTAGAATAAAATTGAAGTTTCTTATCCTAAATAACAGTAACTAACTTGAGACAATATACTTAATAAAATATTTCATTGTATAATTATTAAAAATGAAAACTATTTCATGTACCTCCTTTTAACTTCAGTTTAACTCAATGTAGGACAACTCGTCGTCTAATGATAATGGTTCTAATAAATCTTCCAAAAAGCATTCCTCTACTGATTAAATGTCGAGATTAGCAATTATATTCTTATTTTTACGTATAAAATAACGTAATAACTGCAATATATTACACGAACAAATTTTTAACTAATTTTAGGCAATTAAAAGTTATATTATGTTTTGTTTCTAAAATATGTCGTACAACACTGCACCTCTTGAATTTAAGAGGCAATACATTTTCTTTATAAAGGGTTAATATTGCATGTTTTTGTTACATTTATGACATAGTAGAAGACCTAATCATAAATATAACATATTCCACATTTTCTAATTACCTCAGTTAATCTTTGTTAAATGAAGATTTAGATGAATTTACGTAACGCAAATGTATTAGAAGCATTTTCCTTGTTTAAGATCTTTTCATAAAGCAATAAAGAATAAAATTAACTTTATCGCTCTGGTTTTCTAGATAGACGAACTTATTTTTACAAAATAGAAACAATAAGTTTATTGGAAACTTATTTTTAATTTTTCTTTTTATAAATTCAACAAGAAACCAATTCATCAAACATAAAAATTAGGGCAATTGAAATTAAGCGATTTTCAGTATTTGCCTAAAATGGTTTCGAGGTATCATTTACTCCAAAATTAATACTTAAAACAGTTAATATTGGATTTGCTTCAAATGTAGTATTAATATTTGTTAATACAAAGATAAATGAATATTCGTTTTAAAAAATTACGTTTTTAGAATATCTTTATTTTATTTTTAAGGGCATTTAAAGCAAGGAATAACATTAACTTTACCCAGTCGTCGAGCATCATAATTTTGCTGTTTAATCTAATTTCTGCAGCTATTATTAAGACTCCTTCTAGGGATCTTAATAATAGTTTAGACATTTAGTAAAATTGTATATTTAAATTAATTAATATTTGATATACCTTAAAATAACAATCAAGAATCGTAAATTTAGTTTCTGTTGATAATTGAAAAAAATCCTTTATTTTTACTACAAGTCCATTTTAAGATGAAGCTGTCAGACAAAATTAAATTTTTCGAAAATAACTTAGTTTTCTATTTTTTTCCATTTTTGTATTCTTATTAGAGTAACTGCACTAGGCAATAACCTGCCATCAAAGTTGGATTTACTTTTTCAAGAATTTTTCTCCATCTTTTCTAAACAATTAAATAAATACACATTTTATTTTGAAAAGAAGTATATGGTTGAAAAAAAATAAATGTAATTAAAATAATTATTAAGTTATAATAATATATTAATTTCATTCCAAAAAGTCATTAACTAATAATAATTTATTGACATTAAGTAAGACTTAGCATTAGCCTTGAATAAATAAATACAGTTAATGTCTTTTAAGTGTGCAGGTAATTCATTATATATGCCATGTAAAAGGTGCTGTTTTGATAGACGGTTTCTTATGAGGTGGCAGTATAAGCTTTTCATTCGTTGTGCAATAATCATAATCTACGTTACTACAAGCTAAATTCGGTTTATATTTAATTGTAAAACGGATAACTTCTAAAATGTAATAATTATAGAAAATGGTATGTCTACATCTTGATGTAACTTTTTCAATGCTTTTCTTATACTTCCGGAGAATAGTCTATACAGGTTCATGCTATTAGGCTCATTTTAAGTTGAAATATTAGTCAGATGAAAGTAACATTTCCAATTAATAGACACATTTTTCTATTATTCCTGTTCTAAAATAACTTTTGGTTCCCTAATCCTTTTTAATTTTCTATCACTATTAGTGAAATCTTCATTTCTTTAATAACATTCCTCATCTTTTCTATATCTTAATGCTTCTTCAGTGATTTTTATTACTTTCTTTAACATTTCTGGAATATAATCTATACTGCTCACACTATTAAATCAAATTCAGGATAAAATATGTATACGTCAGACGAATTGAATTTATTGCATTTCAAATGAGTACGTGCAATAATGATTTGAGAGGAAGTGGGACTCGAATTGAACGCCCTAACGCATTAGCATTGGGGCGTTAATTTGTTTAAATTATTGTTCAAAACACCCCCTTTCATCTTTAACATAATTGAACCGGAGATGCTGAAATATTGTTATATTATTCCTGTAATGATCTTTCTCAAGAGCTTCAAAATACTGCTGCGTTGCTGCAATAAGTTCTTCATCCGACGGAAACTTTTTTCCAGTACGGAAAAATTTGAGATAGTTAATCCATACGCGTCGATTGCTACACATATGTACCAGTAAGAGTAATAAATTGATTAAATGAAAATTAGTTGGGGCTAGATCTGGCGAATAGAGGCAATATATGGCGAACAACCTGACTGATGTGAGAAGCCTTATTGACTCATTGTTTTAATGCCAATAATTTTCTTTCTCGGCTACCAAAATACGCAGATATAGCTTTTAATGGTTGTTGATAGTATTATATATATATATATATATATATATTTAGTTGGTAATTACATTAGCATCTAAAAACTATAAGCAAATAAAGCTATACAATATTTAAATGTATAAATGTTTACTTAGGTACTTATCCAGAAAGAACCTCGAAAGGGATGCATGTATGTACTTATTAACGTGAGAAAGTAATGAAAAATCAACATCACTGAATAGATTTTTTTCATACCCGAAAATGTAGTGAAACAAACATATTAGTTTATTGTGAAATAATGTACTATTACTTCAATAAAATGTGAACGTATGTAATTTACATAGGTACAAATCTATATGACCAATAGAATTTACACTGCTCAAAACAATTAGGGGATATTTGGAAAAATGGTTATAGAATAAATAAATAAAGAATGTAGCAGCTTGCAAATATTTTTATATTTAACTACAACGTTTTTAAATAAGAAACCGAACGCATTGACACGTTTGAACTTGTTTGGCCACATTATAAAGCTACTAAGGCACTAGAGTGAATAAATATCATTAAATTGATATACAATTATGAGACTTTATAAGAAGTTTTATTAACAAAATGACGAAAAATCTATTGTTTATGTGTATGATCTCCATGAACGGCAATAAAGGTTTGGCATTTCATCAGCATTGATTGAATCAGGACATGAAAAAATTCTTGTGGAATATTATTCCATTCTTCTATCAGAGCAATTTGAAGCACCACGCTTCCTAAGGCATCCCAAGCATGTCCGATAGGTTTACCGTCAGGAGTATTTGCTGGCCAGTCCATTCCATTGATCCCCAATTATTCAATTCAGTTGTTCACGATGTTTGCTCGATGTGGACGAACATTGTCATCCATTAAAATGAATCTGTCACCCATAGCACCAGCATACGGAAGAACAATGGGTCTTAAAATTACATCTATATACCTCTGAGAAGCCAGGTTGCCATTCTGTATCACATAAAGGTCTGTATGACCTCCTGTGCTTATCCCAGCCTATACCATTACACTCCCACCTTCATATTGCGTCCTTTGTCGAACAAATTATGGCTGATTACGTATTCTAGGTTCACACTAAATTAAAATACGCCTATTTTCTGTATTTAAGGTGAATCTGAATTCGTCACAAAACATTACTTGTGCCCAGTCATCGTGATTCCAATTTCTATGCTGCTGAGCCCATATCCTTCGCGATCTTGTATGAAGAGCAGTTAATAGAACGCATACTAGGCGTCTTCGAACATACATACTGACGTTATGAAGACGATTTCTTATTGTTTGAGGTGATACTAGTCTTCCCGTAGCAGCAGCAAGCTTCTAAACTGCGTTGCGTTATGAGTGTGGTTTCTACGTGCACATACTGTTAGGTATCGATCATCTCTTTTGTTGTAGATGCTGGGCGTCCTTGTCCTCGTATTCTTTGAACATCTCTAGTTTCTAAACACCGATTCCACAAACGCGAAATCACGCTTCAGCTAACTGCAAAAACTTCAACAACAGCTTGCTGTGTCCGTCAACCTTCCAATTGACCTATGACTGTCCAAGACGAATCATGTTACCTTTTCATTATTACCCGTAATTACTGTTAAAAAATTAGCTATGATACAGAAAATAATAAAATCTAACTGTAGTGGCAGTTCGCTCTGGCGCTGCACCGAAGCGCTGTACAATTTGAAACCTGTCAATGCATTCTGTTTCTTGTTTAAACCCGTTATAGTTGCAATATAAAAATATTTGCGTGTCTTATATTATTTATTTAATTTTATTATTATTTTTTCAAATATATTCTAATTATTTTGAGCAGTGTAATACGAAAGATGTTTTAGAGGGATAATTTATCAGTATCAATATTAGCAAGTGCTGTAAAAAATGAAATACATCAAATTTTATAATTTTATCAAAAATATATAAATATATATAAATCTTGAAGGTTTATATAATGTTTAAAATCAAAATTAGAAATTTATTTGAGCAGCAGCGGAGAGAGATAATGTTTGGAGATCATATATTTACAGCTATGTACTTTGCAAATTATTCTTTTAATCTATCTTAGTAGATCATTATCATAATGAAACAGAACTATCATAATGAAACTGTCTGAAATATTCAGATATGTTTTTCTTCAATTTGTTTAGTAGAGCGTTATAATATGGTCCGTTAAAGACCCTCTGTAAAATAGGCTATAAACATTATTGTCTTCAAATACAAAGAAATCGTAGATATTATCTTACTTGTCGATGTTTTAGTTTAGATTCAGACACAGTTCTGAAGTCAGGATTCATTAACCGTAACAATTTTTTGTAAAAATCAGCTTAATTCTTGCCAAACAGTTTCTAATTATTCCTTGATGTTTGCGTTATTTCCGTTTTTGATCGCAATTCAAGAGTTGTAGCATTAACCGCGCAAACAACTTGGACATTTAGACATGCACAATTTTATGTGTGAAATGTAATGTAACACATGGATCAATAAGTCCCGAGACTAACAATGAAAACAACATTTTTTTTGCAAAATTTTTTTTTATTCATCAACATAATCACCTTTTAGGGTGATACAATGGTTCCAACGCTTTTCCAATTTTTCAATACCATGTTTATAAAAAAATTTATCTTTCGCTTCAAAATAAGCTTCAGTTTCAGCGATGACCTCCTCATTTGAGCCAAATCTTTTTCCCTGGAGCATTTTTTTAAAATCAGCAAAGAGCCAGTAGTCACTGGGGGCTAAATCTGGCGAATATGGGGGGTGGGGAAGCAGATCAAAACCCAATTCGTTCAATTTTGCCATTGTTTTCATCGACTTGTGGCAGGGTGCATTGTCTTGGTGAAAAAGGATTTTTTTTCTCTGCATGTGCGGTCGTTTTTTTGCGATTTCCTCCTTCAAACGCACCAGTAAGTCAATATAATAATCACTGTTGATCGATTTACCTTTTTCGAGGTAGTCAATGAAAATCACGCCATGTGTATCCCAAAAAACTGACGCCAGGACTTTGCCAGCTGACTGCTGCGTTTTCGGCCGTTTCGGACGGCTTTCGCCAGCTGTGCGTCACTCAGATGACTGCCGCTTCGACTCTGGAGTGTAGTGATGTATCCATGTTTCGTCCATGGTCACGTAACGACGCAAGAAATCTTTTTTGTTGCGAGTAAATAGCGATAAACAGCTTTCTGAATCATCGACTCGTTGCTGTTTTTGTTCCATCGAAAGCAATCGCGGCACCCACTTGGAAAAAACCTTTTTCATGCTCAATTTTTCATGAAGGATAGTAAATACACTTCCATATGATATCTGTGTCATCTCAGCAATATCACGGAGCTTCACTTTACGATCTTTCATTATAATTTTTGTCACTTCACTCACATTTTCCGGTGTAACGGCCTCCACAGGTCTACCCGAGCGTTCCGCGTCATTTGTGTCGGTACGACCACGTTTAAACTCGGCAAACCACCGACAAATCGTTGCTTTTGATGGACAAGAGTCCGGGTAACATTTTTCAATCCATTGTTTTGCTTGCGTGGTGTTTTTACCCATTAAAAAACAATGTTTTATCAGAACACGAAACTCGGTTTTTTCCATTGTTTAAACAAACTACAAAACGACTTTACTCCAACCTCGATAACTCAGCTGTTTCTGGTCCGATCGACTTAAAGTTTTGACACGTTTCAAGCAAAGGTTAGTACTCTAGAAAGACGTGGTTACTGGTTTACTACGAGCGCCATCTATGGGTTAGTCTCGGGACTTATTGATCCATGTGTTATGCTTTTAATCGTTGTACTTAGAATGCTAAAGTGGCCCAATAAGAATGCAACATTTAATTTTTGAATAAACGATATATTTTTTTGGAAAAATTATACTATTTTTACTGTAACTTAAAGTATATCCAATTAAACATGTTGGCATACTTTTGCCCTTTTAACGAAATTTTCAACAACGTTTACGCACATTTGCGGTTCAGTTTTAACAATCGAATTCTATTCTTAAGTTCATCAGTTGATGTTGGATGGTTGGAATATATGTGCGACTTAACAAAAATCCATAACCAGAAAATATCTAACGTAAAGTCATACAATTTCGTTGGCCAATTCTGGTTGCCACTGCGTATGATGGAAATATCTCTTACAACAGTTGAAATGTTTTTTTGTTGTGTAAGAGATTGCCTTATCCTACTAGAACAATGTGTCGTCCAGATCCATACCCTCTAGTGCAAGCGACAGACACTCCCTTATGATATTACGTTAACAGCCACCATTAACTGTAACTATACCTTCAAGGAGACTCAATAACTTCGTCATAACAAAACCCAAGGGGAAACAATTACATTTGTGGGTGCGTTTATTTCTTATAAACTCGTCGATAATTCTCAGCTGCCGAAACACGAGATGCGTAGGTGTTCAAGTGAGTGCGAAAGTGCATTTCATCGCTAAACAGGATATTTTTCTAAAAATAACCGTCAGCTTCTTAATTGTGCAATATCCAGTTAGCAAATACAAGCTGCTGTACATGATCTGCCAGCTGGTGCGTTTTCCCTACTAAAAATGTTACATAATATTCAAACTGTTTCCGCGAAACTTTCTCCGAAGTTTAAATTGCCCTCTTCTCTCCTAAAACGCTGTATTTTTTAATAATCAGGACATGTCTACTTGACATTTATGACTTTTTCATTACAATGTACTTGATTGAAAGAAAATATAATGAAAATCAAATGTTGCGTTCATATTCGGTTACCTTTTATTTATCTCTTTGAAGACAATTCTTTGATCATTTAAAACAATATTATTCATTTTATTAATCACTTACAGAGTTGAGTTTTTGACGGTCCTGGCAACACATTTCCTTCGAAATCCGTATTAGAATGTTTGAATTGTGCGACCCAGCAACAAATGATTTATTTCCGATTAATGAGGGCCTCTAAAAAATAAATATAGGATTGCATTACGAATTGCAAGTTTATGAATTTTAGGATTTTCAATTTGGATACTTAATTCGCACTGATGTAATTTTCAAATGGAACGGCGCAAATTAACTAAAGTTTAACTGACACTTTAAAAGAAATTGTAGAATTGGAATACAATGTTTCTCATCTATCGCCAAATCATTCTCGTGTTTTCCTACTACTCGTGTTTCAGAGTATTTTTGATTTCCTAAATGTTTTTAGTTTGTAATTGTTATTAGAGAAGTCTCATTAGGTAATAGTCACTTCCTTTATTAATTGTTCCTGGTCTATATGCTATCTTTTCCATGCCTTGATGGAATCCCTTTCAGTGCTTTTTTACTAATTTTTATAAAAATTTATAAAAAACGATTAATATTGGAAGTGTAGTGGTATTCATATTACATTTTATAATTTACAGTTCTCTGGATTTTTATATAATAATTTGTTTTTTTTTCATTACTTAAAAATTGGTAAGAACCGTCCCAATTAGTTCCCTTCATTTGATTCTCAAATTCCAGAATTTAACATAGGCTTTCCTGCGCTCGAGGCTTAATAAAGAGCCGTGTTCTTAGTTTTACACGTATCAAAGACAAAAATTAGGGAAGAAGGGCATTAAACTTTTTATTAAACGTTTGGACAAACAGCTTCATTATTTCAAGTTTTATGTGCACAGATTATTATACAAATTTCTTGTTTATTACTAGTACCGGAGCATTTCCAAATTGGTGTACGCTTTTCTTTAACGATCATTTCAAGTGTAACATGGTTTTTTGTTGTTGGATGTTTAAAATATTTATGTACGTTCAGAATTACTAAGATTAGATTCCAAAGCAAAGAGTTGGATTTAACAATAAATTAACAAAAGTAAGCAAAGTTATGTCTAATGAAATAAAAATAAGATGGATTCAATTATGACTGAATTATAACGATATACAACAAACATCCTCGTTTTAAAAAAAGTACTGGTATACACTCCAACCTATATTTGTTTGTTAAGCTTTATTTTACAAAATTATATTTATGCAACTTCTTCTCGGGACTTGTTTTCGGATATGTTTTCAAGAATAGCAATATATTTACTACGCTTTTAATGTCAGTTAAGAATTAAATTAAGAAACTACAAATTTCACAAATGAATGTTTTTGGAAAATGATTATGAATTCTGTCAGGATGTCAAAGTAAGTTTTTAAAGTTAATTATTATAATTATTACTTTAGACTTGGATGTATATTATTCAGCTATTAAATTGTTTTAAAACAAGAAAAGTTATTTAAACTAAATATGAACTGAATAACAAAAGAGAAACTATCGAAAGAGAAGTATTATATTGCTTCAAATTAAATTTCAAATGAATTTTAAAACATTAAATTTAAGTAAACATAAATTAAAATATTCATATTCTCAATGCAAATAATATTCATAAAAAACTACATAAATTGTGAATTGTAATACTGTGAATCGTCGCATGTAGAGAAGGAATTTAACTACGACGAAAAATCATTGAGGATTTTGTGGGGGTGAATACATAAAGAGTATAAAAAATTGAAATAACTTAGAAAAGAAACACGTGTACTCATGTTGTTATATAACGGGTGGGCCATTTAAAAGTTTAAATTTAAAAATGCAATAAAACAAAAACGGTTTGAAATTTATTCTTTTGTTGTGGAGTACAATTGTTCCGGATAGAGATGCAATATTCGAGCACTTTTTCGAGTGTATGGGGTCGTATCTCGGCAATGGCATCACGACTGTTGGCCTTTAAATGCTCAATAGTCTCTGGTTTGTCGGCATAATACTTGTCTTTAACGGCGCCCCACAGAAAATAGTCCAGCGATGTCAAATCGCAGCTTCTTGGCGGCCAATTGACATCACCATTTCGGCTAATTAAACAGCCATCAAACGTTTGACGCAATAAATCGATTGTGGCATGAGATGTGTGGTAAGTTACACCATCCTGTTGAAACCAAACATCGTTCACATCAATACCATGAAGAGCGGGCACAAAAAAATCGGTTATCATGGTGCGATAGGTGCCTCCATTGACCGTAATGGTTGCGCCGTCATCGTTTTCAAAGAAATATGGGCTAATGATGCTTCCACTCC
The DNA here is from genome assembly GCA_031893035.1 of Dermolepida albohirtum. Lineage (NCBI taxonomy): Eukaryota > Metazoa > Arthropoda > Insecta > Coleoptera > Scarabaeidae > Dermolepida > Dermolepida albohirtum. Next base: position 113,712 of record JAVIWB010004270.1, on the reverse strand, counting down.
ACAAGCCGCACCAAACAGTCACTCGTAATGGGTGCATTGGCTTCTGTAAAACCACGTGTGGGTTTTCTGAGCCCCAAATACGGTAATTTTGCTTGTTAACGTACCCACCAAGATGAAAATAAGCTTCATCCAAAATGATGATTTTTTTGCCAAAATCGACATCATCGTGTAGTTTCTCGTTAGCCCATCTGGCGAAGCGAAAACGAAGCGGATGGTCATGCGGCTTCAACTCTTGAACCAATTGAACTTTGTAAGGCGTCATACCGAGATCTTTTCGCAAAATTCGACGTAAACTAGTGCGTGAAATGTTTAATTGTTGAGAACGATGACAAGTTGATGATGGATTTTCACGCACACTCTCAGCCACAGCTTCGATATTTTCGGGTGTACGCACTGTACGAGCACGCTCACGTCTTGGCGCATCCACAAATGGAACCAGTTTCACGAACTTTAGCAATAAACTTGCGTATACCGGGCACTGTTGGTCCTTCTCTGCGACCAAATTTTGTACGACATTTTCGTGCAATTTCCGACTAATTGTCTTTTTTTTTTGGAAATATTGCAGATATTGCAGAAAATATATTAACTCAGTTGTCTGACAAAAATCAGCACTGGGTGAGTCAACAGCTGTTTTAGATACTGCTCGGATCTTACTTTTTATTCGAGGGATAGATAGAAATTATGAGGTGTATGAAGAGCTCTTGACGTTCATACCACCCATGGCACGACCATTAGAGAAATTACTTTTAAAAGAGTTGAAAATGCTGTTCAGACTAAAACAATTTCCAATGGATAAACTTGAAGTGTATACTGATGTGTGGTTCAAAACCGGTAATCGTACACTGCATCATTCATTAATAGTCTTTGTGCGGAAAATACTCGGATATGTCAAAATTTTTAAAATCAGCCATGTTGGTTGCCAATTATTGAAGAGATTAGAAAAAATTACTTACCATATTATATTGCAGTACAATGCAGGCTTAGCTGTGGAAAATTCAGGCACGAATTTTTGAGCTCCCAACAACAGTCAAAATTTTCTTGAAAGAAAAATTATAAAACAATGAGTGGTTATGAAAGTTATCATATGAATAAACATATGAATGACGTTAATTTAAAATTACAAGAAGATCAGCTTCTGTTTAAATATATACTCATATTATATCCTTTCGTCCAAAAAATGTTTTGTTTCACACATTTTAATACATGCCAAACATCCAGTCAGCAAACTGAGACTCCATTTTCGATAGATTTCACAATTGAAACTTTGGGTGCTTTAGGAATAAATTTTGAGTCTCATTTTACGGATTTTGATGCAATTGCAAACGATATCAAGATTTTTCAAAATCCTTTTAAGGGTCTTCCACTCACGCAGTTTAATCAGTTGCATAAATTTGCTCAAGGCATTTTTCTGCGGCACTATTACCTATGAGAAAAATATTCTCCAAAATAAAATGTAGTCTCTGTTGATAATTTTCACTAGAAAAGTTAATCCACAACTGCGAATATTTACTTTGGAAAGTTACAGCTACATAAATCTTGTTCATCATGATTATAATATTTAATTTCATGATGTGAATTACCTATGAATTTCACTTATTGTAAATTTTTAGGATTTCTAGTAAAGTTGATGGTTATAAGTAAAACTGCGATTATATATTTCCCCTTAACATTTCTTTTGTCGATGCAATTTTATAAGTTTGCCAAAATATATAATTTCGCATTTTCAATCACTCATTCTTTTATTATATATATTATTAACTTTCATTTTTAAAACTCTAATTTATACGATTTATACTTTTTTAAATTACTATTTGTTCTTTTCTGTATTATTCGTATCTCTCTGAAATATGGAACAGTTCTATTCATTGAATACCACCACATATAGTATGTATTTAAAGCTTTTGCTATGACAGCAAAGGAAGTGATTCACGAACACAACTACGTAGATTGTTCCATTTAAATTATTGTTAAAAAAGAACTCGGTTAGAATTCAATTTATTGCACAGAGTATATATAAGATGTTCTTTGTGCAAGATAGTTGACAATTGAAAATGGGTCATCGCTTCTGTTAATCGTTGTCTAGTCTCTTATATAATCCAGAATACCATAGCGAAGTAAATAATATTTATGAAATCCAAGCTATTAAAGCTTTATTGTGTGCATTTAACATTTCTGCAGATTAAACTGAGATAATAATTTGCTGAATTTCAATTACAATTTAGATTTAAGTAGGCAAATGTACGTAATTATCAAGTCGATCACTTAATCTATTGTTAAATTAGAAATCTATGTTTAATGCACATGCAATTAATTGTTAATTTATTCTAGTCCCTTTTTTATTGTATAATATGACAGATTCCTTAATTTACATGTTAATTATCTCGATAATAAAAAAATAGGCAGCATTTCGAATGCTTTTTTTTATAAATTGAAAAACAACGTGTTACTTATTAAAAATAAGAACATTATTTTTCATTAATTCGACGCTTTGCCTTCTTTACGTACATATCATGCATGTTGCATAGTGTTCCATGTCGATACATGTTCTGTTCTATGGCATCCAAGGCGATAAAAGTGCCTTCATTGTTATTCGAGAGATGGCCATATAATTCTCTCTTATTATTTTAAAGAACGTCTTTCGAGTAGCAAAACAGAGAACATAAGACACAGTAATCAGATCGACAATTTTGTATGAAAATGAACTGTGGATAATGAATAAGCAAATAACAAATATGTTGAACCGATTCGAAAGAAGAATGTTTGGAAAAATCTGTAGGAGTAAAAAAATGAAGAAATACATGGAAAATGAGAGCGAATTAAAAGATTGAGTAAAAATATAATACTACTAATTCAGATTAGAGCATAGCAAGTAAGATGGTTAGGAGATCTAATAAAGATGAAGAGTAGTCAAGCCCTAAAGCAGTTTCTATAGCAAGGGGGAGGAGAAAATATGAGACAATGTCATCCAAAAAAGAAAGTTGAAAATTGAACTGCAAGAATGTTTGAGACTAGTCCAAAATCTATGCCTAGAAGTCATGAGTCTAAAAGACGCTGATGAGTACATATATACGATGTGACAAAAAAACTAATCATATAGTAAAAATATATTTTTAAGCCAAATCTTCTATAAATCTTTATTATTATTATTTTCATTCAAATATTCGTATCCTTTATAGACAAAATTTAATAATAAATTGCTGCTCCACGTAGATGAGTACATTCTGCTATTTGCTAGCATGTTTTTAATAAGATTTTCTATCGACTACTATTGAAGCCCATTTCAGCCAACTTGTAAGGTATTGTGAAGCTGTCGTATGTTCATTGGAAGGGTAGAAAATATGCCAACTCTTTGACGTATCATATCCCAAACATATTCTATCGATGATCAGTTTGGCGACCGCGTAGCCCAGGTGATAATATTGATGTTGACCTCTTACAGGAACCGTAAAACCGGCATCGTCCATTTAGAGTGTGGCATTATTAAGCCCTTAGATATATGATAAAGCAAATGCTTCTAAAACTTCGTAAACGTAGTGTTCAGAATTTTAGTGGGTTCGAAGGAATACTAAAGAAGTCCTACTTCCTATGCTAATTCCATCCCAATCATCAATCTTCTAGTAAGTGTAATCTCATATTTTACGGAAAAATTGCCTTTGACATTGGACACATCTGTGATCATTTTAGGCCTACAAACGAAGACGAGGTTTGTTTGGAAAAACGATATGGTTCTAGTTTCCCCATTCTGACAGTATATTACACCATTCTAATCTAAGAGCACGATGCCAACCAGTGCGAGGTAGCATTAGCCTTGGACGTTAGAAAATCAACCACGACGAAAGAATATGGCGATGTATGGAACGTATTGTTACTGTATAACCTACATCTGCCAATGAAGCATTTCTGACAGATCTCGAAGTATTACAACGATCCATAAGGGCAAATAGTCTTCACCGTTCAGTAATTCTTCTACGATGTCGCCAACCTTCTCGAGGCCAATCTATCTAAGAGCAAATAACTGTAATAATGTTTCTTTACATGAGCCTGCCGATTTCACGAAATACAATACCAATAGCGATAATTTGATTGTCTTCAAACTTTTGGAATTTTAATACACTAATTCACAACAACAGACTCTTATCAAAAGCATTCTCAATAACACGTATACGAAGTATACGTTTACGTGGGGTGTCAACTCATTATTAAATTTTGTCTATAAAGGATACAAATTTCTCAATAAAAATTTAATCATATATTACTCTTGACACAGTATACATTTGTACAAAATTTGTTTTAAAGATATATATTTGTCGATATAGAAACGCACAGATTTTAGAGGCAATCAATTTTTTTTTAGACTAGCAAAGACTGTTGTTATTTAGCAAAAACTAAATTGGATACGTTATAATTGATAACTATTTGTACACTGCAAAGATTTCATTTTATCGTCCTTAAATGTTTGTTTAAAAAACGAAAATAACACTGCTTTTCTTTAGGTATACAAGGATGGTTTGACAAGTAGTGAGAATGACACATAGGTGGCGCTCTGATTGGTAAAACAAATGCACTGTAATTTAGGTTGCCTATTTATATGTTTGCATTCCGATAATTAGATAAATCGGTTGATTAGTTTATTTTTGACAGCTGATTGAAAAAGAAGCAACATGTCGTTTTGTTAAAATGGAAAAAGCAGAGTATCGTGCGGTGATTAAATACTTCGTAATTAAGGGTATGAAAGCTACCGAAATTAAAGATGAGTTACGGGAAACATTAGGTGAATCTGCTCCATCATCCGCCACAATAAGTAGATGGGTAAATGAATTTAAACGTGGTAGAACAAGCTGTGTTGATGAAGCGCGCTCTGGAGCATCCAAAATCGTGACTTCTAAGGAAACTATTATAAAAATCCATAATATTATTACGCAAGATCGACGACTCAAAGTGAGAGAGATAGCAGACATGGTAAACATTTCAACAGAACGCGTACACTACATTTTAACGAAAGAATTTGGCCTTTCCAAGCTTTCGGCAAGATGGGTGCTGCGATTGCTTACGACTTATCAAAAGTTCACTCGTTTACGCATTTCCAATGAGTGTTTAGACCTTTATAAGCGGAATCCGGTTGATTTCTGTAGGCGATTTGTTACTTACGATGATACTTGGATACACTACAGTACACCCGAAACTAAACGACAGTCGAAACAATGGTTAGAACGTGATTCTGCACCTCCAAAGAAAGCCAAAACCTCTTTATCGGCAAACAAGGTGATGACATCAATTTTTTGGGATTCGAAGGGCATTTTGCACATTGATTACCTTCAGATAGATGCCACAATAAACGGACAATATTATGCAGAACTTCTACAAAAATTAAATGTTGAGATTCGTGCTAAACGGCCAGGAATGGCAAAGAAAAAGATTCTGTTTCACCAAGACAACGCTCCTTCGCATATCAGCACAGTTGCGATGTCCAAAATCCACGAGTTGCATTTCCAATTACTACAGCATGCGCCTTATTCGCCGGATCTAGCCCCTTCCGACTTCCACCTTTTTCCAAAATTGAAAACGGCACTAGGTGGAAAGAAATTTTCGTCTAATGACGAGCTTATCATCTTCGTAAATGAGTATTTTGCAAACCTTCCGGAATCGCATTTTAGAGATTGCATAAGGGCATTGGAGCACCGTTGGAATAAATGTATTGCTCTTTCAGGAGAATATATTGAAAAATAAAAATTATTTTGTATTTAAAAAATTCGTTTTTCTTTTCCATTCTCACTACTTGTCAAACTACCCTCGTAAAACCTTAACTATCTGAAAACACAAAACACGCCACTAGTTTCTATTTTAAACGTGTTGACGCCGAATATTGAATAAATAAATAGATAATCATTCGAATGAAATAATGATTATAATAAAAATATTTAAAATATATAAATATAATATATAAATTGTATTCCCTCATTTTATTTTTTTCATTTGTAGGAACTTTTATATTCAATATTAAAATCATTGTTTACATTTTAATTGATTTTTTTACTACATGTTCTAATCTCAGTGGTTAACAGCCTATACTTAATGTAGGCGTTTTAGTTAGATAAATAATCATGTTGCGACATAAATTCAATCGATTAATAAATTAATTATTTCTAAATAAATGGCGTTAATGAATTAAACTAATTTATTTTTGGTAAAATTGTTTCTTTAAAGAAAAGACATGTAGAATAGCAAAAGGTCTTTGAAATTTATTAATTTAATCTTCCAGAAATTATAGTGAATCATCGGAGCAAGTAGCTCTAGTTTTTGTTCATACTTAGAATAGTTAAAAGAATGAATATCCGTAAAAATTAAATCTTTGTTGGTCACTGTTTATTTAATTTAAAGATGTACGTCTATTGCATACATATTATCTTAACAAAGCTAACTAATTACAACCTTCAGCATTTTGAAATGAATTGATATATAAAAGATATTAATTTTAACGTCTTTTAAAATTCCGTTCGCCACGATTTTAATCATCGGTCAGCGTAGAAACTTTTCAATTTCCAGATAAACAGAAAGTATTTTGTTAAGAGTTCTGGAAAGATTGAAGTGGTCAATTAATAAGTAATACAAGAAAAGCATTGAATTCTATAAACTTCAGGTACTTTGGATCCGAAACGATAATAAGTGTACTTACAGTGCACTAATTTCTTTGAACAGACACGAGTCGACTTCTTTATAATATTAGGTTCATAGACACAGTCATAATGTGAATAACAAAGTGAAAAGTCTTCTTTGTACTCTTTGGGGACTTCCATTTTAGTAATTGATGACAAATACATTGTTTGTTTAATTATTAATTAATTTAAATAATAATTTCGATTCTGAAAAAATTTGTTAATATCACTAATTGTCGTTGTATTTAAATTTCTATTCTATAAATTATTAGGTGCGCAATTAAGTTCTCGCTGTTTTTTTGATGAAAATGCAACTTTATTGTGAAAAAATGTTTACAAATGAATCATTCAAAATATTGCCCATCGCTAGTGACAACTTTTTCCCATCTTTCTGGCAGAGCTTGAATACCGTCACGGTAGAAGTGTTCGTCTTTTGAGGCTATCCACGAATCAAGCCATTTCGAGATGTCTTCATATGAGCGGAACTGCTGATTAGCCAGGCCATGTGCCATCGAATGCAACAAATAATAATCGGACGGCGCAATATCTGGGGAATATGGCCGATGGGGTAGGACCTTCCCTTTGAGCGTTTCTAAGTAGGTTTTAACGGGTTTGCCAACGTGAGGCCGAGCGTTGTCATGCTGTAGAATCACTTTTTCGTGCCTCTGCTCGTATTGTGGCCGCTTTTCGCGCAGTGCTCGGCTCAATCGCATCAATTGAGTTCGATACCGTTCCCCAGTGATGGTTTCGTTCGGTTTCAACAGCTCATAATAAATAACACCGACCTGGTCCCACCAAATACACAGCAAAACCTTCGCAGCGTGAATATTCGGCCGAACTGACGACGTAGAAGCATGACCGGGCAGTCTTCATGATTTTGTTCTCTTTGGGTTGCTGTAATGAATCCATTTTTCATCATCCGTAACGATACGATGAAGAAAACCCTTCTTTTTTTGCCGCTGGAACAGTTGTTCACAGGCGAAAAAACGACGCTCAACGTCTCTCTCAACGCATGCAATCGCTGGGAAATGGCTTGGTTGGTAACTCCTAATGCTGGAGCAAGCTCTTTTTGCGTTTGGCACCGATGCTCATCGAGCAATGCCTCCAATTCAGCGTCTTCGAAGGTTTTTGGTCTTCCTTCACGAGAACGGTCGTCATCATCGAAATCACCGTCTTTGAAGCGACGGAACCAATCACGGCACGTTGTTTCACTTTGAACAGCATCTCCGTAAACTTTTCAGAGTTCTCGATGCGCTTCAGCCGCCGTTTTATTCGAATGAAAGAAGAAAAGCAACACTTCCCGCAAATGACAATTATTTGGCAAAAAATCAGACATTTTCACACAACCAAAAGTATGTGACGCAAAAACAAAATCACTAATGTGTCAAAGCGGTTCGTTTACCATATGTCTAAGCTTGAATCATGATGTTTTGGTTATGTCACAATCGACCAGCACTTAATACTGGAGCCATCTCTTGAAAAACAGCGAGAACTTAGTTGCGCACCTAATATGTGACAGACGTAAAATCTATTAAATGGTTCTTGGTATTTGAAAAATGTCGAGTTATTGCAATATTAGTAATTAATATAAAGAATTACGTATATGGAATAGAACATATCATTTTTATAATCTAACTCAAGATTACAATTTTATCTTGTATCCAGGTATTTTCTGTAACATAGTAGATGTTATAGCTCGTTTCAAGGCCGTTTCAAGCTATTTTGACTAAGTAGCCAGATGAAAGTAAATTCATAAGATGTGAACTGTTCCTTACTTTAATAGCCAGAGTGATATTAAATAAATTGTATATAAATAAGCGAACTTGATTTGCTTATTCTTGTATATTAGTTCTTTAAATTTAATAGTCATTACCTAACATTGTACAATTCAAATTACATTACAGCTTAATATTTCTTACATTTAAGTAATACAGTCCATATGCATATTCATTAGTAGCAAAATATAAATTGTAAGGTGAGAAACCATATATTTTTTTATCAGAAAATGTAAAGACTTTGGGACGAAAACAGGAAAGCAATACGAAATAAATAACGATAATTGTAACTCGGTGACAGACACAAAATAAATAGTGGCGCTAAAAAGATTCATCTGGTAGTTCAAGTAAATTATTATACACATTTAACAGTACTAAATGTGTATAATAATTTAAAAGAAGAAAATAAAAAAGTTAAAGAAAATGCCTTTATAGAAAGAACGCCGAATTTAACTGGTATTTGCTACAGCACAGTTTATAATAAAGTGAAGCATAAGTATTACGGAAAGAAGAGTTAGAAGCGATAAAGGATCTACAAGGAACACACCAAGTTGGGACTCTGATATCACTTGGTGAACAGTATATGGTATGTACAAGCAGGGTGAAGTTAGATAGCTTACGAATAAAAACTGAAGAAAATACCGGAAACGTGTTATAATGGAGTCAACGAGAATATAAAAACTACGCTCAGAATATTTAATCGATATGAAAAAATTTCGAGATGAAGGGCGATTTATTTGTTACGTAGATGAAATTTGATATAACGCTCATAATAAGAAAAAGTTGGATTGAAGATTCACAAGCACGATTATTAGATGTATCTCCTTCCAAGGGAAAAACCTATTATTATTTTACACGCTGGTTCTGAAAACAATGTCGGTGAAGTGTTTGTTTCGGCAAAAAATATAAAAAAATTGTAATCTTGACTGTCACGAAGACACAACAGCACCATTATTTGAAGAGTGATTTCAAAAAAAAACTTACCAATATTATCCGAAAAAAGTGTCATTATCAAAAAAGCTCGACTAAACAAATCCAAATTCATGTCAACGCGACGCTGTTTTTCGAAAAAATTGAGTGATTTTGGAACAAATCGTGCTTTCACTTTTCTTAGGCCCAAATGATCTTTCAAGATGGTTTTCACTGATCCTTCCGATATTCCAACGATGCCAGTAAGCTCTCTGACTGTTAATCGTCGATTCTCAAGTACCAATTCTTTGATTCTTTTGACGTGTTGATCATCAGTTGATGTTGATGGCCGTCCTGGACGTGGTTCGTCATCAACGCGTTCTCGACCCTTTTTGAATAATTTGTACCAACCAAAAACACTTGCTCGCGACAAACAATTATCACCGAAGGCCTTTTGCAACATTCTGAACGTTTCGGCACCAGAAATTTGATTCCGTACACAAAATTTAATGGAACTTCTTTGTTGAATAATTACACTCATTGTAAAAATCGCCAAATGCACTTTTTGTACTTCAGAAAGACAAGCGTATACTAAACACTAATGATTATTTTGATGTGACATTTGGCACAGATGACACTGACAGTCATACCAACCTAGAAAAAAATATTTCGACGAATGGGTTTTGAATTGGAAGAAACGTTGGCACAAGTGTATTGGGGCCAGGGAGGATTACTTTCAGGGGGACGAAATAGATTTGGAAGAATAAATTAAGAATTTAAAAATTATGAACAAAGTCTTACTATTTTTTGCCCACAGTAGCATTTACAAAATCGATAATAAGAAGTTAAATATACATTTCGTTACGGTCAATTATTAAGGAGCAACATCGTTGGTGATTCGACAAAATTCGTTTCTAAGAATGACGAAACATGATAAAGAAATACACGAAAAATTTATTTTTAACGGTGGAAAAAAAGCACGCCGTGTTGATCAGGTTTTGGGGAAAGTATATTGAATTACGGGAGACAAAAGTCGATAAATATAAATGTCTGTATCGACAAAAAGAAAACACACGCTGACGAGCTTTTATCTACGAAAATATATGGATAAATTAAATGTCCATTAAAAGCATTAAAAGCAATACGTTTTTAATCCTAGAAGTTGTGGGTTGTAACTAATTAATTTTCTTTCGATTATAGAAAACTTTCCATGTGTAATGTCAACTGTGTTATATACAGGGTTTCCACCGAGATTTCTAAAATTAGAATTTAACACTTTACTTTTGAATTTTCAAAATTTAGAAGAATATGTTTAAAATTGTTTGTATATTGTTTTTTATTTTTGTTTGACAGAAGAGTAAATCGAAAACTATTATTTATGCTCTTTATTCTAAAAAATCGAATTATATTGTATTTGAATTCTGTAAATTACATTAGATTAAAGTTTATAGTTTTGCTTGTGCGATTCTAACATCTAGATGGTAACTAAATTCGTCCCACACTCGATAAAGAATGTGATCCGTCACTGAGTTCACCGCATCTGTGATACGGTTTCTAAGATCATTCAAATTTGTAGGAAGAGGTGATACGTAAACTGCCTCTTTCACGAGTCTCTACAGGAAAAAATCGCAACACGTGAGGTCAGGAGACCTCACAAATGCCAACAATCTTGTGTCGTACAATTGATGGAATTGTTTGGCGCTGGTATGCTCTAGCTGTAGTATTCGAACCTTTACAGCATCCTCTTTCAAATGTAATGAGTAGAAAACAAGTATAGCGTATAGTGCGAAAAGTATAGCCAATTGAAATTGTGTTCGTCTTTTTGTATCATACTGGATTTCAAAATATCACAATACGAAAATTTTGTTTGTCATGATTAATACCGTTTAACATCAGTAACGGTCATGTTTAGTAAAGTAATAAAGATTGTTTGTATCTCTTAGCTCAATGTAGATATTGTTACATTCAATTTAAATTATACATCTCAATGCAATTAAGCAACGTTTGATTAATAAACTTGCCTTAAAATCATGAAAATGTTAGACTCTACTTTAAAAATTGTATCCGACGTTTAATAAAAAATTTTGTTTGAAAAAGCTGTTCAATACTTGCAAAGTGAGCAATAAAATTATTTCTTATGAAGTTATTGTGAACGTTTCTCAATTTTATTTGTGCGATGCGAATGTAAATGTATCATACACTATCTTGTTTTCGAGTTGGGTCAAGTATTAGTTATCTATTATTAAATTGTATTGCAATAATATCTTACAACAAAACTATTTATTAAATACATATACTCTTTCATGTTTGTAACAGTACCCATAACGCTTATGAAAGGCATTAACAACATTTCTGAAAGATTTGTTACAGATGGTGAGTCCTATTCATTTCAAACCATCAATATTCAAATTTTATACTTGTGGCACGATATGTGTCCGAAAATGTTTTAGAAATTTTAATTTTTCTCAATCAAGAATCGGCCGATAAGTATATTTATTAATTTTGCAGTCTTAGCACCTGAATACTGACTCTTTCGTTATATTTAGTGAGAGTTGAATTTTTTATGTGATCACTAGTATGAAGGTAGCTAGAAAAATTTTATACCTAACAATGAAACAAAAGACAGCAAAAATTATTTCTGTCGGTTTTCATAGTAGGTGTCGATTTCCTCTTAAAATTGACTATCGTCTGCAAATCTATGATCTCTGAAGTGTTTCTCCAAGTTTCTAAATAAAAATCTGGACTATATGGTAGGTGGAGGATGGCTCGGATTTTGGTTGCATTGCGAACTCGTCCATTGCCGTGAAGCAGGACTTCTTTGTGACTTAGACGTTTTTAGTAAATTAGTAATTTTGTTAATTTATCACAGTAAGAAACTGTTGTTATCGTAATTCCATTGGCATGTATTCAACAAGAATAACTTCTGCTTAGTCTCAAAACAAAAAGTGAGGTTTTGAGCTTTCTAGGTGAGGACTTGCGCTTTTGGAGGCGAAGAATCTTTAAAGATGGATGTACTCTTACTTCATTTCTGCATGCCAATGATATCCAAGTCTCATCACCTGTCACTATCTTAAGGAAAAAGGAATTTGATAACTAAGCAGTTTTTCTTCAGCAGTCTACAATCTTAGAATCTAGCTTGTTGAAACATTACTCGTGACTAATTTATCGTGCAGAATTGTTAGAGTCCTTGGTTCAAATATATTTAGTGCTTTAGCAATGGTAGAAACTTCCAAACGACGTCCGTCGAGAACTATTTTTCCAACTTTCAAGCTAACGTCGGGATTGATTGCATCGGAAGACATTCGGTTTCATGGAATTCACGACTCCACGAAAACTTTTCGTCCAATATTTCACTTTCAAATAAGAAATTTTAATGACACTGTGATGTTTTAAGTTCACAAAACTCAATTTTTGTTGGGAAATATTTTAAAAGCATAAAATAATAAATAAAGTCAAGTTATTCAATACCAGACAAAGCGCAATTAGTTGTTTCTATCATGGCTAAGTAGATTTTTTTCTAGTTTCCTTTATATATTAGAATAGAATTGAAAAGTTTGGACATTCAGTTTCTCATCCTAAATAAGGGACAAAACAGTATCTAACTTGAAACAAATGCTAGTTTCACAAAACTTTTGTCGGAAAACACTTAATAAAGCTCAAAATAATGAACAGGTTAAAGTTAGATTTTTTCATTCTTCTCATATTTGATCAACACCTGTTAGAACAACAAAGATGTAGGATAAGGAAAATCGAAATTGGATAACATAAAACTAATCGATAGTTTTGGGAGTTTGACATAAAAAGAAAACGATGCTTCATCTGTAAAAGTTATTCTTTTAAAAATATCATTTTAATTTTTTAATTACACAAGGTTTTACAAAACTCTGTTCACTTAATTTATATAATAATCATATTCATAAACAAACTGATGGTTGGTAAATGTATAAAGTTCGTATTTATATTTTTTAAAATGCAAAAGTCTTGTATGAATTAAATGCTTTAGCTATTAAATATAGCCATGCGATATGTTTTTCTTTACCGAAACACATAAAACTTAATTCAATTTCTCTAGACAAGACTTGGTAAGTGATTGTTCTTTTTTTATAGATTTTTACAATATAGCATTGGATATTAAGTTTCAACTTTATAGGTGTATGCTAGATTGCTAAGATTCACTGACTAATTTAGCATGCTATGTGTTAAAGATGATAGCTCATGCGAATACTCAGTTGATTTAACAGAACAGTTGCTAACGTCGGAACAAAAAATAAGATCTAAGCATCTGTTATTGGCAATACGATATCAGTGGATAAAATTAGAGATAATAAAAAAATGTACGCTGGTTCAATTATCGAACTCATTGTCGAAAAGACTAAGAAGCTCTAACTTATCGAAAATATGTTCGCAAATGAGAGTAGGTACTGTAAGAGATATATAACATGAACAGTTTTAAAAGATATGGAAATGACGATGGATGAAATTGTATTATTCATTCACATTCCATATGAATTGAGGTAGCGAAAATTGCATTCGTACGAGGGGAGTCATGGTGTTTTTAGTCTTACTAATTGATCAGGCATTGAGCAGGTGCATTGTCATGGTGGGTAGTAACCGTAGCACCAAGAGTCGTCACCTGTAATGACTTTGGATAAAAAATCTGAGTTGATTTGGAAATGATCTTTCAAAGTACGACATATTTCTACTCGACGCTGTTTTTTATGATGAGAAAATGAAGGGCATGAACTTCGCGGCGACTCTTGTCCTCAATTCTCCCAACTAAATTCGCTGTACTAAGCTACAAGCTGACCAGATGACTCCGCAATTGCTTCATTGATTCGTCGTCTGGCTTCAAGCACAATTTCACCAACTTTCTCGACATTTCCATGCATTTGGGAAGTTGATAGACGTCTAGAACGAGGTTTGTCATCAATTGACATTTCACCTTCTTTGAAATAAGGAAGCCATTAGTACACCTGAGTTTTTCCCATAGTGTAATCCTTGTAAACTATTTGCAACCTCAAAGCTGTTTCTGCAGCATTTTTTCTGAACAGAAAGCAAAATTTCATTGCCACACGCTGTTCACTTAAGTCTGACATTATAAAAAACGACGAGCAAACGAAAATGCTTTTAGAATAAAATGCGCTGGAACAAGACACAACCTTATTCGGCGAAAGAACTGACTGCACTGAACGTGGAACAAGTTGCGTCACGCGCACCTAGCGGCAGGAATACGTGCTAGGCAAGGCTCAGCGACAGCGCTGCCGTTCTGGTTATTTTTGTGTACCTCCTCGTATTTTTCCAGTTGATTGTTTTCAATGCTAATAACCTTTTTCCATCGTTTCTTGCATTTAAGTTATTTGCTCGTTTCTTGATTAACCTTTCTTGATTATTTATGAAATATTCCAGTCTATTTTGTATATGGTTGTTATGTTGTATGTTTGCAAACCTTTTAAGAGCGCACGTCACATTTTTTGGCAATAGAACAATGTTTTAAATTAAATTAAATACTGCCTAAAAATATACATAATATCTTGTTCGTATGTTATTTAGTTAACATTTCGAACAAGAAATTAGCAGAAAAAATTCTTGTTATTAATTGCTATTCGGTATATAGTGACTATCTAAATATAATAACGACAAACACGAATTAAATATAAGATACATATGCAAGGGGAAAATAATTTCACAAAAGTAATTAGCCTAGTTTATGTACAGTAGATTATAAACTATAATTTGTACAAACTGCTATTTAACTAAAAATGATTTCATTAGTACGCTAAAATTACTTTAACAGCAGCGTGTCTAGACGTAAATTAAAACTACAAATTTCGAAGAGGATTCTACTATTTTGAATACCTCTTAATCGATTATTCTTTCGAATCAAACACTAGTCTCGGGCAATGTCCTTAAGCCTAAATTGTATTATAAAGATACAAAATATTAGTTGCTTATATTTTTTTGTTAAAATATTAGAAATTTGGTTCCGTTCAATTGCTATTTTTTTAATTTAGTTGTGAATTTCCGAATTTAATGTACGATTGTGCAAAAGCGAAATGTTTAGTTTGTGATAGACCGTTTATATGCTGGACGAAATATGACTGCAAGAAACACTTAGATAGTGGGCAGTACAAAAAAAACTGGCGTACGACCGAATGAGCAATTTATATTCGATTTATTGTCAACACTGATGGTGTGCAATCCATTGTTTCGTTTATTGGACAATGAATCATTGTATAAATTCTAGAATAAATAAGCGAACTGTAAAACACCCAGTTCGAAAACGAAATTTTGTGCCATCTCCTCGCAAACGTATTGAAAATAGAAAGAAGTCGGAATTGGAAAATAAAAAGCTCTGGTTAAGTGTGGACGAAACAACAGACTGCAAAAAATTCCCCCACCACTTAAATCGTCATCTTCAATATTATTAGCTTCAGAAGAGTAAAAGAATATACTGTTATTTCAAAAGTGGAAAAATTTTAACTGGAAAAATTTTAACTTTCGAGAGACCAATTCTTAATGTATATAACTAATGGCGCCGTAATTATGCGTTCTGTAGGTCGATCTCGTAAAGACGACTGTGGTAAGTCCTTACATGTTACTTGTAGTTCGTGCTTTACATCTTGTAGCTGAAATTCTTATACGCTGAGGAACGTGACCAAAGAGTTGATTGGTTTTCTAATTATTTTCATTATAAAAACAAGCAACACTAATCTCTTTTACATAATATATATTTATATGCTTTAATATCCTATCTGTGTTTAAAAGCATGCCCTTAATTTTTACCCAGAATTTAACTAACAAGGAAACAGTATTAGTTCAGAAATTTGAAAAAGATAATGAAGGCGACACAAACAAATTAAAAAATAATAATACAAAAAATTAATCTTAATATCGAAACGATACAATAGTACAATGAGAGGGGACTAGACGTCCGTCTCTCGGATCGACGTGAAAGCACTAATGTCGCATTTTAGCTACTATGTACAGAACAATTCTGTCGCTAAAACAACCAGCTACGTGTGCGTATAAATGGTCGTTGTCACTTACAATGTAATAGTAAACCATTATTTGCCAATAAACTTACGATTGCGACACATTTCCCACATTTCCAGGACTTATCGTAAAAATCTGAACTTTGTTGGTACTTGTAAACTGCATGTAGATATTACTATCGAAAGAATAAAATAGCATAATAAGAGAGTCGAATACGTCCATCTCTCGGATAAAAGTAAGAGCATTAATGTCGCACTTTGCGCAAACGCGGCAAAGTTCAGATCTGATGGGCCATGGAATTGAACGAAACGCGTTACCATCATAACTTTATTGGCAAATAGTTGTTTATTGTTACGTTGTAACACAACTAACATCTATTCCAATATTAACAGCAGATATAATACCATGACTCTTCTATGCCATCATTCAACGAATCTTCCGTCGAATATTTTCCTTAATTTAAAAATGATGGGAACTCTCATATCTCAGGATTTCTAAATGCTTCTCGGATTTCTTTCTCAATGAACTGATTAGTAAAATATTATATTAACAATATCAACCGCCCCTTTAGCAATTTGGGTTGGGTTATTGGTTATTGGAACTAGTCACATTGTACTTTTTATTATTGTAGCATGAAAAAGTTATCCTTGTATTATTCACTACTTATGGATAATATACGATACTTTTGTCGAGAAAGAAATAGGGCCCAAAGGACTTTTACAGTTAATTTACTAGTATGTATAGTTATTTTAATTATGTAAAACATCTAGGAAAAATTAACTGCGGGGTTTATTTACTTCACTGTCGTAGTGTTGTTACTGTTAACTCTTGTTACTGTTTACTATTACAACTCGTCTTTGTGAAAACCTCAAATGCTTATTTTTCACAAATATGTGATACTATGAAGAGGATTTACTGAATTCGTTTTAATTTTATGGCTTATAATAAAGAAATATGTTATAAGCATGAGGTGTACGATAACTTTTGTTTTCATATTATTATTACAGTTTTTAACGTTGTTAAATGGAAGTAAGTATATTTTATCATAGCCGAATGTTCACATTTCATGATATTTAACATTCATGGGGTGTACGAACACTTTTGTGACTGATTGTATCTAATACTTCCAAGCCTTGTGTACCATGTACATTTTTCGTCTTTCTCTAAGATTCCCTGTTTTTATATTTACATTACGTTGGTTTCAATAAATTTAGAATGAATAACAAACCTTCGTCTTGAATTACATAAGTACATTTTGCTTTTTTATCAGCTGTTCATAAATGTCTGCCACTTTTATCATTGTGTGTAGATGTTTACAGCAGTCTAGTAAGGTATTTGTAAGGAGACACCTTGTTTGCGTACATAAATTGCAGACCGGTGGTTAACTCAGCTTTAAATTTGCATATGAAATTAAACTTAACATTCTTTATTGTTTTAATTTTTGATATTAATTACTAATTTCTAATTAATTACCTTCGCCTACGTTATATCCGATAAGTTAAATAGGTTTATTTTAATATTGATTTAAATTTAGATAAATACGATATATTGTAAATACTAATTACTATTTTGTTGAATGGTTTGTAAAGTACAAATATTATTCACGCGTAATTTGATTATTACTATTACAAACTTTAAAAAATGTATTCTATATCTACTTTTACTGGTATTTCATATTTTCCTTTTCTCGTATTTCTTTTAACAGTTTGTTTCTACATTTCTGCATAGCTTCACCTGTTGATGCACGAAAATTGTTACGTTGGTAGATTATTTTACAACTCGGGAAATTTGTACGAACGTTTTTTGAGAAATGTAACATAAAATTCTACTTTTGGTACAATAAAAATTTATTTCTGGTTTAGAAACAAAATGCGCATGAAAATAAATATTCCGTAAGTTAAATATTAAACATCTGTTTTATTGCGCGGAAATGAAATCATATTTTCTTTTGGTTCATAATAAAACACAATATTTTCATTTATTGCATGGTTAAAGGAGGGCAAAATGTCTTATTTCAACACAAAATAATATTTTTAACTGCAATTGTATTTACTGAAATTGCTTCACTTTATATATAAAGAACTATCCAGAAGTCAATGCAATACTAGTGAATAATATTGCAACGTAAATCGCTATGCTGTTATTTTTATATTTACCCCCTATTAATTCCTAATTGATGCTTCAAAGAAAAATAAACGCATTTTGATTCGGTAAATGAGTTCCAAACAAAATTACTAGCACCTGGTCTGTTTCATATAATTTAATATATTTTGTTGCACAACTGGAAGAAAAGAAAGATTATGTATTGTTGGTGATATAATTGAATTCAAAATTAACATAATAACATATAGAATCCTTTAAACAATAAGGTAATGTCATAAATTGTGAAATTCAATTTTAATGTTATTATATTATCTTATTCTTAGTACTCTCAATTCTAGAAGAATTTTTTAAGAAAAGTAGAGGTTTACTATATAAATAGAGTACGGAAATTCGGTCGCCACTTCATTTGGCGTGTGCCGAGGACGTAGAAGGGGTTTCGTATACGTATGAATGTATATAATATTTAAAAAGTACAATGGCGGTGCTTCAAAGAACATTTATAAGATCGTCACAGGTGATGAATCTTGGATTTATACGTATGAGCCCGATAGTAAACAGCAGTCAACCGTGCGGGTATTCCAAGATGAGCCAAAACCAACAAAAGTTTTTCGCGCACGAAACACATCAAAACAAATAATCACCTGTTTTTTCAGAAAAACCGGTCACATTGCAACCGTGCCTTTGGAGATTTGTAGAACGGTAATTCCGAATGGTACACAACTATTTGTTTGCCAAAGGTTTTTGAAGAAATAAAGAAAGCAAACCGAAAACGACAGATTCTCCACCATGGCAATGCGAGCTCTCACAGGTCGGTTCAAACAATTGAATATTTGACCCAGCAAAACATTGAATTGATGAGCCATTCCCCATGCAGCCCTGATCTAGCACCCTCTGATATTTTTTTGTTTCCACGCGTGAAGAATAAACTTCGGTTTTCTACGCCGGAAGAGGCAGTTGAGGTATTCAAAACTCATATTTTGGAGATACCGTCTTCACAGTGGCAGCAATGCTTTTCGGATACGAGGGAAACTGTTTTCGAGAATAAAATTTTTTTTTTGTATGTTATTCCCGAAATATAAATATTATAGTGGTATTACGATTCCAAATAGAGATCTTGTTTAGGTATCGAAACGGATGTTCGTAATCGCACCTACAAAAAACTTATTTTTAAAGCAATATAAATAACTAAAACTATTTTATGCTTAATTGTGAAAGTATTTACAAAACTAAGAACAATATGCAATTAATATTTTTAGTTTCGTTTCCATTTCTAATGTGTCCTTTCTATTACGAACATGATTACAGTAAAATTTTAAATATTGTTACACGAAATATATAATTTCCTCAAAAAAGTAATTACATAAAAGAAAATAAGCATTTTATAATACATTTATATGTTTATATTTTATATTCATTTCGTGCGTGCTTTTTTATATAATTAATTATAAATTTGATGTATGGACGACAGTTTAGAAAATGCGAAACCTCATTTTACGTTGTTTGAAAACATTTCGCACGTATACACATGTTTTTCCATGCATGCCACATAAAGGTACCTCAATAAAACAACGGTATTTACCGTGCGAAATAACAATTGTTTCAGAGGACATCATTCACTCGATAAACCCAAGTATATTGCATATTGCAATTCTTATACATACGGGTACAAATCAATTAAATTTAATGTTACGGCACTTATAAAACAATATAACTAGAACAGGGGTTGATTAACGGAACTGTTTGATATCAAAATGTAAAATAATCAGGTTTGAATACCTAATTATATTCGAGTTTAATATCTTTAAAATTTGCATAACAGTTTTGCTTATGTTGTTTTACAAGATCTACCAATTTAAATTAAATTTGTGTATGTCATGCATAGATACTCCATGTAATTATAAACTTGGAAAAATACATTGCACTGTGGTTCTGCGTTATAAGAGAAACGGTCATAATTAGTAAACTTTATAATACGGCAAGGGCTGTAGTACTATGTGTAACACACACCAACAAGTGCATTCTAGTGAATGAACACTTGCGAACCTTGCCCGAAATAAATTTAAAGGATATAATTACAAATGTTGAATTTTAGCCGGTTTGTAGATACAGTCTACGGGTACCCTTCGACTGCGTAGAAGTCATAGAGAAAGCACGGACAATATCTGCGAACGACAGTACTTAATGACTTTCATACTAGAGACTGTAAGCTTTATATTCATATATACGATACTATAAAAGGGGAATCAAGGGGGAAAGTAGTTAAAAGTCTCAGAAAAGAAAAAATACATGAAAAAATTCAAATTGTATTATTCATGTTCGTAGCAGTCACATTAGTTAACCCAATTATATAATATTATTATTCAAAAAGTACATAAGAATAGAGTACATATCTCCATCCTGGAATTTTATTGCACAACAATCACCAAAACCAAACAATTCCGAAATGCAGAGGGTAATTAGGGTTTCTAACGAGTCACAAAGATAATACGTTTGCGTTTTACCGATATGTGGTTACTTCAAATGGTGAAATGCATGATGAACACATTTCACCGGGTTAATTTTTATACCTGCATTAAGTAGAGGTAGTAGCGGAGTATCAGGCATAATTACACGCAAGAATATTAACATAAATATTTTGAAATTATGATATACGGGGAGCCCACAGCGCAGTGGATTGTTATAGAGACAACCAGAACTTTGGCGTTCATTTGCTTAAACATATGTCATAAATATACGTATATACAACCGAAGATGATTTGTCAGCCAATGAGACTTGAAATGTAATAAATAGAGCAATAGGTTTTCTTGTTATTAACGAAATAAATCACTGCAGCATAAAGCAATTTCTAAGACGATTTTCTCGCTTAATTCCAGCGTTTGTCAGTTAGTCTGGTTTTGTATGCAGTACAAAGCACCTAGTGGCTTCTAAAATCGAATCAACAATGCACTACACTATCGTTTTCCGTTTCATTGACCAGAGGAGAATACATCTTAATTTAATAAGTTTGATTGACAATCTTAATATATATTTGTCTTAAATATATCTGTAACTAAAGTAGTGAAAGTATTACGAACAAAAGATGTAAACATTTTGTGACCCGGAATAGTCAACCACATTATTCTAATCTATTTATCAGACGCGTCGTATCAATGAACGTTAGTGCGATTTTAGTTTCTGTTTGAACATTATTGTAGTGGTACAGCAAGTGTTCGAAACGCCTCGTGGTAAACCAATAGGTGTTGCTACACGAAGCAACATAGGAATTTTGCATGAAGAAGGTTATGCCAGTAGATAAATCGGCGAAAAATTAAATTTACAGTAAAATATTCCATTCGCTGATATCCAGAAAGAGGTGACTTAAAGAATTGTCACGAATAATCACCCCAGCAAATGATCATCAGCTACTACGAATAAGCAAATGAAGTCGCAGAAAACAGCATCAGAAATAGCGGAAGTCAGCATCCGATTTCAGTTATCACAGTCAAACGTCGAGTGGTGGAAGAAAATTCACACGGTCGTGTGATAGGACCTAAACTATTGTTACGTCGAGGTAACCGATTGAAAAGGCTATAGTGAGCCCGAGACAGTGACAAAAGGTTTTATGAACTCAGAATCAATATTTAATGGGTGTGTGACGAAGCAGTAGAGTGTTAGATGTTCCGCTAATGAGAGACTGCTTTCTGAATGCGTTGTAGCAGCAATAAAGCACAGTGTTGGTTCAGTTACGCTTTGGCGTTGCTTTTCTTATTTAGGAACGGGAATGTACACTTAATCGAAGGAATACTAGAAATATTAGGATCCCCTGCTGTTTCTTCTGGGATTCAAGTAATTGCGCGAGAATTTTACTTTTATGCACGATAATAACTGAAGCATAAAGCCCGAAATGCATTCAGTATCTGAATGAGCAAAATTAAGATTTTTTTATATTTATATTTCTCCTCCAAGTTATGACATGGCCACCGCAGAGTCCAGATCTCATCCCCATTGAGCTATTGTGGGATGAGCTTCATAGAAGAGTCTGAATTGTTGGTCCTACTTCCAGCAAACAGCTTGGGAATATTCTCGAACATCCCAGGCGACACGTTCAGAAAATTAATCGAAAGGATTCCTCGAATTGTTCTAGCAGTTATCAATATAAAAGGTACATTTTTACGAGAACAATATTTAAGAATTTTGTCAATAATAAATAAATAGTACAAAATACAATTTTCGTTAGATTTTGATTGTTGTTAATTTTTAAAGTAATAAATTTATTCCTATAGTATTAGGTGTGTTTTATTTTTTAAACTTTTATTACTTGGCCAAACTTCAATGGATAGTAAACTTGTTTTGCTTTGCTAAACCGGATTTTTCAGACCGATTAAATTTTATGTACGCAATATGTTCTTTATACCGGGTTTCTATCGATTGTTTTGTTTGGCCGATGTATTGTTTACTGCAATCTAGACATTTAATTCTGTAAATTTTCGATTTTTTGTTGTCCTCGACTTTATCTTTTGCATTTCTTAAAAGAGATTTGAGTTAGTGGGCTGAAATATAACTTGAAAACAGCGCTCTTTAGTAAAATTTTAAATTTTTCGTCAAACGGTGAAAAGGTAAACATACAAACTGCATGTCCCGATTGCTTTGAGGTGACAGACATGTGGTATTCCAGATTGTTGTGTCTTAAACGACAGACAAGGGATAGTGCAATAAACGCATGTTTTCTTTCTTCTCTTTTTTCTTTTGTCTTTCATCTCAGTTTAAGACTAGAATACAATCTTTAGAAAATTTTGTGACAGATGTATATTATTATTATGTACAGATCGTGTGCGGAATTTGTTTCGTACAGATATTTTACCGTAGTTTTCCAGATGCGACATTGTTTAAGTATCTGCTGATTATGACAACTTAGTTGTCAAAATACGTATACAGAATACGAAAATTAATTTTGAAAGGGATTATATAGCAACCTTCAGCGATTATATACATCTTAACTTGATTTATCAAAAAAATAATATTTATTGGGAAAACTGCTTGGGACGTTATATAATTTCATACTTGTTTTTATAGGATATTATATATCCTTAAATTAACAGGATCACGGTCATAGATCGAAAAACTAATCTTGATACATAGTTGCAGAACTTACAACTATACATTAAGTAACTTCATATGTAATGTAATATCCTCTGATGATTTATTTATAACAAAACTTTACCCTGGTTAAACATATCGCCTTTTTGTAAATTCATGTTTTGGAACGATTATCAATATTTTGGATTAAAAGCAAAGATTTTGTAATCAAAAGCATATCCTTTAAATTCAAATAAAACGAAACTATTTATATTAATACAGAAGTGTGCCTTTATTCTTTGGTGTATAAGGATTGCATAACTTTAAAGAAATTTAGATTATAAGGTTAGCTAAGTAAATACAAACATAAAAGATGAGTTTTCAACTTAACTATGTCTTACAATGTTACATATACAAAGGGTACTAGGAAAGTTTTGTAATACAGCTTTGTTTATTTAATTTTTTCAAATAATTTCCTCTACACTCAATACACCTCTTCATCCTCCGAAACCAATCGTTAAACCAGTTCTGCCAAGTTTCACTAGGGAGTAAAGCACACTCGTTGTCCCAAGCCCGTAGAAGGTTCTCAACACTGGAAAACCGCCTCCTTTTTAGCTTCATTTTCACATGCGGGAACAGTGCAAAGTCGCAGTAAGATTTGAATTGTAGGGAGGGTGCTCGAGAAGTTTCAATCCTGTCGTGGTCATACATTCGGTGCAGACTTTGGCGCGGTGAGCTGGAGTATTATCGTGATGGAGGAGCCAGGTGTCCATTCTTGTCTTTGGCACCAGGTTCTTCATAGATCCAATGACTTTAGGCATGCACTGTTCAGTATACCACTTAGCTGTTACTGTCTTCTGTGTGGCCAAAACGATGCGTTCCACGATTCCACTCGATTTGAAAAATATAGCACAATTACAGGTGTGTCCTCATCATCAAAAACCCAAACTTTGTTTTGAGCTTTGGTCGGCACATCGTAATACTACAGGCAAGTCTCGTCACCTGTCACGACATTGTTCACATACCGAGATTGTCCCTTACTAAGCTTTTTTAGCATCTCCCGGCACCAAGTCACACATCGTGTCATCTGCTCTTCAGTCAGTCGATGCGGCACCCAGAGAGAACAAAGTTTTTTCACGTGCAGAATCGAACGAATTGCTGGTACATTTAGGCCTGAAGTACCCTCAATCTGTTGGTAGGTCACTCGCCTGTTCTCGCCAAGCATTTTCATTGCAGTAGTAACGTTTTCCTCCGTAACTGACGTTCGTGGCCTTCCCGGCCTCTCAGCATCCTCCACAGTTAAATTTTCCCTTTGGAAGTCTCTATACCACCTGAATATCGTTGTGCCATATGGACAAATATCACCTAGTGCAAGAGTCATTTCTTCGAAGCACTGGTCTATGTTTAAACCACGCACGAAATTATAACGCAAAACTGCCCTTATCTCATTTCGTGACCACGATATCATCGCAAACACTTTACACTCTCACTGCTAATGAATAACTGAGCCTATCAACATGGCGCGGCGGCTACTATGCACGTATGAACATGTCTCAACATGCAGCAACAAGCAGCTTCCTACGATTCATTGATGCGTCATATTGCAAAACTTTCCTAGTTTCCTTTGTGTACATGTGTGTGTGTATATGACTGTATCGCTCATGATTTTTTCTGAATCTTGTAATCTTAGAATACGCCAGTAATATCCATATGTACAATATTTCTTTAAATCAGTGAACACAGTTATATTTATTTATGAATTTATAATTATTATTTAGTTTACGCATTAGATTTACGTTTGTTTTGTTTTATTTAATTAAGTTTTTGATATCGAGTATATGTATATTTGATTTTGAATTTTGTCTTATAATTGGTACATACTGTTAGACAATGAAGTTTTGTCATTATTATTATCACCATAATATACAAATGCCTTTCTTTTCTGCTATTTGTGTGACGCATTTCATTGAAGGCCATTGTATAACAGAAATTTGGTCTAAAAATCAATTTTATTTAAATAAAATATTAGATGGAAAAATATTGTTTTATGGAAATTGATTTGAAAATATGAAATGATAAGTTAATGGAAATTTGAAAGATAGAATTCTAAAAGAGAATTACTTGGTAGTATGAAAATACGTTAATATACTGTCATTTATGTATAAAATCGAACTACCTAAAAATACCATTTACGAATTTTCCAATTTAGCTTTACATACAACTATTTGAAAAATTCATCTCAAGAAAACTTTTGAGCAACAAAAAAAAGAAAACCTGTTTCAGATGTTCGTATGTAACATCATATTAACGTCAAGAAAGAGAAAAGTTGTGTCAAGTTTATTAGTATCAAACTATAATCTATATAAGATTTAATATCGATTTCGATAAGGTCCATCGAACTGTTTAAGTTAGTTACATCTACGGACAACTGAGAATGATGCATTAGAACATTTTGTAAACTTTTATAATACACGCGCTAGTACGCTGATCTAAATTCTACGTCTTTTGATTGTGGTATATGATAAAATTTAGAACGCACAGAACAGCTTACATAAAAAATTTTCGTCTGGAACTTTAAATACGAGGTGGTACCAAAAAGATACCGAAATGTATCAAATGCAGTTGCAGAATACCACAATTACAATCATTTCTGACAACTTCAATATAGTTCTCCTTAGGAGCACAAACATCGATCCCAGCGCCTTTGCTACAAAAATTAAATCCTGAGGAGGAAAGAATAATCTATCGTGACTAGATATCTCGGCCACGATGGGTTATTCCTTTTTTTGTAAGATACTGCGCTGATATTCCTCCTATGCTTTTCACTTTAATAGTTAATTGAACTTCCAAACATGTTCTTTTCTAAATGTATAGACCAGTAGGATATCTCTGGTTCATAAAAATGATCCTCTTAGTGATACTAGCAATTACGGACTTCTCAGTATTCTGTCTAATTTCGCCAAAATATTTGATTGTCTTATATATAGCGGTTTCTTTTATATGAAATTAGACTACATCTTTCAATACAACATGTCTAAAATTTTTATTATTGATACTGAATAATAGCTAAAATTTCAGAAATTTAGAAGCGGCAGTAGAAATAGAAGCAGTGTGTTGATAAAACGTGAAAAATTGTATATTTGAGTTTTCGGACAGATTAGATAAGAGTAAACAGAAACTTCGTTACTGAATAAAAAATTTTTTTTCGACAAATTTTATTTTTATTTCGACATGAAATAACATTTGACAAGTTAAAAGTCAGATATAAGCAAAACCACTTTGTGGTCGATTTTTTTATTGCCACAGTGGTATACTTGCAGCCAAAAAACCGATCTATCATATGTCATTTTAATTATATTTAGATACTGAATGTCAATGTTCAGTTAACAGAGTATACTTCGAAGAAGGGTTTACCAGATGTTATAGCCGAGGACCATTATTTAGATATAGTTCCTCGGGTCGAGCATATACATAGATCGTTTGCACGATTGTTTTTTGTGTTAGGAGTTTTGTATGGTTTATTTTAATTATGTTGCAATTATGAAAGTCGAAAAAGTTACCATCGGTTTACAAAGTGAAGAAGTTTATCGATGAATTTCCAGATTTAATACATGATGGAAACAAACTAACTTGTAACATTGAATAAAAATGTAATCGTTTGAATAGCCAATTTATATATTTATATTCGATTTAGGATTAATATAGATTACATATAATCTACCGTTTAATTTATTAGATAATGAATCATTTTGTTCTTCCTGGAATAAGTACTCGAAATGGAAATTATTATTAAATTTAAATCGAAAACAGCATTAACTAGTTATGTACGGATGAGTGGACTCATCGTCAAAAAAATCCTGTTCTTAATGTCATAGTACGTACACTGGAACTACTTAAGCTCGCAATTTGAATTTTACTAGCGGATAAAAGACTAGAAAGTTCTACTGCCGAAGTGCAATGGAAAAATTTGAAACTTAAAACACCAAATCTTAATGCTTATGACTGATGGTACCACGAACATGCTTTTGTGGGTCGATCTCTTAAATAAGATTATAGTAACTTGTTACGTGTTATATGTCAAATTCATGCTTTAAGTCTTTTTACAAGCTCTTCGACTGTGTTATCCAAAAGTTGACGGCTAAATAGCACATACAAAAGCAATGTTTTCCAAATCTCGGAAACGTGTTCGCGAATTTCATAGACAATACCTAGACATCCCTCAACGCTCACAGACAATTCCGACACACTGGGAAACATGGTTAAAGGCAGCGTTCACTATTTTCAACAAAATAAGTCTATAGTTTTACCACTTTATCTCGACGAAGCAATTGTCATCAAAGAAAGTCGGAACAAATTCGAATATGCTCAGGTTGCTGCAGATTTAGCAATTTTTTTAATAATTAAAGCGGTCTTGTTGAAACACTTCTTCGTTGTCATTAGTAGTGGAATCAATACAAATAGTGGGTACTGTACAAACACAGAAAGAAGATAATATAAGTGTTATTGCTAAAGTAGATAATGTGTATGCAAGTATTTCATCATTAGATGCGAAAGGTTGATTTCTGCCTATAAGAATATATATTTCTAATGGTGAACACGGTTACATGAAGAAACTGTGGAAACATACCTGATGGTACAAATATTTAACCTATCCACTTTGTGTATCTGCTTACTCAAAACGCGACTTACAAGGGCAAGTGTTTATTTACATTTATTACCTGCTAAACCCCTTACTAACTGAACGCTCGTAGTGCCAATTCTAATAATATGTACTAGTAATTATGTATTAATACGAATACTAATGAATCGAACATAAATGAATATTATTACGAATATTCCAATTATGTACCATTCCAATTTTCACAAATTCAATTAGCTAGACATGAATACGATTTTATAATTTCACGCGAAGTGTCTGGTCGATATATGGCTGTTAAATAATGTACAAAACATTAACATATTCATAACGAAAGCGGATTAAAAGCTTCGCATGCATCACCAGAACGAATTTTAATTTTAGAGAAAAATATTAACTTTTATCGTAATGAAATCTATTAATATCGCAGATACTAAATTTGCTTTTAGATATAGTAAGTACATGAATACATGTCCTATTTTGTTTTTGCATTCTACTAAATATTCTGTGTTAAATACAAATAGCTTGATTTGTGTTTATCTGTCGTTAGAATTCGTAGATTAACCTCGCCAAATCAATCGTTTCATTTTTTAAACATTCTTCGATATTTTGGCTGATTCGTTGTTTTATGTCAACGGTTAAGTCACTTCAGCTTGATATTCGTACTCCTAAGTAATCACAGTGCCATCACTTGGCCTAGAGATTTATTATCTACGAGGGTTGATCCGTTTGATCCGCCCCTGACCCATTTATAAACCAACACATTTATTTATCTCGTATTGTAACCCGCTATGTATAGCTATGAATACTACAAACTTACTAGTCTGAACCTGTTAAAGTGTGTCTACAGTAGACGTCCGAAGTCGCGAGAGTCACAATAGTATCAAAATGGATCGTGTCGAGCAACGAGCGATGATTAAATACTTGCGTTTTAAAAGATGACCCCAACTCAGATTCATCAAGATTTGGTGGATACATAGGGGAATCTGCAATATCATATGACATAGTTAAAAAGTGGTGTCGTGAGTTTAAATGTGGTAGACAGTCGTGTACAAACGTACATGCAGGCGAAACGCCCATAACCATCATTACCCAAAGAAATGTTAGAATGGTCCATGATTTCGTGCTGCAAGATCGACATATGACTATTAAACAATTAGTCGAAGATACTGGTTTCTCATACCAGGTGGTATATAATATTGCTGTCGAATTAAACATAAAATTGTCTGTAAGCTGGGTACCACGAATATCCACATATCACGAATATAACAGATGCACTCAAGAAACTCGAAAAGACATTTGAAGTCGTCTTTTAACGCGGTATAGACACGACGAAGAAAATTTTCTTGCAAAATTGGTGACAACGAGTCTTCGATTCATCATTATTATGTAGAAACCAAAATACAAAATAAGGAGTGGCTACTCCTTACTCTGTACTACTACTACATCGAGTTTAACCCCACCGAGAAAATTCAAATGCTTTCTGTATTTCAGGATGTTGAAAGCGTAATTTTAGTAGATTTCCTGCAGAAGGGGGTCACAATTACAGGTGCTTATTATGCCAACTTAATTCCCAAATTACGTGACGCAATAAAAGAAAAACGTCGAAGAAAGTTGCGCAAAGTTGTTCTCTTGCATCGGAATTACACACCCAGTCACAGGCTATAATAGCTCGCTATATTCGCCAGGTTTGGTCCCCAGCGATTGCCAACTGTTTTCAAAACTTAGAGAATACTTGCGTGGTAAACGATTTCCATCAAATAATGACGTGATTAATGCGCTAAATCAGTAGTTTGCAGAGGTTGAACAATTATTTTTTGGGGAAGCATTAGAAATGCTAGAACATCGATGGGAAAAATGTATTAATCTTAATGGAAACTATGTAGAAAAATAAAAGTAAAATATTTGCAAATTTGTTATTGTGAGTGGGTCAAGAGTGAAGCAAAGGGATCCACTCTCGTATAGCAGCTTTACAGCGGAAAGATTATGGCTATTATCATACATTTCGATGTATACGTTTACTGGTCACTAGGAAGAAAAGCTGATTTGTATTATACTTATTATATATTATTACGATCGCTGCGTTGTGTTGAACGCTTGGCTAGCTCGGGCGACGCAATAAATGCAGATGAATCAAAAGAACAAACAACTAATGATATAGTACTTACGTGGATAAAGGCGCAGCTGTAATAAAAGGTTAGTACAACATAAAATAAAACAGCAAAAATGCCCTTAAAGTACTTTATTAAATCAACACGCAATAAATAAATGCAGATTTGTCTTAATCTCAATAAAATTTATGTAACAGTTATAAATTAAAACGAGAAATTCACTAGCTTTAATAATTACATGAAAAGACGCGCTAATGTACTCGCAGAGACCACGTGCATGAAGTTTATTTGTCTGTGTTGACGAATATCGCGTAAAAGATTAAGAAGTGAAAAATCAATTACAGAGCGAAGGGATACTTATCTTGTAAGCGCGGCTATCCTGTATTACCGGAAGATGGGTCGCGGCAACACGAGGTTAATGCTCATCATAACTGTACGTGCGTACAAGGGTTAAGATGGCGTAGCGAAGCAAGGACTTACAAGTTGTTGATGAAGGCGACGAGATGGCAAGATGCAGAGAGAGGACACGCTTAGCGCGTCGCTGGTTTTTTATACCACCCGGAGGGGTACGGTAAGATGGTTAAAAAAATAGTGGGAAAGGAAATAGAAATGCACCAATCACAGAATACGGTCTGCAGAGAATGATTATAATTAACGATACGCGAAAGGGATCGCGGTATTGATTAAAATAAACTCAATCAGAAAATTCGTGAAAGAAAGACGATTAAAATGATACCTCACAGTAGGTGTTTTGCTGTCAGTATAACGCAGGTAAATGAGATCAGGTAAGCCTCAGGTGAGACTTACCTCTACCTGAAAGGTAGTTTACTAAAGTGATCGTTGCTGTAGAGCGGATCAGTTTAATGTTATATTCTACTAAATATAATGTAATTTACTATCTTATCTAATAGGATCGACAGAAGAGAAATAATTTTGGATAAAATAAATCAAATTATCTCAACAGTAATATAACATAATCAAATGGGACTTTAGTGAGAGACTTGTGGTAAATTATACTAACGTATGATATAGTTTGTGAGAAGTTGTTTTAATTAAATCGGGTAAAAATTAATGGTAAAGCAATCATAATGTTAAGTATTAAGGCACCTAAAAAACGTACATTAGCTAGAATATCACTCGCTTAGGTAGTAATTTCCAGGAATTGGGGTTTGGCGCGAAGCAGACAAATCACCATGTTGGAATGTGTGTTAGCAACGCGGAAGGTTGTATACACGGGTTTTGAAAATTAAAGCGCGGCATTAAAATAATAATTTTAAAACATTTTAGAAAGTAATATATGCGAAGTGTAACAATATAAGTAAAGAAAAATGCGTTCCTCATCCATCGAGTGCATCAGTTCAGTTGTACACGATCCATAGGAAAAGGTAGAGCTACAGAATGAATATTCGCTTAACCTCTTAGGATTGTGAAAAATAAAGTTTACAAATAGATTACTATTCTTAGAAATATTAATATAGCGCGTGTATTTGATATAATTTAGAGAATTAGTAATAGATATAAACCCCCTATTGAATATATAAATTTGAAATCATACTGTATTTGGAGAGTGCCGAGTAACATTTATTTGTTTTTTCGCAAATATCTAAGGTGAATAAGCGTGTATAGACTAATAACGAAATGTTTCTACGTACATTTCGTTATTTGTCGATACAAAAGTGTAAATATTCGTCAATCAAAGGGCAGCGTTACTAGCACTATATTTAAGCTCGCCCTATCTTCCCTTTGGCAACACGTTTCAAATATTTGATCATACATATATTCTCTCTACTACTCTTCCCTTATACCTAAATTTTCGTAGTAAAGTAATTTCTACTGTATGTACATGTTGCATACATGAGAAATTTAATTTCGGAACGTCTTTGAATACTTGCATTTTTAGACAATTCATTCTGTAAAATGTTTTTTTACAAATACACGCTTATTGATATTTAATCTCTATTTATAGGAACTACTAATTTTACGTCTAAAACTAGTTATGTATGTAGTAAACAAAGTATTCTTTGTTGAAACTCCTTTTTCCCGAAGCTTTTCTGGTTTGGTTTCCGCGGTAAATCTCTCCGCTTCGGTTACGTCGTTACTTCTCATTCTCTTCGCTTTTTCCTTTGTTGTTGATAAACTGCTATGCCTTTTTGTGATGTTATTCCACTTTTTTTTATTCCTAATCATTTCCTTCCTCTTATATTAAATCCAAAACAATGCTTTTCAAACAAAAAGTCAAATTGCAGCGTCTACGAACTTGTTTTATGCACAAAAGTTATTTAATAAAACCTGGTATGTGTATAAAAAATAAATATGAATACTATCGTAGTGTTATTTTTACTACTAGATTTCATGCATATAGAAAACTATGTCATTTTACAAAAAATAAACGTATTATTATTCAAAATTTTGAATTAAATATATATTTAATTCAAAAAAATTCCTAAAAAAAAATAATTTAAATCAATAATTCACAATTATTACAATACCATAAACAAACATGTACAATATACGTAACAGTAAAGAATTGCTAATTGATAATGAAGATGTCTGTAATTTTATTTTCAGTTCTAAATACGAAAACAGCAAATGATTCTGCCATGTTGGAAAGTCTCACGAAGTGTCATTCGAATTAAATTTTAAAAATTTGTGTAGTCATGATATGAGGAAAATGTAATCAAGAAGGTACAAACAAAAATATCGAAAAGTTTCATTTTTTTGTTATCGACAAGTATCTATGTTTCAAATACAAATAAAGTATATAAAGGGCTTGACAACTTTTTTTCAAAATAAAATGCAGTCCATTTGAGATATTTCAAAAACTTTATTATCGGGTTGAAGTACAATCAAAACATTTATGAATGGAATTCGACTTCGTTCATATGGCCACCGCGGGCACGTTTGCAGCGGTCGATTCGTTGGACCCAATTTTCGATAACTCGGCCGAAACGGCTGCTATTTCGCGTTCAATGTTGGCTCTGAGCTTTTCCAACGTTGTCGGCTTGTTGGCATAGACCAACGACTTGACGTAGCCCCAAAGAAAAAAGTCTAGAGGCGTTAAATCGCACGAACGAGACGCCCCATCGACTGGTCCATTTCTTGAGATAACACGCTCATCAAACTTACTCTTCAATAAATCGATTGTAACGTGTGCTGTGTGGCTTGTTTCACCATCCTGCTGAAACCACATGTTGCCCAAGTCCATATCTTCCAATTCGGGCCAAAAATAATCGGTAATCATGGCGCGATAACGATTACCATTCACAGTAACGTGACGATCATTATCGTCGACGAAAAAATATGGCCCTATGACGCCGCCGGCATGCAAACCGCACCAAACAGTTATTTTTTGTGGATGAAGTGGTGTTTCATGAACCACATGTAGATTTTCACCCGACCAATAACGCATATTTTGCTTATTGACGAACCCATTGAGCCAAAAATGAGCTTCGTCACTGAAAATGACTTTGCGATGAAATTGATCATCTTGGCGCATCTTTTCCAGAGCCCAATCGGAGAACGTACGTCGCTTCAAATGGTCCATCGGCTTCAATTCTTGAGTCAGCTTGATCTTGTATGGGTGTAAACCAAGATCCTTACGCAAAATTCGCCATAAAGTGGTCTGGGCGATGCCCAACTCTTGAGAACGCCGTGGAATTGACTGATTTGGATCATTTGCTACGGACGTTTCAAGGGCAGCGATATTTTCGATACTTCGACCAACCCGTTGTCTCACTGGCACGGCAACATCACACAACGAATATGTAGACTCAAATTTTTGCACTAAACTTGTTACTGCCTGTCTACTAGGGCGAAAATTACGACCGAAAATCGAAATTTTTATAATTTGCAGACGTTGTTCGTTCGTGTACTTTACCATGATGAAAATGTTAAGTTTACTGAATAAATTGACAGTGACAGTTCGATGATTAGTGAAAGCGTGCGTTCACAAATTGAATTAAAGGTTGTTAAGTCCCTATTGGAAAACCCTTTATTTAGTTAACATTTTCGATGTCGTGTTTGTTGAATATTTAAAACATGTGAGCAAATAGACATCATCTACTCTATTGAGTTGTTTGAAAAGTTACGACCTATTTTTTATATTTTTTTAAATAGGTAATTTGCAAATCAATTACTAAATTACTAATGACCTGGCAATATATAATTGATTTACCAATCAATAATATATTGTCTGGTTTCTTCGACAACCTATTGTCACCTTCCGGAGAGCTACATAACATTTATTATACTCATACCCATCAGCATGCACCATATCCTATTCAAGATCCAATAATTTTTGGTAGGCGATTAAACTTGTGAGTGGTCCTCCTTTACGATTAGTATGCTCTGGACGTTTTTAGATGATAGCATTATTGTCCTAACGTTTACGGAGCATATTGCGGATGTTTATACGCGCCGCTAAGTAAACTACTTTGAGTTAATGAGCCATCGAAATATCGACATTTTAAAATCTAGAATACGTCAAATCTAGCTTTTTCATGCACTCGAATGAATAAATAAATAACGAATATTTAACGTTTCTGCAATATATCGTGGTGTGTGTCGTAAATTTGACACGATCGATGTTATTATTTTCACGTTATCAACATCAGCGGGTCTTACCGGCCGAGAAAGTAGAAAAATAAAATATTACAGCTGTCCGTTTTCAGATATTTATAGAATTTTAAACACAACCAAATCGTTTAATTTTTTCCAAAATGGAGTTCGAACTATCAGCTGTCATATTACGAAAATGATCAAGCACCATCTATTGTGAAAATGCTTAACTTTCCTAACAACGTAATATATTTATAAAAATGCAAATTATGAACTGAATCATTAATGAATGTATATTTAATTACTTTTACTATATCATTATCCATTTTAATACCATACTTTCATTAATTAAATTACTTATTCAACTGCGTGAACTAACTATTAAAAGATCAGAATAACAATGCTTCTTCGATACCCCTAGCAATATAAATATTAAATTCAAATTTATAATATGCATGTATGTATTTCATATCGCAGTAAATATAGGATGACACGCAGTTCCCAAGTCAAATATAAACAACAGGTAGATTACATGCTAGAATGATTGTCATTTTCATAATTAATGATCATTTTTAAACAGCGAATAATAAAATTACTTTTTTTTTCAGGACATTTACACCAGTTTTTTTAAATACATCAACATTATTTAAAAATAAATCACACCGAAATGTTTACTGTTTTATTCATAATTAATGCGTCTACTTCAAATTATAAACAACAAACTTTTAACTTAATGTCTTTAGTGCTTTTATTACATTTTTTAATAAAGACACAATTTTAGAAAATTACATGAAAAAGAAAAAAAATAATTCCGTCATAGAGATAAGCTATACGTAATAACAGCTATAAATAAAAGCTGTTATTACGCAGCGCGAAGTGGATAACTTTGGTGAAAAGCTTGTGCGATTAGATATATTTCCACATTTATCTCGGTCAACAATATTCGCTGTGATGAAAAAATGTTCTTATATCTTGAGAAAGACCGTTCGACATCTACAAAGGGTACTAGGAAAGTTTTGCAATACAGGTTTGTTTATTTAATTTTTTCAAAGTAATTTCCTCTACACTCAATACATCTCTCCACCCTCCTAAACCAACGTTTAAACCAGTTCTGCCAAGTCTCACTAGGGAGTAAAGCACACTCGTTGTCCCAAGCCTGCAGAAGGTCCTCATCACTGGGAAACCGCCTCCCTTTTAGCTTCATTTTCACATGCGAGAACAGTGCAAAGTCGCAGAACGGTAAAAAAAAGTCGTATTCGCGCCTTCTTGATGTTAAGCCATATAGTTATCGAACAATCTTCGCACCTGACATTAAGATGTATTATATTAAATTCAATTCTAAGTTATAAAATGAGTATAATAGCTATCATTCATATTCGAATTAATTCATTTTTAATATATAACAGCAAATACATATTAACAAAAAGTAAGTAATAATAGAAATGTAGATTTTAATTTTAAAATCACAACAAAGAGAATGCATATTTACATCTATGACATGTCTTAAGTTGCCAGTTTCAAATTTATGAATGTTAAAAGAATCATTAAAATGCTAATAACACCCTGTTTACTACGCGTTTCAAGGAATTCACCTATCATCAGGTAAACTTGTGCTATTAACGAACGATTCTTTGTGGGCTACTAGAAAAATAATGAAGAACAATATCTCCCTCTGTCGTTCAAATATACGAATATATGAACGAAAGAAGAAGGGCGTGTTCGTCTCGCTAAAATCGGCAACAAGGTTACCAGAGAGTGTATAGATGAACACTTTAAAATCTCCGCGAATTGCCAATAGATGTATGTTAAACGAATCATTCGAATATTAATAATATTCTTTTCTACGAGCTTCAAGGAATTCAACTGTCATCAGTTAAACTTATGTTATTAACGAACATTTCAAGTTTATCTTTATGCGATGATGGATTTCCGTTCTTCAAACTTAAAGATAAAATTATAACTCATGAACTGCATTACGTCGTTTTTATTTTAGGAAAATATTAACTTATAAAAGTTTATCAAACAACTATTCATTCATTCTAATTTATTTTTAACATTAAAGAATAGGGATTAATTACTTTTTCTAATACTTTAAACTGGTGCAGCACAATTATTCCCGAGAGATTTAAGTTTATCGATTAAAGTTTACGAAGTTAGATTCTCTAATGAGTACAAGTTTTCACTGAATACAGCTCATTTTTGATGATTTGCAGATGGCCGTTCTCGCTTGTTTCAGACTAAAATAAGAGTTTCATAAAAGTATGAACACAACGGGACGAACTATTTATGTCATGGGAAACATCAAATGCTAATCGTCTGGAAAACATTATTTAATAAAGGGTTTTTAATTGTATTACGTCTATAAGCATTAGTTTAAGAAAAGAATGCACAAAATAAATTGTAAATATTCACAAGGCATACTTTTTAAGTAATAACCGTTTTGAAATAAAAAAATACGTTTTTTATTACTTTTCCACTTGATTGCCGTTGATTTTAGATCATAACAATATTTTCAATTAATCACCTCTCTGGATAAATAAATAAGAAATAATCGTTAGGTACCAGAACGAATGTACACAGAGAATGAATGAAGACTTTAAGAATTTAATTCACAATGTGCGAATGGGTACTTTCGTGTAAACTTATAACCCTGCTCCGTAGTATCTCACGTTTTTTTTGTTTTCGATTGGTTTTTAAGTTTTCTTAATGTTTTGTAATTTCTAGTTAGAGTTCCGATAGTTCTGCAATTATCAAATTTATTCCAAGTAATATATGCCAAAAGTAATATTATAGTAGTCGCACGTCTTAATTAAAAAAATGTTTGAACGCCTTCGATTTTACGAATGATGAAGCTACCATTGTGTCGATTGTTACTTTAATCGCCTGTATTACTTAAAAAGATAAATACTTTCTTCTCGTCCATGCAATATTCATAACATTTACTGCCATCACGTGATAAATTAGACATTCTTACATCTTTTTTCTACAAAGGGTACTACAAAAGTTTTACAATATAGGGCAAGAGTTCAGTGCAGGTTAGAACCCTGTATTAGTTGCTCTCGAACTGTGGCAATGTAAGCAGTCTGCTATATTATCTTGGACGAAAATATATCGGACGGTTTTACGCTACAATTTCGCCCGTGAATTGAATATTGATTAATGTTTGGAGAAAGTAGTACCTCTGCTTGAAGATAATTGTCCACCCTATTATGCTCTAAGGTCAGGACGTTCCACCTTTCCCATAATAGAGAAAACAATTGACGTTGTCAGTTGTCGCGAGATAGAAGTGTCTGCGCATTCATACTCCGGCTCAGAAACGTTTATCTCTTTGAGTACTTCACGCCTTAACCAATGAGCAGATGACGCGACGCATTTCGTGAGGACGTGAGAAGTTTCAGAAGATTGAAAATGGAATATCTCGTTATGTTAACAGCATCTTAACAGGTGATGAAACGTGGTTTTATTACTGTGGCATGGCTACTAAATTACAGAACAAAGTCTGCTCTGAAGATGAAGATACGCCTTTTTAAGAAAAAGTGGTGATTGTCTTATTTACCGCGAGAGGAGTTGTGGAGCGCATGGTTCTGAAAACGCAAAGGATAGTTATCGCAAAGAGGTATATCGAGGGGTACTTGTTC
Source organism: Dermolepida albohirtum (assembly GCA_031893035.1). NCBI lineage: Eukaryota > Metazoa > Arthropoda > Insecta > Coleoptera > Scarabaeidae > Dermolepida > Dermolepida albohirtum. The sequence goes on along the minus strand of JAVIWB010004270.1, from coordinate 75,281 downwards.
AGATTTATCAAGGCACTCAAAAGCATTCCCTCTCATTTGAGAACAGGTACTCGATTTTTCTGCCACAATACTTCGCCTCAAGGCTTAATATCCTGAGCTGAAGGTGCTGCAACATCTTCCCTACAGACTAAATCATGCATGTGTCTTTGTGCTGTTTCTTCACATGAAAACAGAATACAATATGGAATTTCTTTAATTTTAAGAGTGTTCTTAGGACACGGGATGACGAACAAGTCAAGTTTTGAGAAGAAATATAGAAGAATTAGGTGTATGGCTGGTTTCGAAGAATGAGCAAATGCATAGAATGTAAGTTACTTTAAAAATTAAAGCTCTACCGCAAATTTTTTTAGTTCCCCTTGCACTTACACCCAGAGGTATCTTCCTCTTTTTTTATCATCGCATATTTTTTCTATCTGTTTACACTCTATAATATTGTTATACAATTTTTATAATTTTAGCTTTCGATAGTGGCGTAAAACTTTTTAAAACGCACCAAGGCATTGCATCAATTTGTATCATTACTCCTACTTGACACCGTTTTCTCTAATTTGGTTTTTCAATCGGGGGTTCATAAATAGAGTTGCCAAATTATGATGGCAGACCAGTGCTGCCAAGACACATGTTTACAAAAGATTTTTTAAGCTTAAAATACAATTGTGTAAAAAATAGCATGTTCAGTATAAAATAATCCTTTATTTCACCGCGACAAATTTAACTGTAAAAAAACACTTAAAATGCACAGCATAAATATAAAAAAATGGTGAAAATTCTTATAATGTTTTATAATTTAATTTGTATAATGAATATAAATAAAAATAAAATACTTATTTATTACATTACTCTAACAATATTATTTCGGTATGCCCTACCATTATCAAAGACTTTCATTGAACTTGATATTGGTAGAGCATACCGAAATTTCACCAAGAAACTTCTATCACATCAATTAAATAGATATTATATTTCATGCTAACTGTTTTTATTTGCTTTTGCTTTACTCGCTAAAAAATAATTACTTTCAATTCGGAACTACATATAATCCTAAATGGAAATTACAATTTCGATTAACATTATGAAATCATGGTGCTTTTTTCGAGATCAAATTAGAAACAATATTAAATCCGAATTACATAATAAATAGCTATAGATAGATGAGACCACAGAAAAAATCCTGCTGTCAATGTTGCAGTATGAATTCTGGAAACCTTTCCAACTGTCATCCTCATTGTTATTTGCTAGTAAATGATTAAAAAAATGTAGTAGGGAAGCAATTTCAGCACTCAGACCAATTCTAAACACGAATGACTGAGGCTGTCGCAACAATGCTTCGTCGTCTCTTAAAAATGCGTGTAGTAATTAATACGTACAAAATTAAATATAAAAAATACAAAATAATAAAAAAAATAGAAGCCGAGGTAGATTAACACCTGATTCAAGAAATTATTTCCCCAAAAAAGGGATCAGGGCACATCCTATCAGCGTTCCTGTGCATATGAGTTAGCGGTGCCGCCAGTAGAATATTAGTCATAGCTCTCGGAATAACAAACGAGATCTAGTGGCATAAGATGGTACTAGGAAACAAACTTGAGCCAACAATGATGGGCATCCACACCACTATTAACCAAGTTAATAAGGAGCTTGGCACTTGCAACATCCCTTCGGCGAGACAAGGATTGGAAGTTATGCCTTTCCAGTAGGCCCTCATAATGTACCATCAAGACGGTATACATATTTCAAAAATCTTTTCTGGATTCTCTCCATAAAGAGACACTGATAAATATATCGAGGGTACCAGACCACCGGGGCATACTCCACCTTAGTGCGAACAAATTCATAATAAATAGCCTTGAGAGCGTCAATATTATTGAACTGCCGACAAGGACGGACCAGAAAATCCAGAGCCCGAAATGCAGAAGCACATACCGCAGTCATGTGGTCCGTTGCGTAAACTCCAATCTGGAGTCAAACATGACCCCAAGATCCATAATCCCCGACTTACTTAAGATGGTAGTGTTTTTAACAGTGTACTGTCGAGTAATGGGGATTATTAATCTTAGCATAAGTGACCGCAGCACACTTATCAACATTAACAGTTATATCGTTCTGCACACATTAATCATTGATAATATCAAAATTATGTTGCTGAATCTGGCAGTCACCATTAGTGGACACATTAGAGAAAATTTTTAAGTCGTCGGCGTATGCCAAGGCTTTACAAGTCAGACGTCAAGAATTTAATTAATAATTTGACAGATTTGCATACTATTTACATACAATTACATACAAAGCAATAATTGAGGTAACAAAAAAATTAAAAAATCTTTCATTGTCGTTAGGGAAATCACTACAAATCGTTGACGATGTACACTAATACTTGAACATTTTAAGTGACATGACAAATTATCTTATTGCGGAAAAGTTCAAACAGCGTTTCAAATAAAGATTAAGATTAAGAAAGAAATTATAATGATAATAATAGGGTTTCTACAAATCTTTTACATAACTTCAAAGATTATTTTAACTATACAAAAATTACATCACTAAATGTGAAACGGTGTTTTCTTTTGAATAAGAATATTTTTTCATGGCGGCGAATATCGCTCAGTGAACCGCTGTTAGAAACACATCAAATACTGCAGGTATATAGCCATTCATTCAATTTGATAATACATATTTCATTGTTGTTTGTTGATTATTTACTCCGATGAGGACGATTAGGTATGTATTACGTTGGCCGACTTGGCAGCTCTATTTGTCACATTTATCTTTAATAGATAATAATTTGTTTAAACATATGAGTATCGTCTTAAAGGAAAAGAAGTTTCAATAAAAATATTGAAATGGCGTCAAAAACATCTTCGGCTCTAGAAATTCGGATTAAAAAAAGAACAGTTTTCTAAAAATTAAACAATTTCAAATTTTACTCATCAAATCCTACATTCATTTGTATCGTTTACATTCAATAAATGGTAATTTACTTTGAAAAATATACAAGAATTTGTCTTAAAATTTATTTGTATATAATTTCTCAGCGTATTAAAATCGATATCGTGTTAGACTGTTAAAATGAATTACTTTGTTAAGTTAGGTAATGATAAAAATAGAAATTTTGATTGATATTTATATAATCCGGCGCTTTCATCATATTGTATATTACGCTTCGCGAAGTTCAGATTCGAAAAGTTATTATTAAGTAAATGGAAATATTGGTGGATTACACGGTGCGCACAATACTTTTGCTCGCAGTACCTTTCCCCTATCTCAAAATTTTGTTAAAATTTGTAGCGACTTGTAGCGACTTTCGAATAAACTTTCCTCTTCGTAATATGGGAGTCCAATTATTTCTTCAGCATTTCCCACGAACTTGTTTATTATATTGTTCGGTACATTTGCATGTAGTTCTTATATACAATTCACAATGCAAATGAGTCATTCGCCCTAAGGGCGCGAATGTAATTTGTTGGAAATCTATACTTTTTTCTATTATTTTTCACAGGGAAATAAAAAAGAATGCAAATATAATAAGCTATATATTTTCCTTCAAAATTGCTACTGTTAACATGGAGTTTCAAAACTTTTCTTTGCATGTTTTTAGTCGACATATGCTTTTCTTTCTCCCTCATGGATTATTGAGTTTTTATTGTTTCTAGTATTTCCATCAGTGTCTATTTCCTGATACTAATATAGATCTTTTATAGTTTGATTCGTTCTCCTTTCTTTGTGTATATCGACACTAACCTATTCCTTCTGTATAATGAGTACGAGAACAAATTTAACTTAACCAAAGCGATCGCATGTAAAGAATACACTGGTGAGTATGTTAAAAGGAATCATTCTATTATTAATAACACCCTATCTACTACATACATATGTTTTATGGAATTCACCGATCCTCAGGCAGATTTGTGTTATTAATAAACGATTCCTTCATAACGTTTATCAAATAATTTCGATACAGAACAATAATGAATAATATCATGTCTCCCTCTTTCGTCCAGAACAAAAATGTGTTGAACGACAAAGCGAGAGCGCATCTATCTCGCATGACGATAACTAAGTTACCAGAGCGTACACTCCGCGCAACATGAATAGGACCACCCGACTTGTTGCAAGCTTTCGGTGGTTTGAAAAACAATTCATTTACTAAAAATACAATGCAAGTTTGTAATGGTATGATATGGCAAATAATACGCATTATTGCGCAATAGTGCCTAACGTTATGCATTGGGTGACGTAAGTATACATGCCATACGACCAGTATTTAATAGTACACCGGATGAGTGTCAGTTACAACGTGTATCCGGATAAACAAACATCTGTAATTAAGGGTATTGTGCAACGATGAGACGACAAAAGTGCTTAAGTATGGAAGAAATTGGAAAAATTAAAGCGTTCCATCAAGAAGGGTATTCCTCAAGGGCTACTGCAAAGAAAATAAGTCGATCACACCAGGTTGTGAACAATTTTATTAGGGATCCCAGAATTATGGAAAACGTTTTAAAGGGCGAACAACATCCGTTACAACTAAGAGAGAACGTCGAGCCATATTACGCGAAGCATCGAATTCGGCATTAACGGCAAGACAAATTGCGAATAACGTTGGAACGAATGCATCGGTAAGAACTGTACAGAGTTACTGAAGACCTGTCCGAATTTAAAACTTTTCAAAATTAAACGACGGCCTCCTTTAAGGGAATTTCAGCGCACTGCACGTCTTCAGTTTGCTCAAGCAAAAATGGGGTGTACAAGAGAATGGCAAACTGTTATTTTCAGTGACGAGAAGAAGTTTAATTTAGATGGCACGGATGGGTTTTCTTATTATTTCCACGATTTACGTAAAGATGAAGTGATTCAGTCACGAAGGCGAGCCGATGTTGGTTCAGTCATGGTATGGGGAGCTGTTTCCTATAACGGACCTGTTGATTTAGTAATAGTGAAGGGCAGACAGAATTCGGAAAAGTACGTCCAAACAGGTGAAAGACAAATTTTCCAACGTTATGGCAGGTGGGCCATTTATTTTCCAACAGGATAATGCCAGTATAACCGCGCGCATTGTTCGACGCTGGTTTCATAATTGGCCATCGCTCTCCCCCGACCTGAACGTGAAAATGTTTGGGGATGGTTGTCGCGTAAATTGTACTCCAATGCTACCCATTTGAGTTGCGCTGACGAACTAGCAGGCGCTGAAACGAAGTAGGGTGGAACTTCCCGTTGACTACTTGAGAACCCTGTATAATTCCATAAGAGGTATAAGAAATAATGGCAAAAGTACTCATTATTGAACAATAAAGTATTTTGTTATTGCAAACGAATCTTTTATTTTGTAGATTGGTCGTACAAGTGGCGTTTAATTACTCTACTATTGTCATTAGTAACGTACATTTGCACTGACTTTTACAAAAATTATATTTGTACCTACATATCTTTTTATCAACCCTCTTATTTTCGAAAATAACAATTCCAGCGCGCTATGTTTATACCAACTACAAATGTCATATATGCAGTTGGTCCTATTCATGTTGCGCGGAGTGTATAAACAGACGCTTGCGTCACGGCTTTTTGCAAATTAAAGAATGTTAATAGGAATCATTCTATTATTAATAATAATAATAATATTTAATGCTTTCCATGATGTCAAATAAAACATAGAATATGTCATAAGTATAAAATAAATAACAATGAAACAACGATTACTAAAATAGATAAAATAAGTATATATACATATATACGCGCGCAGTTGATCTTCCACACTGTAGAACTCTTGCTCTATTAGCCAAAATTTAAAAATACTTTTAAACCTGGCCAACGGCAAGCTCTTGATCCCAAGCGGTATGAGGTTGTATATTTTTACGCAATGGTGAACAACATTTTTTTTGAATTTTTGTAAAATTCGTTTGTGGGGGCACAAGATGCATATTACGAAGGTTTCGCGTAACATGTGCGTGATTCGTTTCGCATTTTTTAAAAAATTCGTTATAGTTTGTTTTCACATGTAGCGCGCATCGAAGTAATAAATTGAGGGCATTGTTAGTACTTTAGCGGATCGAAACACACCCACACAACTATCTGTTGGTTTCATGCCATAAATTGGTCTAATACATTTTTTGGAGGGCTAATATCCTCAGCCAGTCGATGGAATTGCCCCAGAACATCACACCATACTGGAGCCTTGAATGTACGTAGGCGAAGTAAGAAAGCAGTCCCGCCTCCACATCAATGTTACGAGAAATAACACGCAAGCAGTAGCAGAACCGAGACAGCCCCCCAGACAGGTCGTTGATGTAGGTCTTCCAGGACAGCTCAGAGTCAACCCTAAGGCCAAGAAATGGCGCGTCACACTTAGAGGCAAGCACTTCATCACCCACCACCACATCTGTCGGTAAACTGTTACCAAAGATCAGCAGATGGATTTTGGATAGACTTAATTAATATTAGAAACACCCTATCTCTCTCACCAAGTTTATTCTTCTCTGCGCACTGAATAACATCAACTTTTTCTTCTAAACTGTGAAATTTTCTCTTTTTCATAGCCATATTACTTGTACGAACACTAAAACACTAGATATCTAACTTGTTAGAGCACTAAATATCAACTGAATGCTATAAAAGCTATAGCCGTTTTATATAAGACCATCATTACAATTGTATTTATTACCTGCCTTAATTATGTGTTGTTCATGTCCATTGTTAAGAATGTTACAGTGATCATAACTATTATACATTTATATGTATGTAATTACATATAATAAATTGAAAGACCATCATTACAGCACATTAAAATATTTAATTATGTTTAGAAATTATAGGAATTGCAGTGAATTTATCCCTCTATAAGCAATAAAATTAATCTTTTTCCAAAATATGAATTTTAAGAAATACCATTGTAAGAAATAAATTTTCATTTAAATTTACTGTAGTGGATGTACATTACTGTCCGTGTCCATTGTTAAGAACGTCCTTTGGTGAGAGATATTATTATATAGCAAATAATATACTGACGATCGGTGTATCAGAAACTGTCCATTGTTAGAGATGTCCAAACGTCCGTTAACGGAGAATATATGGTATTTACAAAGAAACATGCTTCTGAAATGGTGTATAAAGATGTAGAAAACAGATATATGTATATATCTGTATATAGATAGATATATTGCTGTGAAAAGCTCTTTGAGCTGTTTTACCCTGGTAAATATTGAGGAAGTGTATTCAAATTTTGAGAATAAAATTTACCTTATGAGATAAGTATTCTCATACAGTATAATATTTTAAATTTGAGCTTCTTTTGGTGAATTCTTTTATACACTTTTGAGGATTGGTTTCACCAATACATAATATTGTATATGCAGGTAATGTAAATATTTTCTAAGCATATTTCATATTTCCGCATTTATTTTGTTGAATTTTCCCTAGCACTAATTAATGTGCTAATACCATATTTTCCCCTTAAGTCTTAAAGTTTATTATCCATTAGACTTCATTTACATAGATTTTATTACTTCTTTCCTAGAGCTATACCCTCGCACTTCACAGTTTATTGTTATATTTACTTTACATTAAATTATCAATTCTAAGACGAACAAGATCAATTGTTCAGCAACTTTATATAGTGAAATTAATAAAAAGTGCCAACCCGGCGCACAAAAATAAATTTATTACACACGTTATTACTTTGAAACGTAGACATTCCTTTCAAAATCAAACTAAACTTCTTTAAAATGTAATGTACACCTCTATATACAAAGATACTAAACTTATAAACATTTTACATAGTGAAATAGTGTGCATAAGTGCATAATGTGTATTATAATATGCAGTTGTAGTTATTCTAGAAACTCGCATTAAACACATTATTAAATTGAACTATCTACATCGTTGTAACGAGTAAACAATAAAAAAACAAACTATAAATGGATAATTTTATTAATCACACGCGGATAAAAAACTACTGAACATACAGTTTCAAGTATCTGCTTTGTTTTAGAGAATTGTTCAAAATTTAACAGAATAATCATTATACTATAAACCACGAAAATTTGCCGGGGTATCAATAACGCTACAAAATACGAACATGTACCGGCATTTGTTTAATTCATCGGTAGTCACACGTGTTGAAGAAAGAAAGGGCGTAAACGTTTTTCTAATAGTTACGCGCTACGTCTTGTCAAGAAATCATGAAAAATAGAAACAAACGTTTGCAGAGCATGTGTATTATGCACACATGTGTCATGTATAATACAGATAAATTAGTATTTTGACTTTTGACTTATGAAGTTCGTCTTTTCTAAGGTTCCGATATTGTTATATTCCTTGTATTTTACCGCTGCTATTTTTTATTGTTTCAATATCATATTTATTTGATTATCCTTGTACGTTTACACTTAGGTAATCTACGTAGGCAGCTTTTACATTTGGTTTACAGGTTAGGTATATTGTACATTATCGCATTTGACAGCAATGTAAATATACTATTTAATTTGAAATCCTCACTTCCTGTCGACATCTTATTTCATACGACAGTGATCACGTGATCGGAAAACATTCCTGATTTAAACTATAGGAGTTTTAAAGGTTTGTTATTCAAGAAGTATATCCGTTTATGTCAAACTTCTGTTTTAATATTCTCGTAACCGAAATTTAAAGAAGAATACGACTAAAAACTTTGAGATAAAGTGATTAGTAAAGCTTCGTCGACTTTCAATGCGTGTATTGTATATGCTTGTCAAAAGTCTTGCGTGCGATAGGCCACATCCAATTTTAATTCCGGTGTATTTTTCCTAATCTTTTAAATTAAATAGTAACCGGGGTTTGTCAGTTTAATATAAACGACGCCAAGTTATAATTTATGTCTTTATTTAATGTTAAGCCTTAGTGGTAGTAATTCCTTTCCGAAATTATTAATTTCTTTTATAGACAAAGACGGTAACGCAGAGTTGTAAGCTTCTAGTTCATTTTATACATTAATTGAGAAAATTTTTTAATGAAATTCGACCACAGTTCAAATAAAAGATCTAGTAGATTTATTGAAACACGAAATTTTGTTCGAAAGTTCTGCATATTGATTCAAAAGAACAGCTATTTCTTTTATTAATGATGAGATTAAATTAATAAACTAAAACTTATTTTACTGCTGATTAATATACAATTAATAAAAGAAAACTATTGATGCATTTTTAATATATTTTTTTAAATTGAACAATCTGAAATGAAAATTATTGGTGATCCACACATAAAAATTTGGAGTTAATTCTAACACCTTTTTTCCGGTGTTCCCTGACGGTTATTTTTTGGTGCCCTGACCCCTATTTTTTGGTGCTAAAATAAAGGGAGTTATGGTATTTATTTACGAAAAGTGTTAGTATTGCATAAAAAAATTAAAAAACACAAAAAGTAAGTCTTTACTAATTCAGTGTCAAAATTATATTAAAATTTAATGAGAATTATATAAATTCACCTTTGGCCGTGAAATTGTTTAAAACTAACACAATTTTGGGTAAAATTATATCCGTTTTTTATACCTACTTGAAAGATAACAATTTATCTCAAAAATTTTTTAGTGTGTAACTACCAAGTACTATCTTAAAGTGAATAATAAAGTTATTAATGTGTCCAAAGTTTGACTTTATTGCTACATTGTATCTAAACAAATCGATTCAATTCAATTCTATTTAAAAATTAATATTTGTTTCTGACAGTTAAATTTATTTCTCTTAAATTTAAAATTTTGTAAGTACATAGAAAATTATTGTTAAGCTTTATAATTTCAAATTATTTAATTTTCTACGATTACAGATTCTCTCTCAGATTGAAATAAAAATAATAAATTTTTGTTTCAATAATTATTGTTGTTAAGTTTTACACACAAGTGAGATTTTTTTTATTATTCCTTTCTTATTTACTTATTGTTATGAAACTGTAATGAAATTTAACACTAGAACATTTATCAGAAAAATTTGTGTACCTTCCGTAATCCCCACACGCCATTTTTATATTTCTTTAATAAAATAAGTCTCTAAATATCAGAGGGAAATCCAGCATATACCTGTAACTATACGCCCTAAAAATTCTTTAACAACTGACGCGTATAATTAGAAGTCGCATAATAATTATTCACATTGGTCGTACGTTTCTTCCTCCGCAACTAACGCTGTCGAATAGGTGATAGGTCTTTTATGGAATATGTAAATTTTCTCAAAATGTAAATTAGAACACGTGACAGGAGGATTGATAGTATCTTTTTTGTCAACTAGTTTCGCGTACGAAGGCTTCTTTTTAATTTTTCAATCAAATTAGTAGGTCATGTTTAAAAGGACAAAAATCACTGTAAATTGTATAGAATATTCTTATGCCTAATTACTGTCAAATTCCCAACAGTTACTACTAAAATTATTATAATATTTAATTATATTGGGAGTGGTCTGACTAATCTAATCGAGTAATAATGGAAATACGAGGGTAGCCGTTTATATTTCGGTAACAGCAAACAAAAAAAAATTTTTATTATCGAAAATAGTTTTATTGTTTTTCAAAATATACTCCTTAAAAACCAATGCACTTTTGCATTCGTTTAAATCAATCCGAAAAGCATTACTGCCACTGTGAAGGCGGTATCTCCAAAATATGAGTTTTGAATGCCTCAACTACCTCTTTCGGCATAGAAAACCGTTAACCACGTAGTTTATTCTTCACGTGTGGGAACAAAAAGAAATCACAGCTAGATCAGAGCTGTACGGCGGATGGCTCTTCAATTCAATGTTTTGCCCGGTCAATTATGCAATTGTTTGAACCGACCTGTGAGAACTCGCATTGTCATAGTGGAGAATGATCTGTCGTTTTCGGTTTGTTTTCCTTATTTCTTCAAAAACTTTTGTCAAACAAATAGTTTTGTACCATTTGGAATTGACCATTCTCTAACTTTCTAAATGCACGGTTTCAACGTGACCGGCTTTTCCGAAAAAACAGGCGACCATTTGTTTTGATGTGCTTCGAGCGCGAACAACTTTTGTTGATTTTGGCTCATCTTGGAATACCTACCTCGACTGCTGTTTACTATTGGGCTCATACGTATAGATCCAAGATTCATCACCTGTGATGACTTTATAAATGTTTATTGAAGCACCGCCATTGTATTTTTTGTAGATTTCTCGGCATCAATCGACGCGAGTCCTTTTTTAAAGGGTTGTCAAATTACATATGTAGTACCCAACGTGAGCATAGCTTCTCAACGGCTAAATGTTCATGCAGGAACTTATGCACGCTGGTGTTACTAATACCTAGAGATGCCTCGATCTCACGGTATGTCACATTATGGTCTTATATTATCAATTCAGACACTGCATTGTTTTCCGATACAACATTTGTGGGACGACCTTCAGGAAATTCATCGTCCAAAGAACGCCGTCCAAGTTTGAATTCACTATACTAACGATATATTGTAGTTTTCGATGGTGCTTCATCACCATATAAAGAATTCAGCTCGTCGATGCATTCTTGTTGAGATAATCTACGCTTAAAGTTATGGAAAATAAATGCACGAAAATGTTCGCGAGTTAATTCCATTTTTTCGCTGACTTAAAATTTTCAAGTTACTGTCAACAATTGAAATAGCGACCAGATAATAAAATTGTCAAGTTAAATATATTTTCAAAAATGACAAACTTCACGATGCGATTATCAGATCGGAGGCAACACTAACAGTGTTGCCAGTTCCCGAAATATAAACAGCTTCCCTCGTATAGATAGATTGATGCAGTTTGTATTTAATATTTGTTTCTATCTTACAATTAGCATTTTTTAAAAATTATTATTAATATAAACTTTTTGTTAATTTATCTAACCACAGCATGCAAACATTAAAGATGCCATCGAATTTCCATTATAATTAATTGCTAATTTTATTTTCAAAAACAAAATTTTCCAAACTAGTGTATTTGATGAAAGTACTTCTTAAGTGAAGTACATTGATATTCTATTGAGACACGTCGATAGGCATATGAAAATATTTAAAAATAATTTAAACTAAATAGAAATTGGCAAAATGCAATGTTCCCTTGAACTTTTAAATGTAAAGAACATCACTACATTGTATTAGCGAAATCTAAGTTTATTGAAAACGATAGAATGCCGGAGTAACGAATGATAAAGAGAGATGCTGAGGTAACTTCATAATAATGTCTTATCGATCTACTAAGTAAACTACAAAATCTTTCACAGTAGTAAATACAAATTTGTAGGTTTCTCACTTTGAAAATTTGATGCACGAGGGTGGTCCCAAAAGTACCCGACCCAACAAAGAAAACACAAATATTTTGGAAAGAAATATATTTATTTTTCAACAACGATAGAATGCCGGAGTAACGAATGATAAAGAGAGATGCTGAGGTAACTTCATAATAATGTCTTATCGATCTACTTAGTAAACTACAAAATCTTTCACAGTAGTAAATACAAATTTGTAGGTTTCTCACTTTGAAAATTTGATGCACGAGGGTGGTCCCAAAAGTACCCGACCCAACAAAGAAAACACAAACATTTTGGAAAGAAATATATTTATTTTTCAACATAATCTTCTTTCAGAATAAGTTCGATACCATTTTTATAATAAGAACTGCCTTGCTTCCTAAAATAACCATTAACTGCCGACATCACTTCTTCGTCGTTGGAAAATCTTTGACCACTGAACCATTTTTTCGAGTTTGGCAACAGAAAATAATCCGAGGGGGCTAAATCTGGTGAATAGGGCGCATCAGGTAGCAATTCAAACTTTAATTCATTAATTTTGGCCATTGCAATAACGGATTTATGAGCTGGTGCATTGTCTTGATGAAAAAAACACTTTCTTCTTAGCCAAATGCGGCCGTTTTTGCTTGATTTCTTCGCTCAAACGTTGCAATAAGTACGCATTACTCGCCGTTGATAGTTTTTCCTTTTTCAAGATAATCAATGAAAATTATTCCACGTGCATCACAAAAAACAGATGCCATGACCTTGCCTGCAGATGAAACGGTCTTCGCCTTCTTTGGCTAAGTTTTTCTTTCGGAAGTTGTCACTGGTCGGCATTCGACACAAGGCTGCGCAGATGACCATTTGTCAGACGAAATGGTTACAGCGCAATGAGACACACACGAAGAAATCTCGAGTTACCACCAGTACTTGAAAAATTATGTTTTAAACTGCAATGTGGTGGTGACGGTTGTATACGTATATGTTTTCAAGACAAAATTCCTCCCAGAATTGTATGAAAGACAATCGGAAAAGACTGCACATGAGCTTCTTTCATGCTTCCACAAATGGAAGAAAAATGTCCTCAAACGGAAGTCTATATAGCTCTTAAAGCTGCAAAGTCTAATAAAAAAATTAAAATAGAGACTTTACTTTAACTAGACATGATGGCCGCAATTGATATTGAAAGGTCGTATTGGCAATGACTCTATGATGAGTTCAAATAATCTACCTATCGGCATTAAGGAAACACCATTCGTACAAAATTATGTACACGATGCAAGAAAGTGCGCGTTCCAGAAGAATATTCGCGAGACCTAAACATGTACACAAAGCAGCAGAGATTATAATACGTCGGATCATTAGTGTAATCAGCGTTAAATATTATATCAATAATAATATGCAAATGAGTTATTCAGTTGTATTATTATTAATAAAAAAAAGAAAAAGGTTATGTTATTTCTACTTTTGATTTACTATCGCCAAAGAGTAATCCCGACATATATATACGTAACAATATGTAAAGCATAAATATTATGGATTCTACATCTAAAATATCTATTCTAAGAATTATTAGTAGCAATCTCAAACACTTGAATTGATTACTGTATGTAAACACAATTAAATGAAACTTTTTTGAGAAGATCTAAAGCAAACACTAAGTTACTTTTACGTGGACGTTTTAATTTACAAGTTTACGTAAACGAGTTTAACTATCCAAATTAATTTACTTCGCAATTGGATTCTTTCCCGAGCACTAGATAGCCGTATACACAAATCTGTCCTGGGATTAATTATGTCTTCTTAACTGGACTGTTATTCATGATCGTGTGTCGCGCGCTAGAGACCATCCCGGCTGTTGTTCTCGTCCTCAGTAGCATATCATAACACGATAATGGACTTGGCTAGTTCAAGGCGTATCAACTGCTACTTGATTATATATTACGGGTATGTTATACATATACATACACACATACATATACGTGAGCCCAAACAAACACACACGGCTGTCGTATATAGTGAAAACTAGACCAGAGGATACTAATTATGTGTTTAATAAGGGGAAAATCCGCCTAAAATGCGATGAAGGGCGACTATATGAACATTAATTTTCAGTAAAAATAAGGTTAGTTCTAATGATGTTAAAATTGTGAAATTAAATGTTTAAAATCGTATTAAACCTTTAATATTTGATGCTACGCGAATCTACAGTCAGAAAAAGTTAATAATTTGGATGTTTTCTAAAGACCGAAATATAAATTCGAATATATTTTGAGGGATTTATTTAATATTAAATGGGAATTTATCTATCTATCATAAAAATATCATAAAAATCGTGTACGTAATATTTTAGGAATGCAGTACGAGATGTTTTAAGTTCTAAAGTTTTCTAGTTCTTTCGTCTGGATTGAGAATCAATACTAAAAATTAACCTCCATCTTTAATTAACATAAAAGCAAAGTTTCAGTGCGATACATGTAGTGTTGTAGATACAACAAACTGGACACATCAGTCAACAATTTCTCGTTGGTATGGAGAACTCAAATGTGGACGGATTAGTCTTAGCGACGATTCAAGAGCAGGTTCACCAAAAGCAACAGCCACTCAGGAAAACGTCGATGCTGTGCGTAAGATCATCAACGAAGATCGGCATGTGACATATCGCCAGATTGAAGCATTATTTGGGATTTCAATGACTTCAATTCAAAAAATTTTGCATAAAGAATTGTGTGCAAAAATTAGTTTCTCGTTGAATACATCTGTTGACCGAAGAACAGAAAACAACTATGGTGATTGGTGTCAAAATTCTCTAGATCGCTTCAATACCGGAAACTCTAAAAACGTGTACAACATTGTCAGTGGTGGTGAATTTTGAATTTACTCATACAAGCTAGAAAATAAATGCCAGTCGTCTGTTTGGGTGTTCGAAGGTGAAGAAAATAAAGTTAAAGTCCATTCTCGAAGTATCGCCAAAAAGATGGTCGCAATATTTGTCTCGAATGCAGGTCATGTAGCAACAATTCCTCTACAAGATCAAAGAACTGTTACTGCCGATTGGTATACAACCATTTGTTTGCCGCAAGTCGTCGCTGAGCTTCGAAAAACTAATCCCGAACAGCGAATCATCCTCCACCAACACGATGCAAGTTCGTACAGAGATGCAAGACAATTGAATTTTTAACCCAACAAAACGTCGAATTTTTTGACCGTCCTCCGTACAGTCTGGACCTAAGTCTCAACGATTTCTTTACCTTTCCGAAAATCAAGAACAGACTGCGTGGTCAAAGGCTCCAGTCGTCAGAAGGAGTAGTTGATGCCTTCAAAAACGGAATTTCGACTGTACCAACAAACGAGTGGAACAACTGCTTCCAAACTTGGTTCGAGCGCATACAAAAACGCATTAATCTTTGTGGAGAATACTTCGAAAAACAATGAAGTCTTCAAAAACTCTATTGTTTTATTACAGTTTTATATGCAAAACCTAAAAGACAACGCACGTGGAAAGATGCGGATGTGCTTTTTGGAGACACACTCAGCAACTCTGTATAGTGCGCAAGCTATTATAAAAGACTAACAATGAGGTGTATAAAGAGATGAAAATACACGGAGTTCATTCTTCTTCTAAAGCTGAGATCGGTCAGTATTCGAAACAAGACTGTGGATGACAATTTGTTAGACAAAACGGCAATCAGCCCAATAAAGTCAAATCGATTCATCACCACCGACGAAATCTTGGGTAGGGGTAGGCCAGTACTGGGAAATTTATGGTAACCATGTTTTTGGACAGCAAAAGAATAATTCTCACTCATTATGCTGTAAAGAGTACTGCAATGATAGTTGCATTTTGTGAATATGTTTTAAACACAAAGTTTCTCGCAGCATTGCAAGAGAAACGACCGAAAAAGTTGCACATGTGCTTTTCCCGTCAAGACAACGCTCCTGTTCATCAGTCAGCCCTAACTCAGGAGGAATTAATGTAGCAACATCGAGGTACTATCCCATGCTTTCGAGTCAGTTGATCTCGTTCGTAACGATTTTTATCTTTTCCTAACGATGAAAGATAATCTTTACGGTCGCTCATTCCTCAATTTGGCTACTCTTGAAACAGCGATTTTCCAATGGGCCAAGACGACACCTGCAGAAGCATCTCAGTGGCCATGCAATCATGGCGGCGACATTGTTGAAAATCTATATGTATGCAAGGTGACTATATTGTGAGGTAACAGAACTCTCTATGTAAGTATATAGTGTGTCGGAAAAAATTAGGAAGCCTTAGTATTACAATTTTAAAACTTATAGAGTTGCCATTGAATATATTATAACGACTAATTGGAAATGCTCGAAAATCTACCTATAAAGCTTTTGACTGTCTTTCTGTCGTTTTCATAGATTGTTCTAACTCATATTGGAGAGTTCTTACTAGATGTATCTTTCATCTAGCATCACAGAATTAACTACCAGATTTTAATGGAGGCACAGTAATTTATTACGTGAGGGTGTACACAAAATACACCTCCACAGTACATCCAAGAAGAAAAAGAATTACCAGCTATTATTATTTTAACATACTCGAATATACGCAATCGCAACAAACAGAAGAATAGATTCTCTTCCTTTTTTGCACTTTTTAATGTAACAAACATTTCTAGATTTTTAGTTATTACATAATTAATAAATATAATAACAATAATAATTATTATATAAATTCGTTGAAGTTTGAGAAAAGTTTTACTTAACTATTATCAATTACAAAGCACCTATAAATCCTATTACTACGTGTATTTTTCAGTATGCTATGGTATTTTCCTTAATATAAAATCTAATTTCTCCGCCATCAAGAACGACTTTACACCTGACGAATCCATGTAAATAGTTTTGCTATTACTTCGCAATAGATCACTGAAGATCTTCATGTCGAAAGATTAAGTTTATATTACTTACCTGACTCTTCAATTGTTTTCTTCAAACTGTCATTTTAATTCACTTAAAAATCTGTCATTTTGACATATCTACTAGTTTCTTATAGCAATTAATCCTTCATCCTTCAAAGTCCTGTTTTATTTTATGTTGATTAATTTTGTATTTTTACTTGAGTTTCAGAAAACATATCGAGTATATTCGGCAATGGTATCTAAGCGTTTGGAATTTATAACACTCAAGACTCTAGACTTTTTTTCAAACATTTCCGTGGAGACTATTAGTAAATGGGGCATAGGCAGCAGTGATTTATTGTTTAAATTGGATAAAATGACTGATATTTACGACACATAGGTACCTGTTTCATAATTTCAAATGAAACTAAAAAATATAGACATATGAATGAAATGAAATGCAATTTTTGTGTGTTAAAATAAACCAATACTCGTAAAAATGCAGTTATTTCCGCAAAATATCACCTTTACGTATTGATGGTCGGGTTTAGCTGTAAATTTACCTATCTTTCAAAAATCTTGGGGTTGTTTCCGATCGACGCTTAAGCTTTGGAAATGATATTGAATATATTTCGACACGTCATCTACACGATTGAGATTTATAATATGCAATTCTAGACAATCTAGTAATTTTATGAATGCTAAAGTAAAATTTATATTTTGTGTTTGTTATGATCTGCACAAGATACTGTTCTACTGGATGGTCACTATAACTGAATTTATGTTTAAATCTGTAATTAAATATATGTATGTACTCATTATTTATTTAGTTTATTCATGGTCAAGTACATATCAAACAAAAAAGCTGTAAAAAAAGAAGAAATACAAACATATACATACATACATACATACATACATATATATATATATATATATATATATATATATATATATATATAATATATAATATATATATAATATACATATACATATATATATATATATATATATATATATATATATATTATATAATATATATATATATATATATATATATATATATATATATATATATATAATTAGGACAAACATGAACGAAGTATTCTTGTGTGCCAGGAAATGCTCGACGACCACATTGGTATATAGTATGTCTAATTGTTTGGTTCGCATCCAGGACTCGGCCTTATGCCTCACTTGTGTAGCATGTGGCCTCATCTACCATACACTATTACCTTCTAAAGATACCCCATCTCTGGCGCGGTAGATCAAATCCGCGCGAAAGCTGTTTGATGTTCGAAAAGGGTTGTCACTCCTCCGAAGCACAGTCTCGCCATTCAGTAATCGTATCAAAGCCTTCTTCTAAAGAAATTTAAAGGAATCGATTTAAAATCATTAAATGTGGTTTCAACGACATCTTCATAAATTAGTAAAGTCAGGTTTTTAAGCATACTGCCATACTCTTGCAATAAGAGCATATGTTGCCGGATGTGCTGCAGCTCAAAAAGAGAAGCCAGAATTTTGAGATAGATTTCATAGTCCCACAAACAATGCGCGTTGTCTGGATGAGAACAGAATGTACTCTATTCGTATCTGAGTTGTTTAGCCAAGTGAAGGCGCAGTATTCTGCCATCAAATATACCAGTCCGCAGAGTAGCATTCATTGTAAGTGTTGGGCACTAAAACTTTATCTTGTTTTTGTAAATGTTTAAATTTGAAATTCTCTAAATTACTGCCAGTACCATTTTTTTGAAATATATATATTGGGTTGCTAGAAAAGTCATGATTAAAGCGGTCACATTTGTTTGCACACCAGATACGGAATAAGTTCGTCCGTACTTACATCAGATCCTACTTTGCCGTGTCGCTAAAAATTGACGTACGAGGGAGCGTTTTTATATTCGCGGAATGTGGGACAAGGGGTGGAAATAAAAAAACCAAATTATTTTTCTTTTTCAATATATTCACCTGCAAGACGGATACATTTTTCACATCTTTCAATTAATTTATTTATACCCTCATAAAAAAATGATTTCTCTTTATCTGCAAAATACGCCGAAACTGCCTCCTTGACTTCATCATCGGCAGTAAATTTTTTACCCCGCAGCTCTTTTTTCATTTTTGGAAACAGGTAATAATCACTCGGGGCCAGGTCTGGGCTGTAGGGTGGGTGATTCACAATTTCGAAGCCCACCTTATGCAGGGCAGCTAACGCAACGCGGCTCTTGTGGACGGGCGCGTTGTCGTGCAAAAGCAGAACACCCTTTGTCAATTTTCCCCGTCTTTTCTCTTTAATGGCTTCTTTTAGTCGCTCTAATATTGAAGCGTAATATTCTCCGGTTATAGAAACACCTTTATCTTTATAATCAATCAACAATATTCCTTCCGAGTCCCAAAATACCGTTGCCATGAGTTTCCCAGCTGATTGTGACACTTTAAATTTCTTGGGAGGTGCTGTGCCACTGCATGGAGTCTTGTTTGGACTCAGGTTCATAATGATGAACCCAAGTTTCGTCTCCAGTAACAATTCCACTCAATACACCATCCTTGTCTTCATTACAGAGGTCCAAAAATGCACGCGAACACTCTACGCGCTGTTGTTTTTGCGGCGGCGTAGCATTCTCGCACCCATCTTGCGCTGACCTTAGACATGCCGAGATGATCGTGTAGGATTTTAAAAATTGTTGTATCGGATACTCCAACCATTTCTGCGAGTTGTTTCTTCTTTAGTCGAGCATCTTCGAGTACAATTTGTTCAACTTTTTGGATAAGTGCTAGCGTGGTCACCTCAATGCTCCTGCCCGGCCTCGGGTCATCTTCAAGGGATTCCCTTCCTTGTTTAAATAAACTATGCCACTCGTACACCATGGTTTTTCCTGGAAAAGAGTCGCCGTAAACCAATGACATCTCATTCATTATGGTCGCGACTGATTTTCCTTGCCTGGTAAGGAACTTTATAACGGCACGATATTCGATTTTTTCCATATCTCACTTTTCACTCCTGATTATGTTACTTGGTTGACGATAGCTGAAAGGCTAACTGTCTAATAACAATGAAACTTCGTATTTATACTAATCATGAGTCGCTGCACAGGCCACGCCCCCAATGCGCCTACTCACCCACCCCTCTACAACCCGCTCATTCCGCGAATATAAAAACGCTCCCTCGTAGCTCTCTGTTTCTCATGTTATTTATTAATATTTACGATAATCAAATTGATGCCGTGGAACGAGTGCAGAGAAAGTTTTTGAAATACGAGGGAGCGTTTTTATATTCGCGGAATGAGCGGGTTGTAGAGGGGTGAGTAGGCGCATTAGGGGCGTGGCCTGTGCAGCGACTCATGATTAGTATAAATACGAAGTTTCATTGTTATTAGACAGTTAGTCTTTGAGCTATCGTCAACCAAGTAACATAATCAGGAGTGAAAAGTGAAATATGGAAAAAATCGAATATGGTGCCGTTATAAAGTTCCTTACCAGGCAAGGAAAATCAGTCGCGACCATAATGAATGAGATGTCATTAGTTTACGGCTACTCTTGTCCAGGAAAAACCATGGTGTACAAGTGGCATAGTTTATTTAAACAAGGAAGGGAATCCCTTGAAAACGACCCGAGGCCGGGCAGGAGCATTGAGGTGACCACGCCAGCACTTACCCAAAAAGTTGAACAAATTGTACTCGAAGATGCTCGACTAAAGAAGAAACAACTCGCAGAAATGGTTGGAGTATCTGATACAACAATTTTTAAAATCCTACACGATCATCTCGGCATGTCTAAGGTCAGCGCAAGATGGGTGCCGAGAATGCTCACGCCGCCGCAAAAACAGCAGCGCGTAGAGTGTTCGCGTGCATTTTTGGACCTCTGTAATGAAGACAAGGATGATGTATTGAGTGGAATTGTTACTGGAGACAAAACTTGGGTTCATCATTATGAACCTGAGTCCAAACAAGACTCCATGCAGTGGCATAAAAAGGGCACAGCACCTCCCAAGAAATTTAAAGTGTCACAATCAGCTGGGAAACTCATGGCAACGGTATTTTGGGACTCGGAAGGAATATTGTTGATTGATTATAAAGATAAAGGTGTTTCTATAACCGGAGAATATTACGCTTCAATATTAGAGCGACTAAAAGAAGCCATTAAAGAGAAAAGACGGGGAAAATTGACAAAAGGTGTTCTGCTTTTGCACGACAACGCGCCCGTCCACAAGAGCCGCGTTGCGTTAGCTGCCCTGCATAAGGTGGGCTTCGAAATTGTGAATCACCCACCCTACAGTCCAGACCTGGCCCCGAGTGATTATTACCTGTTTCCGAAAATGAAAAAAGAGCTGCGGGGTAAAAAATTTACTGCCGATGATGAAGTCAAGGAGGCAGTTTCGGCGTATTTTGCAGATAAAGAGAAATCATTTTTTTATGAGGGTATAAATAAATTAATTGAAAGATGTGAAAAATGTATCCGTCTTGCAGGTGAATATATTGAAAAAGAAAAATAATTTGGTTTTTTTATTTCCACCCCTTGTCCCCCATTCCGCGAATATAAAAACGCTCCCTCGTACTTATCATTTAAAGAAAATGGTTTTTATCTGGGACACGACACTGACTATGGGGAACTTCTACTTAGTCATGGTTTTGAGTCCTTGGCAGAACGGAGTTGGAATGTCAGTGCTACGTTTATGTCTGGCTTGATTTCGGGGAAAATTGATGCACCAGAGCTGTTGGCTGACGTAGGTTTTGCGGTTCCACGCCTGGAGTCGAGGTTCGGTGATCCTTTGGCAATGGGAACGCCAAGAACCAACATTCTGTTTAGGGCTTCACTTATGCACGCGGCAAGGAATTCCAACCAACTGCATCGTCGCAGTGTGTGTGAGGATTGAATTTGATTTATTTATTTATTTAACTTACATTCAATTCTATTATTTTGTTATTCATTTTTTTTTGTTTTTGATTTTTTTATATGTATTATCAATGTAATTGTAATTTTTGGTTTGAATACCCTATAGGAGTACTCTGTTGGGTGGTTAATAAATATTATTATTATTATTAATATACAAAAGATCAATTAATTATATATTGGGTATTTTCTTCGACGACCCTTTGCCACCTTTGGGTGAGCTTCATAATTACTCATTCGAAGAAGGACCTATTTTTAAAAACTTTACAAAGTGCTAACTCACAGCTACATCCGAGTCGAACGTTACACCATGCAAGGAATTCTGAAGAGAACGAAGCAAGTGAAACTGAAAGCCAGGCAGTATGTTGGATGTGATAGCACGTTCCATCCAAGATTCTATAATGGTTGACGAGTGACTTGTATGTGGTCTGGCATTGTTGTGATGAAATACCATTTGTTTACGATTAACCAGCTCTGAGTATTTCTAGATAATGGGGTCGTTCAAACTATCCAATTGATAACAAACAATACGTAAGTAAAGACATTGCGAAGAAATACTGATACTCTTGAGGAAGAACACAATTTTACACTATACTCTTACTGTATATTTGAATTAATTATTTCGTTCCTTGGTTTGCGGCGAATCTTGACCAAAATCGTAGAAGACAACAAAAGGAAAAACCTCTACTGACAATACGATATAAAAAGTATGAGTGGTATCGATAGGCAAGATCAACAGACATATTTTAGAGTGAAAAATACTAAACTGGAATAAAAAAAAATTTCATTCATATATTGAAAATTATTGTGCAGTTTACCATGTTTTACGACATATAATCTATTGCAGTAACGACATGTATTGTTCCAATACTTATGCTTTTGCATACAGTAATAACTACGAGATAAGTGCGACCACTGTATTTTCTTTCGTTCAAAGCGTAATTTTTATTCGAAAGATGGAACTGTAGTTTCTTTTCACTACTGCGATGAGATGAAGAATGCGAGCAAAGAAGAATTTGTCGAAAAAGTGTAGGTTAACTAAAGAACGTTGACACTGACCGAATCGAAACACGCCTCAATGCGTCGTCGAAAATAGAAGGCTAGATTAGTGCTTGTAAAGCTGCTTAATCAAAATAGAGAGATGTTCGTGTTCAGGAGGCGATATGTGTAAATTGTTTCCGATTTAGATAATTTTCAAATTAAAATTTCATTCCTCTTTTTTCCACACAACTTGAATGTTATGATCGACGAACAAGAACACTGGGGGATTTTTGCAAAAGTTCAGTAACAGTAACTGTTTAATCTCTATATAAACTACATAAGAATTTTCTTTCATATGTTGTGAAAATCGTGTAATTTTCTTTAGTTAGAAATAAAATCAGTCTCGATGAGTAATTTGCGATCCGTGGATGTTTATAATTCTTAGGGAAATTTTACTTGTAATGTATTTGAAAGAGTATTTTTTATATATAAATTTATTGTGAATTCAAAATATAACAATCAATACTTTAATATGTATCAATAGACAATAAGAAACAAAAAAAAACATAGAAAAAATAAATAATGGTGTTGAAAATATGGTGACGAATTTTTACTTTCTTTCATTTACGTTTGTTAATTTTAATTTCTTTCTGTTAGAAAACACTTTACTTTTTAAATAAACAACATAGTAAGATAAACAACAAATCAAAAATAATACTAAAAATGTTTGCATTTATTTTTTAAAATTTCGGTTTCCTATTTCCAAATAACGCAAAACATTGTTTAATTGTTTCCTGTAGGTCTGCGATCACCTTATTCGGTCCGAACATTTTCTTAAGTGCAGCATCGTATTCGGCAAGAAGGTGCGGTAGTATCGTCAGAGCACTATCTCTGTCTCCACGCATTAGAGAATCCAATTCGCCCAATTCGAACATACCTCTCTGCGGTAAACTGTTGTAAAGAGGCCAATTATTCTCGCACGCTTCGCATATACAATTGAAAAAATATTGCCTTTGTATCTCCCTCTGCCGATCGGCTTTTTTCATAACAGCATAGTGATATCTGAAAGAGAAAAAGAACATTCTTAATGGAATTTTAAAATAATTTACTTATGCGAAAAGGGAAGACAAAATAGAAAGGTGGAGAAAAGGAATGAATCGATAAGAAACGTATAAGCCAAAGCAATATTACGTTCGGCAGTTAAAACAAACACCTTCAATATTGAAC
The DNA here is from genome assembly GCA_031893035.1 of Dermolepida albohirtum. Classification (NCBI taxonomy): domain Eukaryota; kingdom Metazoa; phylum Arthropoda; class Insecta; order Coleoptera; family Scarabaeidae; genus Dermolepida; species Dermolepida albohirtum. Next base: position 51,096 of record JAVIWB010004270.1, on the reverse strand, counting down.
TGTACGAGTCTTTCAAAGGAGCTAGTTGATTTCAAAATAGCACTGAAGTTGTTTTATTTCAGAGTGTTAAAGAGCAGAAAGCATTGCAATTTCAATAATTTTAGAATGAATCATACAGACACCTCAAAAATAAATTATGTTGGTGTTAAATTTCGAAGATTAGTAGATAATAAAATTTATAAATCTACGTTCAAATAGACGTACAAATATTTCAAACACTATATAATAAAAATAATTGACACTTTTATATCAAAAACCGACAACTAGCAAAAATATACAGAGAAACGCAATAAATATATTCCTCTAGTAGAAGAATTACAACAACTATGCCATCAGAAGTAGGTCAAAATTATACCAATTATAATTTCTACCACTGGAGTAATTTCTAAACTCCATGAAAGCTTTAAAGAACTTAATCTCAGTCCAGATATATACTTATATATATATATACATCAGTGGCGGCTCGTGAGTATTTGACATGGTGAGGCAGATAGAATAATAAATATTCAAAATTGTTTACAATTGATTAATAAACTCTATATACCTACTACATATAAAAACAGTTTATATATATTTATATATATATATATATATATATATATATATATATATATATATATATATAGGGCTTCCAGTACAAACAGGGCTGCCAGACGTGAACTGAGCCCTATATCGCGCCCCATTCGATTTTTAAGGGAAAACGAAGTTTCAAAGCAAACCCTTGTGAAACGAAAATAAATATTCTAAAAAATCAAACAAATTCTAAAAACATTAATCAAAAATAAGAACTCAATCTTCTAGGATTTAAAAATAAAAAATAAATACATTCCTATTATAATATAAAATTTAATAATATAACAAATATATACATATATATGTATATATATAAATCAACAACAATCCAATAACAAAATTTCACAATTACATGCAAAATGAAAATATTTTAAAATACAGAGAATTTCCTTTATTGGCATTGCACGTAGAATTACATTTAATAGATTTTACTTCTTGTATAGCAAAGGTATCCTCCGGTTTTTTTGTGTTAGCAAAATAATCAATTACATCATTATAAAATCGTTCATCCCTCGTCATCGTTTTAACCAATTCCTTTTCGATTGCAATTAGTGCACAGTTACTAAGTCTTTGTTGTCCATTTGTATTTCTAACATCCGATTTTATACGTTTCAATGTGGAAAAACTTCGCTCAACGGACGCGGAGTTACCGGTATGGTAACTACTATACTTAGCAATTTAAAAAGTTCTGGCATACAGATGGCTAACTTTTGTTGGTGCATAAATCTTAACATTTCACATGGTGTTTTAGAATTACCAAGGAGTTGCATGTCACTATAAATAACAGCTAATTCATTTTTTAATTGAATTTGATCAAAAAATTTATATTGTTCAAACAAATTATTTAAGAGCCTCTGAGGAAATGCCTTCGAATATTCTTCAAATTTACTTTCTGTTAATAAATCAAAAAAAGCAAGTTTTTCTAAATCAATAAATCTAATTTCAATTTGACTAATAAACGTATCTAGAATTTCGAAAAATAATTTTCTATAATTTTGTTTAGTATCTGGAACGTCATCAATTCTACGCCTTTTATGTGCAACAGATTCGTCAGACATCGAATTTTCGTATACAGTACTGAAATATGTATCACACTCCCGAAATTCTCTAAACTTATCAAGCAAAAAACGTAAACGATCTCTGGCATAAATAACATCAGTTAGTTTGTTTTGTAATATTGAAAATACAACGTCAGTTTGTCCAAATATTAACTTAAAAGTATCTAAAAGAAAATTAAAATCATTATCCAGAAGAAGATTTTTTAATCCAAAAGCTTCTCGTATAGATATGCTATCAAAGTCAGGACTTTCTGCAATGAAATCAAAAACTTCAATTAACTTATACGCATGAATTGTAAAAACAGCCCTAGAAGTGAAATTCCAACGAGTAGATGCGTTTGATGGTACATGTTTTTGACAGATTAAATTTAACACATGAGTTCTCTTAGTGAATTTGGAAAAAAAGATGAAAACCCTGACAAATTTGAAAAAAATATTCTTACAGACGTTATGGACTTACAAGATGTTCCTAACACTAAATTCAAGACATGTGCATGGCAGTGTGTAAATATTGCTTGAGGAGCTATTTCTTTAACTTTTGTTTGTAAACCGTTCACATGCCCAGCCATAACTGCCGCTCCGTTATACGTTTGAGCAATTAGTTTACTATTAAACTGAAATTTTTCAAAAATATTAGTTAATAATTTAAATAAATCATCAGAGGTGCGACCTGAACTAACATCAAAGAATCCTAAAAACCTTTCAACAATATTACCCTCGATCGTGTATCTTACAATAATAGACAATTGCGAATTACATGTTATATCTGTTGTTTCGTCTATTTGCCATGAAAAATATTCTGAATTAAAAATTTCACAATCTATTTTTTTCTTTACAATAAAACTAATTGATTCTATTAATTCGTTTTGAATTGTTTTCGATGTGCCAAAAAATACAGAGCTATCATCTAAGAATTTTTGTAAAATGGTATCATGTTTTGCCGTTAATAAAACAAGTTCTTTAAAATTTCCCCTGTTTGCAGAAGTATTTGTTTCATTATGTCCTCTGAAAGATAATTCCTGTGTACAAAGAAATATAGTAATATCAATTAAACGCTTTAATATATCTCGATTTTGGCTAACTTCTTTATTGTAATTCTCCATTTGATTGCGCCTCACATTGTCTATCGCATCCGCGATATTATATTTTCCGAACATATGTAATTTACAAGTAGCTTTTTAGCTACTTGTAAATTACACATTTTTGTGATGTTTGGATTTAGTATGTTTTTCTACTGATCGCGACAAGTTTTTAAGATCAAAATAACCCGTTTTACTCCAAATACTATCTGTATTTGTGGAAAAAATTATACATGCCCAACAAAATAATCTGTTTCTTTTTATACTACCACATAACCAATTACATTTGTTATACCACGAATTATTGAAATTTCTGTTAGACTTACCGTGTATTGTAAGAGATTTTGATAAATCAGGGTTTGGTCTTGGAAGGTTTTTGACATATAATTGATCTTCTACCGATAGAACAACGAACGTATTTCTTATTAAAAAATCTACAATGTCTTGTGTATTTCTTACATTTTCTAAATCCATATTCACAATTTTTAAATCACTGAAAATATTACTAAACAAATATTAAAATATTTAACCTAACTTTGTTATTCCCCCGAGTTTAACTGCTGTAATTTGCGATTCGGGCCGAGAATGTCAGCCTCGAGTATATTCGGTAGTTCGGCGATTGTGATTCGATGAGAGGCTCAGTTTAAATTGGCTTCAGATAATTATTGTATTGTACATACATACATACATTGATATCTAAATAATATCTACTTGAAACAATAAAAATACTCCTGTTAAAACTTAAAACATATTATTTGCGTGGAGGAAATATTGAGAAACTGTACAAGAAGAATGTAAACCTTTAGACATCTTTATATCATTAAATAAATACTTAATTTATCCTATTAATAATGCTTTCTATATTATTAAAAAATTCAAAAATCTCACAATAAAGTTAGAAAAATCTATTAACTTTTTGAATATTTTTTCTTCTTTGTTATCTTAAATATGTAGCTAATACTTTACTGTAATTTCCATAGAAATTGAGAATTTTTTTGACTGCTGTAGTGCGTTATAAATTTTCAATGAGAGGCAATGAGTGGCCGGGCCTCAAATATTCGTGTTTAGTAGGGATATACATAGATCAAGCATGAAGTTGGTCGGGGCAAGTATACGCGCTCGTACATTCGCACGGAATTAAAATGAAATGATAAATTTGTACTTTGCTTGTAATGCCGGTTTATTTAAAACTATTTTCTTATTGTTTATAAGATAAATTCTGAATAAAAGATGATAATTAATTTATAAAGAATTTTAAAAGTATACATATTATTCTTGTTATAATTCCAAGATTTAGATGGTGAGGCACTGCCTCACCTGCCTCACCTGACCAGCCGCCACTGATATATATATATATATATATATATATATATATATATATATATATATATATATATATATATATATATATATATATATATATATATATTATATATATATATATATATATATATATATATATATATATATATATATATATATATATATATATATATATATATATATATATATATATATATATATATATATATATATATATATATATATATATATATATATATATATATATATATATATATATATATATATATATATATATATATATATATATATATATATATATATATATATATATATATATATATATATATATATATATATATATATATATATATATATATATATATATATATATATATATATATATATATATATATATATATATATATATATATATATATATAAAAGTAGAGGCTACGTACTACTGCTGCCCAGCACAAACATTTGGATATGTTTAACAGGTTGCCATTATCGTGGACTAAAAAACCCATTTTGAAATTCAGAAATGACATAAAAACATTTCTTTTATAAAACGGATTCTACACAGTAACGGAGTTCCAAGAGAAGATAAAATTAATCAAATATTAAACTGTATGTTCTGCTTTGTGCACACATATGTTTACACCACACTTACACACAGTACATATACACGTACATACACACACAGACCAAGTCATAGACAATGACGTTACCTCCTTATTTGTATTATAATAGATTAGCTTATTATTATTATATATGCTATTGCAAAAACTGTTATTTTGAATACGAAGATATTAATATGTATTGATTTACTGGTTTGTGATGTATAGTATCACCTCAACACATAACTATGTTGGTTTAGTAAAAAGTTTCCCAGCGTTAGGCTGTAGAAGTGAGTGAAATCTACGCCATAATAAAAATAAATCGACTTCTATTTTTACAATACAATCACCCAAAAATAAAATATTAGAAAGATCAGGCGAAGTAACCTGATCTTTCTTTTGGCTGCTACCATAGTAGCGCCTGCTCTGTCAGTCAACCTGTTTACCTAAACTAGAATTAAAACAGGAGAGAATGCAAGCAAACCAATATCTACGCAAGTGTAAAAAAGGATAAGTAATATAAAAAAAGTCCTCCCGTTTGCTTAGGTACTTGTAAACAAATTTATATAGTATTTACTCGTAACTGAAATATTTTCAATTCATTGTCTTGCAAAACGTGTAAGGAAAATATTATTTTTTAAAATCATTGATGAGAATGAATGGATTTTCTGCCGACCAAGTTCGATAACTGTGTGAGTTTATATAGCCAGAGAAGTGAAACTAAGCTTCAACTAAGGTCTTATTCGATGCATCGTTAATGTAATAGAAACTACTGACAATATTGTAATTACGAGGGGGTACCCTAAAATAACTGAAATGGCAGCGCTATGGATGGGGTTTGCTTAGCACGCATTCCTGCCGCTGGGTATGCATGACGCAACTTGTTCTGCGTTCGGTGCAATTTGTTCTTTCGGCGAATAAGGTTATGTCATGTTACAGCACATTTTTTTGTCATTTGCTTGTTATTTTTTGTCAAGTCGGACTTAAGTGAACCGTGTGCCACCCGGTCAGACAATTAATCAAGCATTCTATTTGGAGTTTCTGAAAAGTCTGCGTAACAGTATGCGAAGAAAAAGGCCCGATTTATGACAGACGGGAAATGGTTTTTCACCATGACGTGCACCTGCTCACATAGCCTTATCAGTCCTTGCCTCACGCCTCCTACTCACCTGACCTTGCATTCGATAATAGATAATGGTGATATTCGAGTCTACTAGCATGCCATAAAGTGCATTATGGATATTATGGAGATATTAAATAAAAGCCACGGCAGGGTTTCAATTGCATATAATGATGCGCTTTTACGATGTAAAACTGAAAATTTCAATACGATGCAAAAGCGTATAATTATATACAAAATTAGCAATTATCAGTTTCAGGAATTTTTTTAGAAAATTTCTGCAACGTATATACGATGCAAAAGCGGTAAAAATTTGAATGTATAATAAATTTACTGAATTTATTCATTATAACACGAGACAACTATGAAATAAATTTAAGAAAGCTTTAAATTCATCATAATGAACATAAAATACCAGAATTTATTATGAAGCAAGAAATTCGACTTGTTTTCATTCCTTTTGACTCAATCTGTACTAAGATATATAGAAAAATAGATATAAATAATAATATTTGCCCAACAGATACACAAAATTGATCCTCACCCTAGGTATTAAAAAAGTTACAGTCTAGGCACGATAAAATCAATTTGAAACAGTAGCTCAGCAGAATCAATTAAACTATAAAGCAATATCAAAAGGAAACCACCACTAGCTTCCTCTCTCCTCCTCCAGTGTCACCTTCTGCCATTTTTCAAAAAAAGGTTTTTAATTGGTTTTTCCAGCAGAAGACGTTTGATTTATGCCTAAAGATGGTCAATAAGATCATCTCAGGGCTTTGTGGTGATATTTTGAATACATGCGAAACACCGTGATACATAATTCATTCCTTAATGACCCAAGCCAGGTGCCTCGAGTCATTATCCTGTTGAGAAATGAAAGCTCTATCAATTTCGGGCACTCACTCATAAAATATCCATGGAGCCATTATCCCATCATATGATAATTGACTATCTTAGTAGTCGACGCACACCTCCACACAATAATGGATGCCTATTTTACAATTGCTGTAAGATTTTCTTTTTTAAACTCTTCGTTCACTTTCTTCCATGCACACCGCAGTCCAACTGTATCAAAAATGCAAAACCCGCAGTCATCTATAAATATGACCGGTTCCAAAATGTTTGAGTTCAGTATATTTGTTTTGCAAATTCCAGTCTTTTGACTCAATTTAATTTGCTAACACATGGATTTTTTTTTCCTTCTACAACTTCTCATGCTAGTTCTATGTATTATTCTTTAAATTGTGTTAGCACACTTTTCTCGATAGTTTCTTGTGCTTGCTATAATTGTCGTGAGGAAATATGCAACTTTTTCTGCCCAATAAGTAAAATTTTTCGTTCTTTATAATCCGTCAGTAGCTTAGGTCTCTCTTAGCGATATTAAAAATAGTTTTGTATTTTTTATTACATGTTGCACTTGTGTTCGTGATTTAGCTGTTATTGCAGCAATTTGGAGTTATGATTTTCTCTTCTTATTAAGATTAAAAATAATATCTCTTAATGCAAGGTTTCCTTTAGTGTTGGGCATTAAATTGTCTTTTTATCGTTACTTTACTAGTTTATGTAATACGGCAGAAATCATCACAGCGATATTTTCCTGAACTTACAAATAAATCCTTCGATTTAACGTATTTTAACTAGTGGACGAGTACTAATGCTTATTATACTTACGTCTAATGTAGTTTATTGTGCGTATTTACTTCTGTTTTTTTTTGTTTGTGTAATTTTGCTTATGCTTTGTTAAAGTCTGTCTATTTTCGTTTAGATAAATTTTTAATTATTTTGAATTTCAGTTTTCAATTTTGACATATCTGAATAATCAATTGTTTGGATTTAAAAATAATATTTTCAAATAATAAAAACGAAAATGTATTTTGTGTATACAATCATATTTATAATAGCACCTACTATTTATATTAAAGCGAATATATGATATGTAAAAAATATAGTGCTGAATAGAATCATACCTAAGAAAGCATCAAGGGGGTTCCCTTAAACTTCTCAAACGCTTGAATAAGTCATGTGCAAAAGTAAGAAAAATTTCTACAAACGTGAGAACTTGACATAATAAAAGGAATGCATATAACGACTATGTTATACTTATATAACGGTCAGCAAAATAATTTATGTCCTGACCCCTAAAAGCGAATTATGTACGACGGTCTGTAGGTCTACAGTGAATTTACAAAAACTCCGATAACGCTTTGAAGTGGTCATTGTTATTGTTCGTTACATTTATGCATTATAAATCACTTCTACTTTCAAATACAAATTTAAAGTTACACATGTAAGCAAAAATATAAATCTTTTAAGAAAAATTATTCGTAATTTTTGTTCTATTATCTATATTATCTTTTCTAAATATTTTACCAATATTTTTCGAAATTTTTATGAAGATTATAGCAATCGTTGTTAGTAATCAAGCAATGGAATTAAATTTAATAAGAAAACAAACAAATATATACATAACTTATTATTTATAACTAAAAAACAAAAATGATTTAACTAAGTGTCCAAAGTGTTTGGCTATAGAAGCATGCTGTGCCATATTAGATAATGTTAGGCATTCAAATATGTAATATCGAATTTCGGATTTTTTCAGGTGAGTGCTTGAGTAAACAAGAAAATTCCAAGAATTCACTAAAAATATCCTTTAAGATGGATTGTTATAGCAACTTTAAATTACTTCTATACTTCCTGATCAAACTGAACGAATTTGGGCTTGTGATTGTTTTTTAAACATTTGATAAGCGGCCTCACGCAAAGCTTATTTACAAGTTTTCTTAAAAAAAAAGTGAATGAAAATTGCGATGGAAACAAATTTAGATTATTTAACAGTTTGATAGAGGCATTCAAAGGAAATAGTTTATAATTGAAACAATATTAAACTTTTGCTAGATATTTATTTTTAGTGTATTGAATGCGTTTGTTTTTGTTCTCTTTCAATGCATCTAGAAAATATGCATGGAGAATTCACTTTTACGTATTTGCATTAAATATTTTAGGTACGGCTTTTGAGTGAATAATAGATTGATTTAATAACATGCATATGCTGTTTATCAAATATTTTTAAAAACTATCAAAAACCAGTGAATGAAGGCTGTAGATCGCTTTCAAACAAGCCCAAATACATTCAATTCGGTCGGGCAGTGTAGAATACACAGCAATTTAAATTAATTACAATTCATTTTGAAGGTTATTTATTTCTGGCGAAATCTTGTAATTTTCTCGTTTACCCAAGCAATCACCTTCCCAGTGAACAAATCCGAAATTTTATATTATTTGTACTCGTAACATTATTTAATATATCTCAGCATGATTATATATACAAACACTCTGTATAATTATTTAAATCATTTTTGCTTATTAGTTGTAAATAGTCGTAGTTATGTCTATATTTGTTTGATTTCTTATTATATTTAATTCTATTGCTTCATTACTAATAACTATTGCTATAATATTTACAAACACTACGAAAAATAGTGGTAAAGTATTTAGAAATAGATAATATAGATAACAAAACATAATTTAGGAATCATTTTCTTAAATATTTGCACTTTTGCTTATATATAGCTTTAAATTTTTAAGTGATTTGATCATATATAAACATAGCGACCAAGAACAATGACCGCTTCAAAACGTGATCAGAATTTTGGTATATACTATAGATGTATAGACCGTTCTACATATTTCGCTTTTAGAGGTAGGAAAATTTATATTGCTGAGTGTATACACAGTAAGCATATATTCATATACCGCTATATTGTTATCAATAAACATTAAGTTAAACTATTCCGGTAACTTGAGCATAGCTTTGAATATTTATCGTTGATAGATAAAGGTATTTCCCCTACAATGTAAACATGTGTGAACACTTTTGCGTTGTATTATTGGCGCTCTATTTCAAAGTAATGCTTTAAACTTGTATTTTAACATATTTATTTCTTCAAATACTTATTACAAATTAGTATAAAGTAGTAATAATAGTAACAACTAATAACTAACTTTGTTAAAAAAATATATAAAAATATTAAACGATGTTTTTCAATAATCTTTATACGATAGAACAAGTTCAGTTTACTCCCCAAGTGATTTTTCCAAAGGCTGATAATTTTGAATTTGTAACACACAAACGATATAATAAAGCACAGAACTTAAAGATTCGACTCTAATAAACAAACGCACCTTTTTATACACAAATGAGGTCGAGCATAAATGGATTAACTAGAAATTTAAATTATGTTTATTGAATCATAGAATGCATTGATTAAAATAATGAATTCTCAGTTAATGAAGTTATATATTCGTAATATAATTTCAAACTAATTCAGATAATCGATAATGTCGAAGATATGTAAATAATTCATTTTAGATATGTTCATAAAAGATTTCCATTACCGATTTTACAAATTATATCTTCAGTTAGATCTAGTATTGCTATTATATAATCAACAAAATTATAAATTTTTTTGCTTATTAAGATCAGCTGATCAGCAAAGATCTTTTCGAAGATTTTTAAGAAAATAAAGAGAATTCTATTATGGTTTTGAAGTGTGGACGGATAATATCAGGTTGTTACATATGAAATGTCCGATTTTGTAAGGCATAAAAAAAATCTAAATTTAAAAAAATATAAATATTTATTCTGCAAATTAGTCTCCATTTACATAATAGTTTGTTGCCAACGGCCTAGAAGCTGAAAAATTCCCTTTGAAAAGAAATCTAGGTTTTGACGGCTCACATATTGCTCAAACACTGTTTTTACAGACTCCCGGTCAGGGAAGTCCCTATTTTTTAAGTGATTGTCTAAACTTCGGAAAAAATGAAAATCAGTTGGCGAAAGGTCAGGTGAATAAGGTGGGTGAGGGAGAATTTCGTAACCAAATTCCGAAAGTTTTTGGATTGTCTGTCGTGCAACATGAGGTCTTGCATTATCATGAAGAAGTATGGGTCCATGTCTATTGACTAGTGAGGGCTGCAAGCGGCTCAATTTTCCATGCATAGTTTCCAGTTCGGCACAATAGGACGCTGCCGTGATGGTTTCACCAGGTTGCAAAAATGAATAGTGAATAATACCCTTACTGGTCCACCATACAGTCACCATAATCTTTCGCGGGTGAAGTGATGCTCGTGCTACCATTGTCCTGACCGTCTCCGATTATCATAAAGTATCCACTCCGATTATCATAAAGTATCCACTTTTCAACTTTCTGTCGATTAGCCAAAGAGGTAGCCACCTCTAATCGATGGAGCTTATTGGCTTCCGTTAATTGGTGCGGCACCCATCGATCGAGTTTCTTCACTTTGCCAATCGAAGAAAGGTGACGACTAATGGTGGCAATGGACACTTGAAATGTTTCTGCAAGGCTACGCACTGTTGTCGACGGATTACTTTCAACTTCTACACGCAGCTCGTCGTCATTAACTGTGCTACGCGCATATCCGCGAGGCTCATTTTACAAATCAAAATTTCCCTCGCTGAATTTTTTAAACCATCGCCGTAATGTGCGTTCATTACACGTGGTTTCACCGAACGTCTGATTAATTTCTCGCGTTGCTGCAGCTGCATTTAATCCCTTTTTAAGTTGAAAGAGGTAAATTGCCCGAATATCTCTTGCCGACAGCATTTCCATAGGCGAGACAAGAACAGGTGTATTAATCTTTCCAAGAAATGGAACAGGTACACACTTCAAAATAAATACCCTTTTCTACAAATACAATAATAATTTTCACCAAAAACATACACGTCTTCACACAGGTGCGATTCAGTTCAGACTGAAGGAAAAAACGGTCATTACATTTGTAACAACCTGATAGCACGTTTACAAGACAATGGAAATTTGTGTCATTTCATATGTCTTTGACAGCACGAAGAATTAAGAACTTTGCGCTTCTGAAAGTAGAAATTTCATGCGTGCAAAGTTTTAATTCTTCATTCTTGTTACATATACGTAATTAGATGTCCTGGGTAAGAAAAAATGGAAATGGAAATTTGTGTCATTTCCTTGCTTTCTTCGTATGATTTCATATGTCTTTGACAGCACGAAGAATTAAGAACTTTGCGCTTCTGAAAGTAGAAATTGCATACGTGCAAAGTTTTAATTCTTCATTCTTGTTACGTATACGTAATTAGATGTCCCGGGTAAGAAAAAAAAATTCTAAACAACCTTTCATTAAATATATCGCATTTAACATGTAATAGTATGAGTAAATTTTATTTCTTTATTAATAAGTATCTTAAGTTACATTTCTTCAGTATTGATATATACAAAGCGTACTAGGAAAGTTTTCCAATATAGCTTTGTTTATTTAATTTTTTCAAAGTAATTTTCTCTACACTCAATACACCTCTCCATCCACCGAAACCAATCTTTAAGCCAGTTCTGCCAAGTTTCACTAGGGAGTAAAGCACACTCGTTGTACCAAGCCCGCAGAAGGTCCTCATCACTGGAAAACCGCCTCCCTTTTAGCTTCGTTTTCACATGCGGGAACAGTGCAAAGACACAGGAAGCAAGATCTGGACTGTAGGGAGGGTGCTCGAGAAGTTTCAATCCTGTCATTGTCAAATATTCGGTGCAGGCTTTGACGCAACAATGAATCGTAGGAAGCTGCTTGTTGCTGCATGGCGAGACATGTTCATAGGTGCATAGTAGCCGCCGCGCCATGTCGATGGGCTTAGTTATTCATTAGCAGGGAGAGTGTAAAGTGCTTGCGATAGCATCGTGGTCACCAAATGAGATAAGGACAGTTTTGCGTTATAATTTCGTGCGTGGTTTAAACATAGACCAGTGCTTCGAAGAAATGACTCTTATACTAGGTGATGTTTGTCCACATCGCTCAACAATATTCAAGTGGTATAGAGAATTCCAAAGGGGAAGGGCATAAACGTCAGTTACGGACTGAAACGTTACTACTGTGAGGAAAATGCTTGGCGAGGACAGGTGAGTGACCTACCAACAGATAGAGAATACGTCAGGCCTAAATGCACCAGCGTTCGAGTCTGCATGATCATTTGCAGGTGAAGAAACTTTGTTCTCTCTGGGTGCCGCATCGACTGACTGAAGAGCAGATGGCACGTGCGACTTGGTGCCGGGAGACGCTAAAAAAGTTTAATAAGGAACAATCTCGGTATGTGAACAACATCGTGACAGGTGACAAGACTTGGCTGTACTATGATGATGATGAGGACACATCCGTAGTTGTCAGAAAATCTCGATTTGTAAAGCAGAAAATGTTAGCTGTATTTTTCAAATCGAGCGGAATTGTGGAACGCGTCATTTTGGACACACAGAATACAGTCACTGCTAAGTGGTATACTGAACAGTGCCTGCCTAAAGTCATTGGATCTATGAAGAACCTGCGGCCAAAGTCAAGAATGGACACCTCACGATAATGCTCCAGTTCACCGCGTCATAGCCTGTACCGAATATTTGACCACGACAGGATTAAAACTTCTCGAGCACCCTCTCTACAGTCCAGATCTTGCTCCCTGCGATTTTGCACTGTTCCTGCATGTGAAAATGAAGCTAAGAGGGAGGCAGTTTTTCAGTAATGAGGACCTTCTGCGGGCTTGGGACAACGAGTGTGCTTTACTCCCTGTGAAACTTGGCAGAACTGGTTTAAAAATTGGTTTCGGAAGATGGAGAGATGTATTGAGTGTAGAGAAAATTACTTTGAAAAAATTAAATAAACAAAGCTGTATTGCAAAACTTTCCTAGTACCCTTTGTATTTGAACAAATATATACCAATATATTATCCAAAGGATCCAAGAAATTCTAGAATTTTTAAGTCATTAGCCACATTGTGTAGAATTTATTTATAATCATTTGGAGTTTTTATTGTTGTGAGTACCATTTATTTGTTAAACAGAAAAAATATGCAAAACAAGATTAACAAACAAACAAAACAAACTTGAAAAGAGCACTCGAGGAAGAATGATACAAAGTACCACCTAAATATTAATGTTCAGTATATAAGTACGTAATAACGCACGATATATGTATGTATGATTTTAGCTGAGTTGTACATTTCTGGGGCCAGTTATTATATATCATTTATTAATTTACAATAGAATATTTATGTTTCATTTAAATATATATTTAAATTACTTATTTTTAAAATAAAATTCATTTTCATTATCAGTGTACATGTTTGGCTCTGATTCACAATACACGATGCCCGTAGGTAGTTCAATGTAATTCAGTAATTCATTGTAATTCAATAATCAAATCCTGTTAGCATTATTATGTTATCAGAGTATTTTTCACGTAAAACTGTTTTAAGATATCAATAAAGCATTTTTAATTAGTTCAGACAATTACAACTTTTCTATAACATTTTACGGAAAACATTAAACTGCATCATATTCGAATATGTATATAGAATATGTATATATAAGACATTGAAATGATTGTCTTTATTTTTGATTCGTTTCAACGATTTCAATTAAAACAGAATAACTACAGGCGATTTTCATTATTATGGATATGACAGATTGTTTTATTACATGAAACAATTGTCTGCAAAAACGTAGATATAAAAGTTTTTGTACAGAAATTGGAATAAAATTTTCTTTGTGACGTATAACTATAAACTATAAAAACTCTAGTGCCAGTTCACAGCTGTTTCTGATGTCTACGACGAAGAATAAAATGGAAAGAATTTACATTTAAAGCGGAGTTTATAACAAATTTAAATTGTGATTGAAATTAAGAATGCAAAATAAGTTTAGTATTTATTTAAATATCTTAGGTTTTAATGTTGTAAGACTAGGAAAAAAAATCGGTACCCATGTGATCGCAGAATATCATTGGAATCAATTTCAAAACTGCTTGAAATAATTATTATTATGGCATTGTAAAAGTTTTCATACGATTGTATACGACCAGAAACTTGTTATGAAAAAATCAATGAAGTAACAATATGTATGATGCACTAATAACGGGTATTTCATTAAGTGCTTCCTATCTTTAAATTTAAATAATGAAATATAACAAAGTGTGCGTGAGATATCATCCAAATTTGTTATTCGTTTGAAAGGCCTATCGATGCCATTATGTATGCAATATAACATCATGCAAATGTCCGCCGCGGCTTCGCTAGGTAGCGCGCATCCGGAATGTCCAATTTTCAATGATTCTGGCGCATAAATCAGGCTGAATTTGACCGATGGCATGAATTACATATGTATGTTGGGTTTGATGGCTGCTGTGGTTTGAGGCTTATTCGCATAGACTTGCGGCTTAAGAAAACTCAACAAGAAAAAATCTAACGGGGTCAAATTGCACCATCTCGGTGGCCAGTTCACATCACCTCCACGTGAAATGACTATGCCCTCAAATCGCTCGTGCAGAATGTCCAACGTGGCATTAGCTATGTGGCACGTAGCCACATGAAACCACATGCCGTTGGTGTTCATATCATACAATTCAGGCCAAAAACAGTTGGTAATCATCGACGCATAGCGCTCGCCGTTGACGGTGATGGCCTGGCCAACGTCGTTCTCAAAGAAATATGGACCGATGACGGCGTCGGTGCAAAATCCACGCCAAACAGTGACTTTTTCGGGATGCATTGGACACTCTTGGACCTCATGCGGATTGGTATCGTCCAAATTTCGACAATTTTGCTGAAGATGATTTTTTGATGAAAATTAGGGTCAGTTTCCAACTGCTCCAGGGCCTATTCAGTGAACACACGTCGTTGTCTATGATCGTTCAGCTCCTGGGTCAGTTGAATTTTGTACGGGTGCAGGCCCAAATCACAACGCAAAATTCGTTGTGGTCTGCGAAAAGCCGAGTTCTTGTGAGCGATACGAAATCGACTGCCTCGGATTCTCCTGCACACTCTCATGGACAACGGCGATGTTTTCGGCAGATACTGTGTTTTGTCTTCGTACGGGTGTTGGTTCATTGTTTACTGAATCAGTGGACTCAAATTTATCCACCACACTGTGAATAGTCCTCTCAGTAAAATGGGCGAAGCACGCGAAACGTTGCCCGAACAGAACACCCATTTTGATAAAACAATTTTATCATTTGCACATGTTATTGAGCGCTATATTCGTCCATGGTGATTTGGTAAAACAGACTGAATAAATGACAGCCAATTCGACACCACTACCACCTATCAAGAAATTGACACCATACCATCAGATATGACTGCAAGAGTAATATAGAACTTCAAGGAGAGCATTTCATATAAAAGAAAGGTCGACATTTAGAGTATACCATTTTGAAAAGCAAATGATGACATATGTTGTGATGGAAATGCCAAACATTGCTCTTTCAAGCTGAAATAAATTTTTGAATAGTTTCTAGGGTTGCCTTGTTATTTAAATTTAATATTCGGGAGTTGTTTCTGCTGTACCTTATATGTTACTCCATTTCAGTGAAACCATCAATTCGGATACCTATTACAATCGCTCACTTGGATTAGTCTGTTTAAGAAGTATGCTTAAATTTAAGTAATATGTGAAATAGCATGAAAGCAATAAAAGATGAAGAAATTAAATTGGGGTATTCTCATTGTTTCTTATTTTCTGAAATTGAACCGATTTATATTCTTAAAAACTATAGAAACCACCTAAGTTCATTTTGGCAGAATATATTTGTCGTTATAATGTTTTCATTGGATAAAGTATCGAAAAAAGAATGCTATGGATGACCTGGAACATACCATATACTGGAGTTTCGTCTTATGTAACCATTCAGATATCCTTTTGCGACTGCCATATAAAATGCAATATTCATCACGTATAACTATACCAATAATAATAAAACTATAAAATAGAAGAAGAACTCGCATATCTGGGAAAACACTGGACTGGAAGTTTGTGGAAACATAATATGAAGAACTAAAAAAATCTAACCTCCTACATCAAAAAAAATTGCTAGTGTTCAAATTCAAAATTATCGCGTTCGAAATCCAAAAATCGTAGCCATTTCTTTACCTACCGATGAAAATGACTTGGCATTCTTTGGAACACCTACCATCGTGCGTCCTCTATTGAGCTTGCACTTTGAATTCAGGAATGTGGTAGTGAAGCCAAGTTTAATCAATCGTAAAAAATCCATACGAAGAATCAGTTTGCTTCTTGTTAAACAGCTTCAAATTTTTACGTGACGTTCGTACTTTTTGATTTCTTTCATAAGTATTCAGGATTTGTAGCATCAACCTTGCTGGAAGCTTAGACATGACTTTACCTATAATATGTTTTTTTACCATTTCCGGAGTTGTAGTTTCTGATGGTTATGATCGCACACCGTTTTCGATGCTCATATAATAACCATGTTTAAATTGCGTAGTCCAGCGACAAGTAGAGACTTTCGAAGGACTATTATTACCAAAAATTTGTTGCATATCGGCCAATTTTTTAAATGTGTTTAGTTCTTTAAAAAGTAAATATTGGATCCCAGCGCGAATTGGAAGTTTGTGCATTTTTAAAATTCCATTTAGATACCTTATTTACGCCGCTGTAACTTGCAAAACAAATGTAAATAAATCAAATTGTACCTATTACCATAAAAAAAATTGCAGGGTTAGAATATAATGCTAAGTTTTTCTAAAAAATGGTGATAGAGTTTCACTTTCCTTCTTTCCATCCTTGTAGGGAACAGGGAAACATTAAAAAAGCGTGTATTGTAAGACTAAGGGACGCGCATAAAATAATATTTTATGACAAGACCATTTCTTCAATTTATCGCGTAGTTAATACAAGATACAATAAGCAATAGGAATAAAGAAATAAACAGTCAACAAAACGGATCGCTGTGACAAATCAGTTTTCGGATTGAAAACAAAGGAAAAGATATTTGAAGAAAATAACTTGCAAATTTTGGAAATGTGTGTTATTCCATCTTGGAAACAAATGATTGTAGAAAACTCTATCTTACAGAAAGAAATAAAGTTAATTGGAGAAAATTACCATATGTGAATTAATAAAAAATAAAGGGTAGCATTTATAGAACAAAATATAAACATGTCTACTGGATTATTTTATATTTACTTGCTCTGTAGACATGTGTTAATTGATTATTTAAATAATAAAAAAATATATATTACGTTCTTTGAATATTTAATAGATTCATGGTTGGAGGCAGTTAAATTGTAGTTTGATTCAGTTTTTATTTTCGAATAGATATTCTTGCACTAAAGAATTAATTTATAACGACTTTCTTGTTAACTATATCAAGTATATATAATTATACTTACCCATAATTATCTAAAAGTTCGGCACCTTTCTGTACTGGTTTTATAGCTCTTAATACAATTTCACTACCATGACAATGTCGCACCACATTGGGTGTGCAAGAGTGGTTTAATAAACTGAGAAAGGCGTACGCCCCCGTACCAATCTCTTCAGTCTTCACAAAACCGGTTTCTGTTTCCGCACATTCTGAGATTTCGTGAAAGTTCGTAGGACCTGTTTGCAGATGCCTCATAATTAGCTCATTGAATATGTTTTGTTCTTTTTGGCGATCTTGGAAGTCATTAAAGAAAGAGGTTCTTTTTTCAATCATATCACTTAATATGGCCGCAGCTACGGCTTTGGGAAACAAATTCGAAGTCTTTCTCAAATGTGTATTGGTCTCGAGGAAATGGATCTCCTCGTAGCACTGTGATTTATAAACTCTATTTTCATCCTGAGAATAATTTTCAATATCTCCGTAATCTTTCCTAGCTACTATTGCTACTCTTAAAGCTGCTAAATTTAGTTTTGACATACCTAAGTTATATAGCGTTGGTAATAGGGCACATTCGTATTGATGGTGTAAGTTCCAAGACAATTCTTGACATTTTTTCGAACAGAACATTGCGTAAACACAAGTATCACACGGTATTAGACTGTAACACAATTCGAAACAATGATAACAATGATCTATCAGATAGTCTTTTAACAAAATTTGCGCAAACGGCTTTTCAAGCGCTATAGTTTCTCCTAGATTAATTTTTTTTACAGCAACTACATGCCTACCCAAACTTTCGGATTTTCGTATCTCAACTTTTGAACTAGCACACTGTATTTGTTTATTTGTGCCTTTTAAAAAAGCTATTTTTTCGTAATACTTTACAAATTTTTGACTCGACAGAAGTTCCCGAGCTTTGTGTTCCCTTTGGATCAATTTCTCGTGCAAATGTTTGGGGTAATTGTTTTTGAAAGCGTTGGTGATATCCTGTCAACAAAAGAAATCAAACTTTAATTATCTAAATTCTTGATACTAAGTTTTTTACGACCGTCGCTGTTTTTTATATCTCGTCTTCCAAGTTAGAACGGTGACCATAGACTTTCTATTATTGATAATAATTCATCTTCATTTTTAATATTGGAGACATCTTTTTAATAAAATATATAATATATAGGATTTGCCACAATAATATACAAGAATTCTCCAGAGTACGTAAGTCTTTCTGAAAGGGGATGTGATGCATTGCATACACACGATTTATGGGAGAATAGATTCAATCGATTTTTTGGGAATGAATAAAATATATTTTTACAACTAGGTTACTGTTCCTATAAATATTATATTTGCACGTCTATTGAATATTATTTAGACAAAATGGTAATACTAAAAAACCTTCCTTCGAAAGCACAAATTTGTAACCCCAACTGCATACATTCACTCAGTATCGAGCAACATTTATTTGCTATTTCTCAAATATAGAAAGTGAGTGAGTAAGTATTGAAAGTAATAAACTGTGTACAGATAGGTATAGTATTCGTCTTGAATTATTTGCAAAAAAAAATTCGTCAACCGGCCAATATCAATGTATCGAGCCGATGTCTATGAGTAGGACTAAACCCAATGCTTAAATATAATTTAGTCATTTTTGAACGCGCTTAAATATGCATCCCTCTCAGTCTTATAACTAAGGTTGAACAATCTTCCGGATGACCAGCGTCAGGAACCGATAGAAGGTGAACGCCTGCAGGCATTGCCGATAGCTTGCATCATGTCAGTGACGCGAAGATGTTTCGTAAAAGTGGATTGTTAACTGCAAATTTTGCAAATTGTTTTCTTGCATTATAATTACATACATTATTTTATTTATAATAGCACCTATCCAATTTTCCCGGCGAGGCTGCACGCTAATGCGAATCCGGAGGTTTGTTCAACATAATTTATGACACAAGTTCTTTATAATTTTTGCAATTTGGTAATTTTCGTGGTAGTTGGCAATACATTATAATATTTGTATTTATCCAATTTAACGAAAAACGAATAAGAACTTTTCATGAACTTCCCTTGAAACTGTTGTTGTATCGTATGTGGTTATTTATTCATTAGCATTGGACATTTAATTTTACATTTTTTAAGTTTGAATTTGATATGAATAAACTACTCTTATTGCATTGGTCTAAAACGATACATTTACAGGTTATATACGCATCATTTCTTGAAGTTTTAATAGCGCTGTTCTGGTGTAAATTTAGAAAATAATATTTAATGTTAAATTAGTTAACTTATGCGGTACTTTTGTTTGGGGATTTATTTATAAATAAATAACAATGGAAACGATATTTATACATTCCAAGAAATTTGATATACAGCGTGTTTCAAAAAGAATATACGTATTACAAAGTATTATTTTGTCCAAACTAACCGTCATATATTTAAAATGGCTACTCCGCAGCAGAAATCATTTTGTGTTCTCGAGTTTGTGAAATGCAATTCCGTGGTTACAGTACAAAGACGTTTCAGGTTAAGCTACCAAATCGATCCTCCTCCTCGAATGAGTGGAACACTTGCAGATCGCATCGACAGTTTGTAGATACAGGATGTGTATGTAAAGGAAAGAGTCCTGGCCGCCCTGGTGTTTCTGAAGAAAATGTTGCACGAATTCAAACACAATGGTAAACAAACACAATGTTCGAATTTGGGGTCTACAGAACCCACATGCAGTCGTTAAACATGTACGAGATTCGCCTAAAATCAATGTGTTTTGTGCGATATCCCGATCATCTGTATACGGCCTATTCTTCTTTGATGGAAACACGGTTAACGGTCAGCAGTATCTGGCTATGTTACAAAACTGGTTGTTTCTGAGGCTGCACGAAGGACAGGAAGAATTTGGGTATCGATGTGATATTGTTTGTATCGTGATCGAGGACATATTGAACATCTGTAATCTGAACTTCAGAGGTTCCTAAATATGTGTGTAAAGTTTCATATTCGTGTATCTTAAAGTTTAATAAATATATGCATTCGAAATACGTATATTCTTTTTGAAACATCCTGTATTTCAGAAATATAGTTTACTCCATATTGGTAGTATTTCGTGTATTGCGTTATGAACGAGCTGTATAAGATATAACGAGAAAATGATTAAAGCAAATACTTTATTTGACAATACTAAGAAATTAGTGTACCTTGGTGTAATTGAGGTAAGCAAACACAGCTGTCCAGAGTTTGCAAGAGAATATTATATTACCATCAATGAGGCTTGGATCTAGTGCCAACTTTTCATTTTTATCATTGACAATCAATTTAATTACTTAAAATGTTCATATGGTATAGAAACAAGGAAAAGTGTCACCAACGTACAAAAACAAAAATGTTTCTACCTGAGGATTTGCAAATTGCTTAGGATATATAATATGATGATTAAAATGGTGGTCTTTATTGTTGTATTTTTGATGAACTTTTATAATAAATTTCTGAAGCAGTTTATATTTTATTTTGAATTTTACAAATAAATTTGATATAAATATCAATAATTTATAATTTACAAATATAATCCTTTCGTTATTGAAATGAAAATTTCATGAAATATATGTAAGCTGGAGTTTACTAGAAATAGGTTGTCAAGAATAGCATTTAATCTTAATTTTGGATAGATTGTACATATTAATCCAAAAAGTAACTTTTATATAATCATAAGCCTATTAAAATAAATTATTTTCACTTAGAACAAATAATAAAATTTAATACTGTTGAAAAAAATACTACATTGACAGTTTACGTTTAATTTGTATGGCAAGTTACGTTTTCCGTGTTCCGGGTTTTAGCGGGATATTTAAATCACTCCTTATTCTCAAACGAGGTATAGTTATATACTTGATAAAAATTTGTTTTAATTTTGATAAACGGTAGTAATTACTCTGATTTTTAATTTTATTACATGTAATGTGCTGTAAAACAAGAATAAGCAATATCAAAGAAGAAGCACAGATGAACGCATATTTTAACTTACGTACCGCCACTGAAGAACTTGCAAATTTGAAATCTGTAAATTTAATTGATTTGAAAAAAAAATTATCAAGAAAGAAAACAGCGGACAAGAAATACTTTTTAAATTATGCCACTAAAAATAGTTAGGGTTACAATAGAAGAATTTATTTTTATTTTTTATTTCAGTTAGGGTTACAATAGAAGAATTTATTCTCACTTTTGATTTAAGTCGTTTTTATTGAAGCAAAATAAATATTTTTTTATTATATATTTTTATATGCATACAAAAATATACATATACGTTTTTCATTGCAATTGCAAACTTAAATGATTGTTGTACATAATAACAATAATATGTATTCTTGACCGTAAATATTATATTTTCTTAATATTACGTTAAATAAAAGCCATTGTTTCGTATGTTTTAAAACATTACTCTATTATAAATGCCTAATTGGAAAAAAAACTATTTTAGATGGAATGTTGTAATTTAGAACATACTGTATTTTGTTTGTAATCATTAGTGACATGTCCTATATATTTTAAAATAGTTACCTCCAAACATTGTTTATACAACTTTTTCTCATATAACACAGCTGACCTATTTGCATATGCTAACGCTAAACATTCATTACTATTCGTCGCATATGAGATACTTTTGCTATATAAACTCCAAGCAGAAAAATCGTCTTTCTTCTTAAATGCTTCATTGCCTTCCTGTCTGTATTTAACACTAATTTCATTATTTTTCTTTTCTTCTACAAATCGTGGATATAAGGAATATTTCCGTAGCAAATCACCGGTAAATACCACACGTTCTGCATTCGTATTTAACGCGGAGAATTTCTCAGATGTTTCAGCAACTTCGTGATTTCTCGACAATGTACGGCACACTAGTTCGAAAATATCATTAACCTTACAATTTTCTTGAAGATTATCGCACATGTTTTACGTATAATCGATTCGTATTATGTAATAATAAAGAAAAACATTACGTTATCCATGTATGACGCGTTTAAAGCACTAAATTCATATACTTTCACATCAACTTAACGGCCCGCGATGCATAACATATTATTCGACTAAGATATATTACGATAATGCGCTACAAACTGTTTAACCGGTCGCGTTATAATTCTAGTTTATTTCTTTTCTTTATTTTTAACAACGTGCAAGATGCAGAAATCGTACATTGCATAAGGATGGTACCTCAAATGTGCGGGAAATTTAAGTTGAAAATCCTATTTTGGGATTTCCTGTTTATCTCTTAAAGATAATCATGTCTCTTAAGACATTTATATTTAAATAAATTGTATAAATACGTATTTATATTTAAAAACATTTTTATTTACAATTAATTTTGAAATTAAAAATTCCAGAAGCCTTAAAAGCTTGAATATACCTTTTGTACCTAAAAAATATTTTTATTTTAGTTCGTAATGCATTTAATTAAAAAGTTTTTATCTTAATTTGGAGAAAACTATGTAATTTACTTGTGATTTTAATAAATTAATTTTAAGTGATTTATAATTAATTTGCTAATTATACATTCATGAACAAATTTCAACTTTTGGTTTTGTCGTCAAGTGACGTTTACTAATTTTTAAAGAAACACACAGAAACATTTATTTTAATAATGGGTAGATGGTCAAGTTAGACATAATTTCATTTAGATTTTAATTAAAAGATTTTTTTACAATGTGTACAGAGTGTTTCAAAAAGAATATACATACTTCGAATGCATATATTTATTAAACTTTAAGATATACGAATGTGAAACTTTACACACATATTCACGAATCTCTCAAGTTCAGATTACAGATGTTCAATATGTCCTCCATCAGCGACACGAACAATATCACATCGATACTCAAATTCCTCCCATAATCGGGCAAGCATGTCCTTCGTCACTGATGTTATGGCATTACGGCTCCGGTTCTTCAACTCTTCCAGGTTCTGTGGAAGTGGTGGTACATAAACGTTGTCTTTAACGAAACCCCACAGGAAGAAGTCACAGGGTGTCAAATCCGGTGACCGTGGAGCCCAGCTGAGACATGCTAAGTCGCCAGCTCCTTGACGACCAATCCAATGGTTCGGTAGAGTTTCATTCAGATATTCACGCACTTGGCGATTATAGTGAGGGCGTGCCCCGTCTTGTTGAAAAATGAAATTGTTCACAACCATGAAATGGTTCCATCCTTCACAAAAGCAAAAACGGTCGCATTTGGCTAAGAAGAAAGTGTTGTTTCATCAAGACAACGCGCCAGCTCACAAATCCGTTATTGCAATGGCCAAAATTAATGAATTAAAGTTTGAATTGCTACCTCATGCACCCTATTCGCCAGATTTAGCCCGCTCGGATTATTTTCTTTTTCCAAACTTGAAAAAATGGCTCAGGTATCAAAGATTTTCCAACGACGAAGAAGTGATGTAGGCAGTTAATGGCTATTTTGAAGAGCAAGACAGTTCTTATTATAAAAAGGGTATCGAACTTATTGAACATCGTTGGGAAAAGTATATAGAGTTGAAAGGAGATTATGTTGAAAAATAAATATATTTCTTTCCAAAATTTTTGTTTTCTTTGTTGGGTCGGGTACTTCTGAGACCAGCCTCGTAGCTCAGAAATTTATAGCTATTAAAACTGTTTAATATATCAAATTTCTTTCACATTACATTGTCTTCTAGGCTATGTTATCACTCCTAATATAACTTTCATAAAACCGCCAATACTTATTAGTGAACTCTGTACGTTTTATAGGCTGTTCCCATCTCATATAACAAATATAAATAATCCATTTTAATTGTCGAATCAATATATGTATTTACCTAAAGATGTAAATTCTCAAAATTAAATATATCAACTTTATTAGCATTGGCAATAGAAATGTCATGAAACAGGTTTATAGTGTTAAAGTTGTTACAAATAGGTGACTTCATAATTAAATTTGTTCTACTAAAAGGACAGCAAAATAAATTTTGATGACGACACGTTAGAGTTTACTTTATTATATAAAATATTAAGGCAAGACATACGACGCCGAGTTTCTAGACACATAAATTGGAGTGTACTTAACGTACTAACGCAGTCGAATTCTCTAGAAGGATAAACTCCATCTTCTAAAAATATTAGGCATTTCGAGAAATATTTATGAACCGTTTCGGTGTTATCAAATGTTGTAGTATATATTTCACAATGAAATGAATACACTCTATAATATTCTGGAAATAATCCGGTTTTTGTACACAATAAAGTTAGGGCAGTTAAGAGCAGTGTTCTGATCTTTGTTTATGCAATAATGCTCAACTATTTTGCCTTTTGTTACAAAATTATATATTTTTCAAATCTATTTACATATTAACAATCAGAACAAATAACAGAAAGTAAGATCACTGAAGGTTGATACATAACCCCTTGCCACAATAATTTTCGTTTTCTGTATACGTATTTCGACAACCAAGTTGTTATCATTAGCAGATAATTAAACAGTGTGGCACCTGGAAAACTACGGCAAAAATACCCGTACGAAAAACAACATCCGCACGCCATCCGTACCGCTGAAAGCCAAAACGTACACTGTACGCCGTATTTAAATCAGTGGGACATATTTTTATCTTCGAAGCCAAACGAATCTAAATTGTTTTTGTGGACTTGACCTTGCAGAGAATAATTATTATTTCTTCTGATACATAGTTCTCTCTCTACTTTGTTTTGAATTTGAATTGGGAATTAGGTGCGCAACTAAGTTCTCGCTGTTTTTCAAGAGATGGCTCCAGTAGTAAGTGCTGGTCGCTTGTGACATAACTAAAACGTCATGAACCAAGCTTAGACACATGGTAAACAAACCGTTTTGACACATTAGTGATTTTGTTTTTGTGTCATATACTTTTGGTTGTTTGAAAATGTCTGATTTTGTTGAGCGTCGTTTTTTCGCCTGTGAACAACTGCTCCAGCGGCAAAAAAGGAAGGATTTTTTCATCGCATCGTTACGGGTGATGAAAAATGGATTCATTACAGCAACCCAAAGAGAACAAAATCATGGGGACTGCCCGGTCATGCTTCTACGTCGACGGTTCGGCCGAATATTCACGCTGTGTATTTGGTGGGACCAGGGCGGTGTTATTTATTATGAGCTGTTGAAACCGAACGAAATCATCACTGGGGAAAGGTATCGAACTCAATTGATGCGATTGAGCCGAGCACTGCGCGAAAAGCGGCCACAATACGAGCAGAGGCACGAAAAAGTGATTCTACAGCATGACAACGCTCGGCCTCATGTTGCCAAAGTCGTTAAAACCTACTTAGAAACGCTCAAATGGGAGATCCTACCCCACCCGCCGTATTCCCCAGATATTGCGCCATCCGATTATTACTTGTTCCGTTCGATGGCACATGGTCTGGCTAATCAGCAGTTGCGCTCATATGAAGATATCTCTAAATGGTTTGATTCGTGGATAGCCTCAAAAGACGAACACTTCTACCGTGACGGTACTCGAGCTCTGCCAGAAAGATAGGAAGGAGTTGTCGCTAGCGATGGGCAATATTTTGAATGATTCATTTGTAAACATTTTTTCAGAACTTAGTTGCACACCTAATACATATACATATACATATATATATATATATATATATATAGTGGCAAGATTATTTAAAGAATTTTTAAATTTTATACGTAAATATTTTTGTTTCTATTTTAATAAGTGTTAAAGGTTTACGAGACTTTTATTTAGAAATATAAGCATACCTTTAAAATAATTTCGCTTCTGACCAAACAAGTTAGTCAAACTAGATTAAGGTAACAATAAATTTCTCATAATAAGACACATTTTCGATTCTAGAAAATATTTTCTTTTATAGTAAAAATTATTTCATGCATTTGAAACATTCACAAGTTCTTTTAACTTGATTTGGAATCGAATTAATGGTTCCCTACAATTGTCATCTACGTAACTGAAACCAGCAATCAACAACACATAAACAACTAGCTCGGAGTGCTTTGATTTTATAAGCACTGCGGAGGCGTCGTTTCTGTAACTTGACTTTCCTACATCTCGCAAAGCAATAGATTATTACTACTGCAACGTATACATTTAAAATTTGGAAAAGGTTTCGATTGGTGACTGGCGCTTAACTCTCCAAATAGTTAGGGACTTCGAGGCGCCTGTATTATATTATCGTATGTATCTTGTTACAGTAGCAAATATAGCATCTTGCGAGTATTACGTGTGTTCAAAAATTTAGTCTGATTATTGTGTTATAATGCAATAACAAAATTTTTGATTAAATTTTATGCAAATCGTAAGTAAATTCTACTCATTCTAATGTATCTAATGTATTTTAATAATAATGCAATAAGAATTTGTTTTCTTTGTTCCGTGTAATACGCCATTTTCTTAAATTATAATTACAATTATAGTAAATTTAGAAAACTTGAATCCAAATAGAAGTTAATACTTTTATTTACGCTAATTTCATTTTATAATTTTGAGATTAATATTTTACGCGAATTATAAATTCCAATTTTATTTATAATTTGCTTATGTGGATGATTCTTTCATAATAACTTCATCAACGTATTCTTTATGTTTACTGCAATTTATGTTATTAATGACTTATTGTTCAAAAAGCTTTATTTCAGTTTTCAATAATTAGCTTACGTCGTCTTCCGTGAGCTATACTTTGTAAGTATTAATTAATTAATTTTGTGTATTTTAACAAACTAGTACGATATTGAGAAACAAAGCAAGTAAATATTCTAAAAATTTTAATAATTAAAAATGTGAAATTTAAATTTCAGGAAAACTTATTAAGGTAAAGCTAAGGCTTCATTTTTATTTTGGAAGTTTGCCAGTTTGTGACTCCTTTTAGTTCTTTTATTGCATATTTTGAATTTTATTTCGCAACACGTGTACAGTATTGTTCGTTTCTTATGCTAGAACAAGTACGCTGTACATTTCTAATACTTGGTCGAACCTAGTAAAGTAGTACAAAACTTTTGGACGAAACACATTTATGTGTTTATAATTTTTCAAAGTATTCACCTTCACAATCGATGCATCTTTTCATCCATGGAAATCGATCACCAAAACATTTTCTTAAATCTTTCCGCGTTAGGTTGTTTATTTCGTATTTAAATATGTCAATCTTTCCTTTGATCGATATAAAATGTTAACCCAGTGCCTTATTTTTACACATGAAAAAAATATTTGAACGCTTTGGATTATATGGCGAATGTTTTTAGGCATTCATATATTCAATCATCGGGGAACTTCAGGCAAACAAACTGTAGTGTCCCATTCCGCATTATAGTACAATAGTCTTTCAACGGTAGGAACACATCCATTAATTCCAAAGAAATGTGGCCACCATTTTCTTGTCTCGGCACATTTTTAAAGATTCAAACTGTCGATCGTTTTTTTTTAGGATCATAGCAATATACCTAAGTAATGTAATAATATTGTACGCTAAATGAGATGATCCATTACCAAAACGTTCTAGTGTAGATATAGATACACTCCCACGCAGTCTTCTTTCTGAACTGGTGTTAAATTGTAAGAAATCTAACCCAACGGGAACGAAGCTTACATATCTTTAAACATTTGTATAAAAGTCTTAATTACTTTTATAACAGTATTTAGAATTTGTTTAAGTGTTGCTTATAATATGCCGGTCCTATTCAATCATATTTCGAACAAGAGGTGTTTTTTGCTAATACTAGGCGCATTTTTTTTAGGTACTGTTTTGATAGTGGAAAAATAAACGCCAATTTTTTAACAATTTTAGTTTTACATAAAAGCCTGAATCTTAGAACTTATTGTATTGTACAACTAGCTTCTGTATCTCTTTCTCATAGAAATCTGCCACCCAATTTGCTAATCACTTCGTGAACCATTCAATTCACATTACAGACAACGCATTTTACGGAACCGCCAGTATAAATTAAATCAGGATAGTGATGTATATGTATGTATATTTAATCATTTGATGTATCCCTTGTAACCTTGTGATGTATATGTATGTATACTTAATCATTTGATGTATCCCTTGTAACCTTGACTATCTCTTGCCCACCTGTGTACGGTAGGTCGAACCGGCGATACACACTCTTGATGTGACTCGAGTGAATTACTACACAATTGTGCTACATAGCTATAAATTAAATTATACTGTAGCCTAACTCGTAACAGATGCGCGATTGTACGTTGGAAAACTCCACCATTTCTAGTGGTGACTTTTGTTTATATTTTTGGTTTCGCTTTTTTTCTGTAATTTACATTTTTTCTTGTGTATATTGTCAATGCATTTATTTGTTTCAGTTTTATATAAATAATTTAAGGCTTTTTTAAATTACTTGTTTGTTATACTATTTAATTATCAATTTTAGTTTATTTTTATTATTTCTTTTCCTTCCTCATTTTGATTGTATAAACTGTATTTATCTGACAATAATAATAATTAAAACTATAACTTCATTAGATCAACATAATATTAACGGAAAGTATCGGAAAAAATATTCAGGATACTCGAGATTATATACGACAACAGCGTCTTTTTAATAATATTCGTTCCGTGATTATGTAACAAGAATGTGACCGACGACCCTGTAGTCCGAACGCAGAAAATAAATGCCACTTGGGATAACAAAGTGGAGGTATCTATTTAATTGTTGATTAAATGTAAGAGAAACTAATGTTCTTCCTTTTGCTGCTTGATTAAAGACTATGGCATGTCTTTCGGGTAAATTATCGTAATTAGTGTCGCTTGGAGGATAAAAATAATCATTCTTTTAATTTAACAATCACCTTTGAATCTTTTCTCACAGTATTTTTTAATATATGTAGATAATAGATTATAGTGTAACAGTATCATATCTAATTTATATTTAACGGAATCATAATATACTTATATTAATTGCTTATACTGTCCGGTCTTGGTGAAACATTTTAACTAACAAATATAATTAAAATTATAATAACGTCAGTTTCACAAAATATATTTTAACCCTTATGTACGCACCTAGGTACCTTGTACCTTTGGCGTTTTCAACCAACATTTTTTTATTGAAATCGATAATCTACACGTCTGAAACTTCTTGAGAACTACTAACTTTCAAAAAATTTAGTATTTTTGTAGCCGTACAGCTAAATTTTTTTTTAATTTGCGTGAGAGATCAATTTATTCTTAACACCCTTAATGCACACCAAGGTACCCGGGTACCTGTACGTGTTTTATATGAGAATGCGGCCATTATAAGTATACTTTTTGAAGTTGTTAGTAGCGTTGCATAAATAAATGATAGTCTATATAAAATATAAACACAAACAATTTATTTCATGAAATAGGAAAACAGAAACATAAACAAAAACAAAATCAAAAATTCTATAAATAATAAAAACATAACAAGAAGTTACAAATAATGTTTTTATTGCAGATCTTTCGAGGCTTTGCACGTATACCTCAAGTTTCATTATTATCAAATTGTATACACCGTAATAGCATTCTGAATCTGTTATATGACATTGCTACCCGAAATAATGGCAAATTAGTGGGTTTCCACAATTCAGATAGGTGTTCCCTGTTTGATTTGTGAACACCAGAGTAAATCAAAATACCAAGAAAAGCGTTGAGTTCTTCTTCTCTAAAAGACTAATTTTTTTGTTTTTTTTTGTTTTTTGTATTATATTCTGTTGTAACTATCTACGATTTGTTTCTCTAAGAATTATGCCCCACATTTCACTTGACAAAATACTTTTAAATATTTCTTTGGCTGTACACGATTTAAATTTTTGCGCTGCACCCGCACGCTGTCGCAAAATATTTTTTTTACAGTCTGGGATTCTTGAAATGGGCTAAGTTACCAGCAAATTCCATCTTTACCACGAATTCACTTCTTGTCTGAACTTCATCATTTTCATATTCATCGCTTTCTGCCGAGTTAAACAAATCTTTGTCAACTTCTACAGTACCTGCCGATTCAGTATCTGAAGCTTCCAATGTTATTTTGTTTAGCGGTGGAATATATTCTTCATCGCAATCAGAGTGGATAAAATCTTTTTCATTGTTTAATATATTATTTATGTCAGTAGAATTAAGTCTTTCAGAGCGAACTTTTACGTTTGAATTCATTTCGTTTGTTTTACGTAAAAAAATATTACCTTACCCGGTCAGAAGGTATGACGAACTAAAAACAATAAGCACAAAACTACATACAATTTTGTATTTATTCTCAAAGGGGATTTACCAACTTTATATTCCCATGTATAACAAACTTTCGTTTTTACGTACCTACAGGAAAACAGTTGTTAAATTTAAAATTTATCTTACGTAATTTATAATATTATAATAATTTGTGATAAGATGTGCTGCATACCTTCAAGTATAAAGAGAAAATATATATTATATCTATTGTCAAACCCATATATATTTTACAACGTTTTAACTAGATATTTAGTGGGAAAATACGTGTTTTCTATGTAACTTCCATATAGGTACCCGGTACCTAGCAGCGCAATAGAAGCTGTTTTTATGCCGCGCACATAAGGGTTAAATACCCTTCCCTATGTATATTTTAAGTACACGATCCTTGCTGATATCGTCAGGAGTTTAAAAGTAAACTGAACAAGGTTACAATGACATCTCTTACATCTGTTATAAATAGCTTTCTACAAAATACATTACTTAGAACTAACTATGAATAAAGGATGTATTTGTTAAACGGGAAAGTAAGGATTTTATAACTCGACGGTTAATTAAAGGTGTTGTATTATTAGTTGATTGGTGGATTAGAAACATTAAATTAAATATTAAATACGGAGCACTCATAAACGCATTAATGTACCTTCACTCACTTGCGAAACAGAGCTGTTCTAAAAACTGTACAGCGTATTAGGCAAAAGTGTCTCTCACCCCTCTATACTATTGAATATTTTATTTAGATCTTGTATTTCGCAGGATAGACCTTTTTCTCTTGTTATATAGATTGTATAATAATTTAACTGTGAAAACAAATGGAATAAAAATATTTCCAATACAGTGCAATTCGGATTCGTTTGATTGAACCAATTAATGCATTTTGACATATTAGTTGAATATATCTGATAATTATGATTATATTTTAGAACTTTTTGTTTCCTTCTTATGAGATCGATCAATTTCAAAATAATTTTGAGTAATAATTATTAAGATATTTATATCAGATTATTCCGTCTACGAAAAGATAAAACGTTGTTATGCTTAACTATATGAATAGTCGCAAGAAGGAGATAAAAAATAATATATTAATTAAACGAATGTGCTCTTATACCTCAATAATATACTCCTTTTGACGAAGGTTTGTTAGTATATCTTGTGGCTGTGTTCTTTAGACTAACTAAAACCCTATTTTCTCCGTAAATTTCAAGAGCGCTAATTTCTCTTTATTTTTCTTCTTCTTCTTAAGAAAGTATAGGATCTTTCCTACTATGAGGTGAAAGATAGTTTGAGTTAAGTTTCTTCTTTCCTTTTTATATATTTCTCTCTCTACAGCTTTCTCTTTTTCGTTTCTTCTTGTATTCTCCCATTTTATTACTTTTTACTTTTTTTGCTTTCCTATCGTTCTTATCGTTTTCTGTGATATCTATGTTTCATATAGTCTTCTTGTAGGATTTCCTTCTGGTATTCGGCATACTCGTTCAAACTATTGTAGACGGTTTTCTGTTATTTTGTTGTCGATGGGCTCAATTCTTAGTTGTAGTTCGATGTTACGTTTCTTACTTTATCTATTCTTATCTTACTATTGATTTTTCTGGTGAATCACATCTCCGTTGCATTTATTCCTTCTCTTTCTTTAATTTCCTCTGGTCTGTAGGCGTTGATTTCTACTAGTGTTAAATAAATAAATCCTCTATGTTCCAAATACCAATTCAGTAAATGTATTAATAACACAAAATTATAAATATTTAGCATTTGACTATGTGAATACTATTTGGTTATATTGCTTGCATTCCATCAAACTATTATCAGAACTTTTTGTGGATAAAGTGAAAGAGTTAAAGCATGTTTTGGGGATCGATGTTTATTTAACCATTGAAAATCGCATAATATTAACTTTTCATTACGCATTGATTTAGAAGACGTTCCCAATTGTTTTTTTATCGAATGCAAAAGACATTAACTCAATCCAGCTTATTTCTTCAAAAAAGTTACCATAGTTTACTGTTCGACATTTCTACCATTAATTTTTCCACTTAACATCGTCGTTGACCAAAGTTTCGAGTTTATCTTCTCCGCAACACTTTCTCATTTCGACCAGGTAACCTTCTAAACAAGTACCGTATGTACATTTGGTTTGTTTAGTTAATGTTCGAAAATGTATGTATTTCATCGGTATTCATTTTGTGAAATTTTATTTACCGAATTTATTACGGTTCTGTGCAATGAGCTACAAATATTAAAAGGCAGAGAATATTATTCAAGCAAGCTGCTTTGAAAAGCTGTGAGTTGCATGGAGAACCAGCTGCTCCGATTACTATGTCAACTAAAGCAACTATAAATACCGAAATAGTGCTATTGGTATAGATTCACATTTAATTATTTTGCAACGTTTTAATATTCTTGAAATATATGTT
The DNA here is from genome assembly GCA_031893035.1 of Dermolepida albohirtum. Taxonomy (NCBI): domain Eukaryota; kingdom Metazoa; phylum Arthropoda; class Insecta; order Coleoptera; family Scarabaeidae; genus Dermolepida; species Dermolepida albohirtum. The sequence goes on along the minus strand of JAVIWB010004270.1, from coordinate 17,564 downwards.
AGAAGTGTTTCCCCTTTTGCAAAGACATTTAAAAATGTCTAGATTTTTTTGTAGCTAGATTTCACCTTTGATAGTACCGGATGGGAAAGAGAAAACAGTAGCTATTCGTCAATACTAGAAGATGAAGAATGAGTATATTGTTCTGATCCGAAGATGAAACAACAGAGCGCGCAAAAATTTGCTGCTAAAACTAAACGAGAATTTACTCAGAGGAACCCTCATGATATGACAGTAACCGCTAATTATATCTAAGAAGTTTTGGCTCAGTGAACGAAGGACTACATCCCCACAAAACTGTCTAAATTGGTTGGACAGCGAAAGCTTTATAATTCGAACACCGCCCATATGTTGCTATTGCAATATAATTTTTGAACAGCAAAAATTTCAAATGAATACCACGCTTTCGGTATAGTTCAAATTTACATCTACACGATTTCTATACGAGGTATGGCAATTAAGAAACGAGACTGCGCTCCTTGCATCGGGCAGCCGCATCGAGCGAGGCTGTAATTGAAATGTCATTGGCCTTGATACTTCTCAAGCTACAACCCATAGTCTTGTCCTTCTATTTGGTTTAGTTTACTTTCGAGCTTTAATTGTAGAGGACGCTGTTACTTAGTGCAGTGATAATGGTTGACATACAAATCGAGCAGTAAATTAACCTGAAATTCCCTGTCGAATTAAAAAAATTGCCAACAGAATGTTTACAAATGTTGAAGGAGATGTTTGGTGATAATGTTATATCAAGTGTGCGAGTTTATGAATGTCACAAACGGTTTTCTGGAGCTCGGGAAGAGGCCGAAGACGATGAACGTACTGGTCGACCTGTGACTGCAAGAACTGAAGGGAGTGTTTACAAAATTAATAAAATTGTGCGGAAAGACCTACGACTGAACATTTGGATGATTGCCGATATGGTAAACATTAACAAGGAAACAGCAATACACACTTTGTATGTTGAATTAAACATGACAAAAGTTTGCTCAAAAATGGTGACGAAAAATCTCACTCAGGAACAAAAAGATAATCGGATAAACATATGCTCTGGCACCATGGAACGACTCACAGAAGAACCAGACCTTGCTCATAAAAATCATTACATGTGATGAAACTTGGATTTTCCATTATGACCCGGAAACAAAGAGTCAATCGATTCACTGGAAGGCTGTCAGATACAAGTTACATAAATTTTTTAACCCATTTTTACGTATTTACTAAAATTGTTACAAATTTCAATGTTTCATAGGTCATCTTTAGTAACGAATCAAAAGTAGAGCGTTAAGGGAACATGCTCAATAGGGAAGCAGAGTACCATGTGAACGTTTCAAAGACGAATATACCACAAAAACAGTGAAACATCCCTCATACTTCTTTAATGGCTTCTATGTTTATTGCAGCGCTGGAATAGCACGGTGGTAAAGGCATCTCATAAGCTAATTACCTAGAAAAGTCGAAGATTAGAACTACTTTCGGAAATTTTTTATTTAATTCCTTTTAGTCTAGGAAGTGGTTGATACCTCTCTCGGTACTATTCAGTGCTAAGGCGGACTAATCAACATTGTTCTCCCTCTTCCTGCGAGGAAAGTTTAGTACAAACTCATGGATTACTTTACACATACCAAATTTATATTCTCGCTTCCGTGGTCATGAAAAGTCGAATAGACTTACATTTTAATTGGGCACTCATCAGAAAAAAAAAACAGAAATTCATCGGCAACTTTCTCAAAATTTATCACTAAAATGCTACTTTTCATTCAAGTCTTATAAATTATCGTTCGAAATTGTTCATGGAATTATATAATATCGTAATGACAATACCAAAATTACTATAAAGTAATAGTATAAAAGCAAATTAGAAACTGAACTTTAAACATTAATTATAATTCTTGATAAGACGTAACATATACGGTGACGGATGATCGTCAGGTAAGACGATTCTGTGATTCATATTGAGTTGACATCCTAACATAGATATATTTTGTCTGTCGTTGAGGCTAGGCCATCAATGTTAAAAATGTGCGGCAACAAATATATCTATTTTTAAAATATAAATATACATACAGTCAGAGACTAAAGTTTAAATACACCTCAAAAATTGTATGTTTAAAGAATAGTAAACGTTTCAGAAAAACTTATAGTATGCAGTTTTATTTGTCTTCATAAATAACAAAAAAAGGATAACAAAAAATATAGACTTCATTACAAACATAACGGTAATTCTTAAAAATACGATAAAATTCACTGGACAAAAGTTTAAATACAAACATATTTACATCTTTGAATGTTATTCCATTTTTTAAATAATTTAAAAAAGAAAAACATTTCAGTACTTTGTAGGACCGCCATGGCTATCGATAACTGCCTGCAAGCGGCGTGGCATAGAAAGTACCAAGCTTTCTGTTTCAGAAGGCGATATTTCAGACCAGATTTTTTTAAGAGCTTCTTTTAGCGACTCTTTGCTTGTTATTGAAGTTTTCGCTAATTTCCGCTTCATTAAATCCCAAACGTGCTCAATTGGGTTTAAGTTTGGTGATTGAGGTGGGCTATGGAGCTGCCTGGGAGCATAATAAAGCAACCACTCTTTCACAGAAAGTGCGCTGTGCTTGGAATCGTTATCCTGTTGAAAGATCCAACGGGGTCCAAGGCCCAAGATGTCGACGGATACTTGCAAATTTCTTTCCAATATACTCTTGCAAAGATGTTGATTCATTCAATAAACTCCAAATTCCCAACCCCGGCTGCTCCAATCGCTCCACAAACCATTACATTGCCACCTCCATGTTTTATCGTAGGAACCAAATTTTGTGTTTGGCTTGCGCCAGACTTTTGAACGAGCATCGCTTCCAAATAAATTAAATTTGCTCTCGTCTGTAAAAAGAACTGTTCTCCAAAACCCAGCGTCTTTGTTTTTATACTTATTTGCAAACTCCAGTCTAAGTCATCTGTTTTTTTCACTTATCAGTGGCTTCTTTCGCGGAATTCTGCTTTTATATCCATTTTCTCGCAATGCTCTTTGAACAGTTTTTGGATGCACATGCTTGTTGTAGTTATTAGCGATAGCATCTGCAAGTTTTGGGGCACTTATTCTTGGATTCTTTTTCACTTCTCTTACGATATGGTTAACATCACGACTGGAAAGTTTCTTTGGTCGACCGCTTCTTGGCATATTTTCTACTGAGTCAGTTTGCTTATATTTTCTAATTATATTTTGAATACTAGAAAATGGTACATTTAATAATTTTCCTATTTCTCGATAGGATTTTCCTTCCTTAAAATGTTTTATTATTAAATGTTTAACGCTGGACTCAATTTCTTTACCTTTGTCCATAATTTTCAATAGAACTTCCAATGCTGACAATAAGACCGCTACTAATAACAAGTGGTGACTTTTAAAAAAAGAATTTGATCGAACCATACATATGTACATTCATAAAATATAACTGTACTTTGATTTTGAGAAATGAAAGGGAGTTTTTTGTTTTGCAAGATGTATTTAAACTTTCGTCCGCTGTACTTTGTTGTTATTCTGGGATTTACCGTTATGCTTGCAATGTACAAAGAATTTTTTGTTATCGTTTTTTTGTTATTTATGAAGACAAATAAAGCTGCATACTATAAGTTTTTCTAAAACGTTTACTTTTCTTTAAACATACAATTTTTGAGGTGTATTTAAACTTTAGTCTCTGACTACGTATTTTGAAATTTTTTGTGAAACAATACTTGCGCGCCATCTATTATTTTCTGTAGCGCCTACTATTCAATATCCTCAAAAAAATACTATTAAATTTTTTTGTAATTAGGTGTGTATATGTGCCTGAAATAAAATACGCTACCCTAATAAATATTGCAATATATAAAATCGTCGGTGACTAAATATTTTCGATATAATATGGTAATTTATTCCAAGAGCTAGACATATCGTTCACGTTAATTAAATTTTATAATCACAACGTTTTTAAATCATGACTTTTCGCCGGATAGTTTTTAATCCTAAAATTAGATGACGCTAGAATATAAACCTGGTTAATTTTTTGGACTTCCGCTTTGTAATGGCTTACTTTATAGATGCGTCGTTATATCGAATAAATGATTTAATTGTAATAATATTTATCTTTTTTATATATAAAAATAATATTGATAACACTATATTCTAAAACAATAATAGTAAAATTATCTTCTAAAATAATATATACAACCTAACCTTAACTAAAATATCGCTGCATTATCTCGGAATATACGAATATAAAATATACCAATATAAAAATGGTATTTTCCCTTGTTTGCCTACAATTAATAAAATTGAATTTTATGTAAATGCAACCGTATCACATTCTGTATTTCTGTTTGATATGGAGAATGACCTGAACACCTCCATCTATTATTTTCAGGCGTATTCGTAAAACAAAATAACATACAAAAGCACCGTAATATCTGAAATTTTTATAAATAAGCGAAATATGTGACCGAAATAAAAATATGCTAATATAATTTTTCGGAATTTACCGAGGTAGGTGCCTAAACAATGTTCCCGTTGTTCCGTTGGTCCGTGCTAATAAACGGGCATTATCCATAACTGCACATTCTGCTGGAATACAGAGAAATTCATAAAATAAATATATTTTTCGTCATTTTTCGACGGAAGAGTATAATGAAAAAAGATCACGTTTCAACAAGTTATTACGTCTATTGTTATGAACGGGTTTTACTTGTTTTTACGACGTTGATTTCTTAAATTATTAATGTTGGCTGTTGGTTTAATTCATTCCCAAAAGTATAATAATTTTACGAAATGTTTTGAATCTCTAAAATATATTGCGCACGTTTCGAAAAGATTTAGTAAAAGATATGACAGTTCTTTTAACATAAATTTGACACAATTCACTTTTCACTATGTCATATAGTCAATCACAAAAGTCTTCGTACATTCCGCGAATGTTGAATATCATCAGATGTTAACATCCGGCTCTGATGATTCATTTACTTCCTTTTAACAACGTTAAAAAACTCTAAAAACCTCTGACAATAATATGAAAACTGTTATTATTTACAACTACAAAAGAATTTGCTAAATATTCTAACATTGAATGTCGCTAAAGTTTTCGTATACTTCATTTTTATAAGAGACTTCTCTATTGTAAGCCATAAATTTAGAATGAACGAGGCAAAACCTATTTATATGCTCTACGCTTTACAATAGGTAACAATTAAAGATACTTAGTGAAAGGTCTTTTTCGTGATAGTCTTTCGCTATAACCAATTTTTCTTAAAATTCCCTTTATGTTTTCTTAATGTACTTTCATTCCAATATCTATCTGTACACCTATCCCCAGTGCACTTATAATGAGTGTCCCAAATTTAACGCAAGATTTGAATTTGTCGCCATTTGTGCAATAAAGTATTGGCAACCCTAAAAACAAACAATTCGACAGCTGACAGTTTAGGGTCAGTAAAAATGGAGCGTTACACGATAGAACAACGTGTCTTCATTATCGAACAATATTTCAAAAATAATGAAAGCTTGGCGGAATATGGTCGGAATAGTGTTTTAACTTTGTCAACTGTGAAGAGATTAATTGAAAAATTCAGGGAGACTGCATACGTTGAAGATACCAAACACATTGGTCGTCCAAAAACAAGCCGTTCAAATGTCAATATTGAAGCAGTGCGTGAAAGTGTCGGTGACAATCCAGGAACCTCAATTCGGCGTCGTGGACAAGAATTGCAAATTTCAAGAAGCTCTCTATAGCTCTCACTAAAGATCTGTGTCTCCATGCTTACAAAATTTAATTAACACAACAACTGAAGACTAATGACCATGCGCTGCGAAGAGAGTTCGTTGAATGGATTATTGAACATCAACAAATGGATGCTGATTTTTCGATCAAAATCATCCTAATCATCCTTACGGTTTTCAAGATAGCATTATCACATAAAGTTTAGTCCTTAAATAAATTCTGGATTGCACTAAGAATGGAGTTTATGTATTTTAGAATTTTTCACTTAGATACTACTATAACTTTTAAGTCAAATATTAGACAACCAAATTGCATCTGTTATAACGAAGATAATAGAATTAGTACTGTTTATATGATGTGTAACATATTTATATACTTAGGCCTTTTCCTTGTTAAATAAATTACTTTACGATATACACTTTTCAAAGCAATTAACGGATATTCTGTATAATAATATAAAAATAATAAAAGTAGTATCAATAGATATTTTTATAAATAAATTTCAACCTTTTTAAGCAATAAAACAAATTCACAGGCGTGTCTTAACCTGTCTATAAATGTGTTAAAGCGATCTTCGTTTGTACACACGTACAAATGCACGGTTCAACACATTCTTTGTCCAGTATCCAAATGTTCATCTCTATGATTAGTTGTGAAGATTTCGAGTGTTGCCGGAATGGAAACACATCATGATCTGTGATGAAAAGCTTCGGTGCTTAAAGTTGTTAGATAAAAAGTTTACACATAAAAACAGTAATATTTTTCCAAGTTGCTACTCTAAACTCAGTAATATAGATAGATATTTAAATTACTTGTCAGATGTTCCCATTAAATACAAAGAAACGTGAATTTGATATTGATAATGGTAAACTAATTATGCAAAATTCAAATATATTAAGCTTACAGTATTCGCAACAATGTGTAAAATAAACATCTCGTTAATGCACCATTAGCTAAAAATGGGTCAAATGTATTTTCTTTTTTTAAATTTTCTCCTCATGGATCTATTCCGTTGACGTTCTGTATGATATTAATAGTAGTTTACTTTATATTTTGAGTATGTGTACATACATACATATATACATTCACATACATACATACATACATACGTATATCCCGAAGAAAAATTTAAAATTGTAATATCACAAAAAAAGCACTTATATTCATTCAAAAATAAACATTTCTCAAGTAAACAACAAACACATATTATTGTCATATGCTTTTAGGGATGTAAAAAGTACTAACACAGAGAATGGCGAAATGACTTGTAATTAAATAAATACGAAACAAATGAAAAAATATGTTTACTGCTCACACTCTTGGGGCCAATAATGTCCGATCCATTAAGTAAGCACGTTATTATTTGCATATTTTCAGCACGCAATTTATAATTATTTTTAATTTTGTATGATTAAGTTTTCATTAGAGTAGTGATGGGCAGAATCGAGTATAAAATCTTGATTAAACAAGAAGTTTTATAGAATCAGGTATTTTTTAGTAATCGTGATCTATAATGAAGCTAGAGACTTAAAGTATCTGGTAATTAAATTAGCCAGGTCTAAGTTATGATGAATAATTGATTTTAAATACTTGTTATTGTGTTCTTTCGGAAAGATAAATGTACGTATTTCTTATTACACAGACTGTTAGCCCACAATATATGATACTAGGTGTACCGGAAAGTCATTACCGATTTTTCTATCAGATGTCGCTAGGCTTATCTATGCAATGTTATGATTTGACACATTTGTCATTTTATTCTACTGACATCAATCTTCAAAGCCATAGTTATATTTTGCGAAAGTAACACTGTCATATCTGCTTCTGGATTTCCGGGCTGGAACCGTGTCACTAGTATATCTGCCGACGTTTCGTACCCATTTGTATGGGACATCTTCAGGGCTGAACTACTGAAACTCAGTTTCAGTGCAGTAGTTCAGCCCTGAAGATGTCCCATACAAATGGGTACGAAACGTCGGCAGATATACTAGTGACGCGGTTCCAGCCCGGAAACCCAGAAGCAGATAGCATGGACCACGACCGCGGAAGTCTACGTACCAAATTAACACTGTCATAGATTTATACCTCTTTGAAAATGTCGAGTTTCGTGCCTGAAAAAGTGCATTCGCGGCACGCATTACTTTTCTTATTTAATCAAAAGAAAAAAGCCGCTGAAGTCATCGTTTGCTGGTAGAAACTTACGATGAGCATGCCTCAATCTTAAAAACATGTAAGAAAGTGCGAAAGTAACACTGTCATAGATTTACACCTCTTTGAAAATGTCGAGTTTCGTGCCTGAAAAAGTGCATTTGCGTCACACATTAGTCATCGTTTGCTAGTAGAAACTTGCGGAGAGCATGCTCCAACCATAAAAACATTTGAGGTGTGGTTTCGACAATTCAAAAGTGGTGATTTCGATGTGCAACACAAAGATTGTCGCCGACCTTCGAAAAAAATGCGTTTAACAGAAACAATGAAGAAAAAGCTTGTACATTTTATTGTTAAAGAATGGAGAAAGGCCTTTGTATAAAATCATGTTGCAAACATTCTGAAGATGTTTTCTTACACGACGTGTTAGTTACTGTTGTTAATGTCTCAATCACAGGTCATATTCAGTGACGAGTACATCGATTATAGACTCTATCGAATTTGTGAGATGAATGTCTTCAGAACATTACGTGATGGTATGGTCATGCATTACTGGAGTTGGAAGAGGATCTCTGTACTTGTCGAAGAGACAATGAACCAGTATCAATACAAAAATATAATAGAAACTGTTCTGATGCTCTTTATTATTTTACTAGGTGCAGGGGAAAGTCCTTCCGTGTTTGTGTATGGGGCTTCGTGCTATACAGCAAAATCCGTTCAGAATGCTTTCCGCTATTTCGATATAGTAATATTGCTCTAGCCTGGAAATTAATAGGACTTCAATACAATCGAGAATGTTTGGAGTCTTCTTAAATCTATTGTTATCAAATTCAAATTCATGGGTTTAAAAAGAAAATATCGAAAAGCCTGGAAAGGAAACAGAAGGCCGTAAGATACCGCAAAAAGTCTGTATCAAAGTTTATTCAAGGGGTCATTTAAGCTGAGAAAGGTTTGACCAGATATTGGAACGACGCAGAGTATTTGTGTATATCCTCTAGTTGTAAATATGTGTTAAATATATACTAGCATGTGTGATATAGAAGTACACACATGTATTCGTTAAAGCTCTCAATTGTAGAATGGACTAATTTAATTACCAGATACTGTATAAACATCTATTAGTGGATCGATAGTTTTAATGGTTGATACAAAAATCAAGTTGAATTTGATGGAGCCTGTGGTTGATTAACTTAATCACTAAGGTTAGTACATAACCCCTTTCCACATTAACTTTTGTAATTCCGTATACGCATTTCGACAACTAAGTTGTCATCATCAGCAGATAATTGCAAAGTGTCGCACCTGGTAAACCACGGCGAAAAACACCTGTACGAAAACAAACTCCGTACGCGATCTATACCGTTGAGTGTACATCTTGGTTCTCAACGCATACCACTTTTTTCGTATGCAAGTTTGCTAAAAAACTTCGCACATCGGAGTTGTCCATGTTCCATGGTTTTGTTACGATGGAATCTTGTCGAGATCTAGGTTCTTACGTTATCTACATACTTCATAACCGAGTTGACTGTGAATATATAAATTATCTAAATTACAATACAATTTTATTGCCACGACAAACTTTCATAACACCCAGAACTAGAACACATTTGAGGAGAAGGTCTCCTCTGACGGTGATGTGAATAAATTTCGAGCGAAGACTGGATTATGTTTCCATAATGTATACCTTTGATCTCTTTGATTACTTATTATTTGATTATTTCCATCATACTTTGCTTTATTTTGTAATCTTTATTTTATTTAGTTATTTTTTAATTCAAGTAAATTGTTTATTTTACTTGACAGTCCTGTAAAAGGAACTATTGGACTTAATAAAGAACTATTATTACTATTATTATTAAAACACATTTATTATAGTTTCACAAAATATATGTAAGTTTTATTTTTGTAGTCTTCTGATGATGCCGAAATGCACACAGAGAAGGCAAATAAATTCTTGGTGAAAGTATAGCAAGCATGTTTTAATTTAAACTTAATATTTAGGACACATCGAATAATCAAACATTATTTAAATTAAATTAAAATAGTCCTGTTTACATTACTGTTACCGTATGGTAGAGTAAGCAATACAAAATCGTAATAAAAATATTTTTCCCAAGTTTTCATATTTTTCATCAAAAAAGTGTCAAATATAAATAATGCTATTCAGTTCGTGTCAATTCAAATAATTACAATTATTTTATTGTTTTTGTTTATGTAATAGATGACTTTAATGTTGCAAGTACCAATCATGATTCTTTCTTTTTGTTTCAGATATTCAAGCAATAAGAATGTTAAACATTATAGACGCACTTCTATTCTATTTTCTTCTCACCACAACCGTCCTCGCTTACTCCGAGGATTCCATCTATCGATCATCCAAAAGTAAAAATGAACAGCTTTATATTCGTCCCAGATCCGGTATGGACTCGGAGAGATCAACGCGAAGAATCTTCAGTAAGAGCCCAATAAGATTCGGAGGCAGAAGCGATATATCACCATTACTGGGCAAGGCCATGGAATATGAGAACATGTTAAAGGAAAACATGGATCGTGAAACTAGAGCTTTTTCCAAAATCAACAGTCACATGAGATTCGGTCGAGCCAATTCTAATTTCATTCGATTCGGACGATCGAAGAACAACAATAAAAACGATCACAATACCAGATTGACACGTACGAATAATAGCCTCTTCTTGAGATTCGGCAGAGGTAACAGTGATTTTCTTAGATTCGGTCGATCCGAGGAATATTTAAGAAAGAAACGTGATGCGGATTCAGAAGAAAAACGAGGCAATAACAATTTCCTTAGATTTGGCAGAAGGTACGGCGATGATGAATATCTGGAAGACAGTGTTGAACGAAATGTAGATAACAGATTACGAAATTCACTTTTGCTGAATCTGCTGATGCAAACTCTCTGTAAAATGGATGAATTCAATTGCGATAGACTGGATTAAAATTCTATAATTTCTAATTTAATTAGTTAATGTAATTAATGCAATATTACAAGATAATTTACATTGATACTAAATAAATATGTAAGTACTGTGGCTGGAAAAATCAGTATTATATAAAATAAAGTTGAAAATAATATTTACGTTTGTATTTTATAAATATATTCTGTGTTAATAAACGTATAAATAGAAAAAGAAACGTATTTTTTTGAGGTTTGTTTTGTGATAACAAACAAGAAAATGAAGGAAAGGAATAAGTATGTAAAATTGTATATAATTATGAAGAGAAGCAAAAAGATATACGGAACTTAAAAAATAATTAATTCAGTACGTAAAGAAAAATGAGTAAACAACAACAACCATGTATCATTAAAAGACTAAGGATTGTAAATTTGCAATTTAATTTACTTTTTTTTCTTAAGGGCTATCTCACAGTGCTATTGTGGAAGCTTCGGCATTAAAAGTCGTCGATTATTTCCTTAAAATCCGGGGATTTGCGATTACCGAGAAAGCTGTGAACAACACTTCGAAATGATGCTTATGCTGTCGCTTCATCGGGCGTTAAACATTTTATAAAGTTTCCCTCGACCACTAATTTCCGAATTAGGTCCGACAGATATTCCTTCTTTCATTTTTGCTTATAACAATTTGAGAAACAACTTAATTATGTACAGAATAGCCGTTTTTTTGTGATTGATCGCTCTGACTAAGTTTTGATAAGGCCAAGTTTGATCTGAAGACATGACAAGAAAATATATGCGGGTTCACAATTGGCATAGAGGAGACGTTTTGTTTTCCTGGCTCATAATTAGTACGACTTAACTAAGCTTTTCTCATAGAAAGATAATGAGTTCTACGGCTATCTCACAGGCACAAAAAACAAAAAAAAGATTTATGAATCCAGACTGCAACACAATCAAAAGATCGATCACCTGTTAGAACAATATGTAATCAATTAGTGTTTCGGATTTAATCAGAATTAATGTTAAAATTACATTTGTTCGTAGCTTTTTTCGTTTGTAGTGCATGAGCAAATGGATGGTTTTTCATTTCTATTCTGTAGTAGAGCATTCTTCAAACTGTATTTCAAACTATCAATAGATAAACACCATTTACAGCAAATAAACCGTTGAAATCATCTCATGAACACATGACCTCCTCTTTCTTGAAGAACGATAGAACGCCTGATTTCTGTTTCCATATGCAATGATTTGTGTTCAAGTGTCAAGATATTTTCACTCCTGCAATCGTGATACAAGCAACTTTGCTTTTTGTTTTGATAAATACAAATTAAAAATCAAATCGCTCAGTTTATACTCTGCTAGCTTTCTTGCATTTACACGGACGAGATTCGGCAAGCACAAGTATCAATCATCTACACCATATGTGGGCAACCACCGGGCCGCGGGTCGAATCGGACCCGCTGTAAGATTTGATCCGGCCTGCGAGGCATTGTCGTATTATTTCATGTCTGATATCTATTGCTAAAAATTATGAACACTACTTTAAAACACTGCTTTTAAACGCGGCCCGCGAACGTATTTGCACATTAAAGTTTGGCCCACAACATGTCAAAGGTTGCCCATACCTGATCTACACGATTTTTCGGTTCTCTCAATAATAGCATTGGAAAAATGAAAACTACACAGTTTCAGCGAGTGAGCAATTGTACAGTTTTGTTCTGCACGCATTACAAAACAATTTCGGCACCAACAGCTTGTGAATGTTTGCTATAAAGAAACCGAAGTAATGCACAATCACATTTTTGAGCGTATTTGTCAGTATTTTATCGCTTTTTCCTAGCATATAACATCACGTTCCAGAGCAAAAATAAAACATTTCGAACACAATTGCATGGGACAACTCGAAATATAGAACCAATATTGACAAACGGATTGAAGATTCGAATTTAGCGCATCAAATAACGTTAAGATCGTTCTCATCTGTTCTGAAGAAGAAAAATCGGTGGATCAAATGTAACAGCTACGGAGAGAATATGTTGAAAAATAAAATAATTTTTTTGCAATAAAGTTCGTGTTTTTTTACCTAGGCTTACTAATTATTGAGCCGGACTCTTAGCAATGCCAGCCTTCTTTTAATGTTTCAAAACAATGTCCGAAGTCTGGTTTGCAAAAAAGCAGAACAATTGGAAAGGATAGAATTATGTGTAAAAACAATATAATAATATAATATATATAATATAATATATAAACGACATATTAATGTATAAATTCAACTCAACACATTCTTTGAATAAAAATAATGCTTCTACTTCGATTCGTAAAAATTTTAAAATATACTGAAATGGAGTTATTTTTATCATAATATGAAGTATATAATGTAATATAACATGATATTCTAATATTCTTTTCACTAAAGCTTTAAGAATGTTGTACGGTTCCAAAATGAAAGCAGTACTAATTAAAAGATGTAATAGCAAACTAGCGAAACTGATTGTACAATAGAAAAATATATAAGTAAATATTATTGCGAAAACAAACAAGATATCAGAGTTCTTGTCCTAGATTTTTCTAATTATTGCTATATTATTTACGTTTTAATGAAACAACAGAGTATTAAGTGCATTGTTGCAGACCACATATTTATGAAAACACATTTATATGTGCTTATAATTAGTTAGGTTATTATTTGTATGTCAATTATAATTTTAAAATTATTCTGAATAATTTTGCTACAGCAACATTTATTATAGTGACGATAATTATACATAATTCGAAAGAATTATGCATATAATAATAAAATGATAGTAAACGTAAAGATGATCACATATTAAAGTGCACAGGGAAGATAAAAGTTACAATATCCAAAAAGTAAATATACGAAATATTAAACAGAGCAGTAAAGAAAATGAAAGAGAAATACGAAATGAATATTGATACTGCGCATTATACATATAACATACATATATATTATAAAAGACATCATAGGTCATTATATTTTCCAATTCTCTTTTAAATTTTCCACTCGATTCGGCTTTTTTGGCAAAAAAAATAGGTTATATATTCGACTGACTGCATATAATTATTCTTTAAAAATACTACGAATACATTTGTTTAAAAAACGAAGTCATTTCTATTGTATAACGATATAATTACAGAAATAGTATTCGTACGAAACTTAATGATTAGGGACACAAAAAACGCGTTAAAAAGTTGTGCAAAGTTAATAACCCCAAATTTAAATTATAGATTAAGTGTTAGTAATCCGTTGATCCCTAGACTTAATCACTAAGGTTGATATACATATAACCCCTTTCCACATTAACTTTTGTAATTCTGTATACGCATTTCGACAACCAAGTTGACATCATCAGCAGATAATTAATCGCAGTGTCGTATCTGGATCCACGGCAAAACGCACAACAGAAACACTCAGAGTTTGGCTTTCGACAGTATAAGTCCGATATGGACTTGTTTCTGTGCGGATTTTGCCATGTGTCCAGGTGTAACACTGTGATTAATTATCTGCTGATAATGAAAACTTAGTTATCGAAATACGTATATACAATACGAAAATTATAGTGGAAAGGGACTTTATTAACTTTTAGCAATTAATCAGTAGTAATTTTACAAATATTTATAATTTCAATGAATGATATTCGAGCACTCGATGTTTTGCCTTTTTATTTGTTAGTACGGAAACCAACACGATATAATTTTTTAACATTCAATTCTTTCTGAAGGGCTTCATATATTACCACGAATCCAGTTTCAGGGTAAGTGCATCGGTTTCCTTCTGTTATTATTTTGCGGGAGAGGAATTACATTTGGTATGGCATTCTTATTACATATGTATGTCTTCTTGTAACGACTCATCTCTTAACCAGCTCCTAATCTACAAATGTAAATATTGCATATGCTGTTATATAGATAAGTCAATTTTAAAGTAATGGAAAACCATAGAGCGATAACGCTCTCGTTCCAGCACCATGACACATAACATTGGAGTGCACTTGACGACGATTTCAATAGTAACTTCTTCCCACACATTTATAACGTACAGAATCTCAACATACATATATACACAACAATAATAAATACTTGCAATCGCTAACCATGACACATCTTAATAATTTCAGCCCTGGTATAATGGATTATTGAAAATTCGTCGTAACATTCATGCAAAGCTGATATACTACTTGCTAGATCGAAAATCATTATAAAAAAAATTTGGTATTGGTGCAATAATAGTTTTTTTTGGAATTATATTAATTTCCTATAACATTGGATTCTTTAACGTCACGGAAGCACTTTGAAAATAGAATAATTATCTAATGATAACATCCTCGACAATTCATTTATAAATTTTGCAAAATCCTTGATATTTAGAAATTTTCGTAATTACACACTATCGATACAACACTTATTTGTTTAAGTTGTTTTTCCATCTGTTTAAAATCAGGATATCGGTTTGTTTGTTTTAAAAGATAATTACGTAACGACATACGGTATATACATTTGTGCATACTACAGGGTCGACCGACACGCTATTATTTTTTAACAGCTTGTTAAATACGTAACACTTTGTTAAATTAAAGATTCATTAGGAAGCATTTGCAAAACTGTAAGTTTCAGTATCTTAATATATTTTATAAGAAATATTTATTTAGAAAACGAAATTATGTGAATACATAGAGATTTTTAAATATGAAAACGCGAAAAAATTCAAATTGATTCCAAAATTCTTTCCTCGTGCATAAAATCGCCGACTGTAATTTTTAAGAGCTTATGTTTTTCGTTCTTGAGAGGGGTTAGAAAGAGAAAATAAGTGAGTAAGTATTTTGTAAATATCAAGGTGTAAGGTTTGGAAAAGTAATAGTATATGTATATTGTAATAATATCATATGCTTACTCACCCATAAGAACTAAAGATACGGAAGCATGGGTTTTTATTTTACATTTTTTTTTGTTTTAAATAAAGACACCCCCTTTGGGTGAATTTATTGTATAACAATCTAGTAAATTAACACTAATGAGCTATTTGTTTTTAACCTAATTTGCTATAGTTTTAAAATTACAAAGTACTTACCCTATGATAGTCACTTTGGTTCTGATATTTACATTTAGCACTGTTTTTAGTGTGCACCGGGTTTTTTATTAATATTTTCACTGCACTAGCTCAAATGGTTTCACTCTTTTTAATCTTCTGACTAAGCCATCATTATCCAGGAGCCGGAGAGCCTCGATATTGATGTGCTGATGAAGCCGTTGTTCATGTCTTCGGGCGTACTTTTTGATAACATCATTGACAGTTTCCACCTCCAAGTCCTTATGCAGGTTGTCATTGCGAATATACCACGGAGCATTAACAATGCCTCGCAGTACCCTATTCTGAAGTCTCTGTATAATGTTTCGATTACTTTAGCTGGTACAGCCCCAGAGCTGGGTACCATAAGTCCACACTGGTTTCAGGACTTGTTGATAAAGCAAAAGCTTATTATATACTGTCAGGACTGAATGTCGACCCAATAACTTTTCTTTTACATATGGAAAATTTAAAGCATTACATTTAGTTTTAAAAAATACATTTAAGTGGAGAAAGAAGGAAGAGCAAATGTATCTAACACTTTTCTATGTACTTTTTAGTACACTTATATATAGATGTATTAAACTAAAGGCGTACTTTTGGTCTAATTTTTAAACAAGTTGATAGCACTTGAATCGTTTCCAGTGGCATTTTAAATTATTATTTAATATCGAAATATATTGAATATTTGAACATAACATTCATGCCGATCACAAAAGTTTCATAATACAAAGAGGAACAATATATTTTTTACTTATATTTATCATCATTATATTATCTCTAGATTTAATTATGATAATAATAATGATAATATTTGCATGTGATAGCCAGTAAATTTATTACGAAAGCAACTGTATTAAACGGGTTTCCGACTAGCTCGAGCGCAAGTAAAAAAGAAGTTAAAAGAATTAATAACTAATAATACTTTGATTAATGATATTGTATCAGAGTTCCAAGACGTGCGTTAAGCTGAAAGAAAGATTATACCGGACAACCAATAAATATTTTTTAAAAGCCTTTTTGAAAGTTCAACCTGTTTCTTATGTATTTTGGTGTGCTGAATACAAATTTTCAATCAGTTTTTTCTACCACGTACCAATTTTTCGCAATCTTTATCTTTAGTTGGGTATGATAGTATTAAAATATATAGTTAAGATTTGAAGGTACGTAATTTATTATTAGAATATAATCGAAAAATTTAACATTTTATTATTATTGTACAATGGTACTGTAAGTTTGAATATGAACAATTTTTTACTTATTAATCTAAAGTTTTGTATTTCCTCAACCTCTTCACAGTAAAAGTTCGAGTGTAGCTTTTCCTTTTATATGATGCTTCTGGGGTGGCTCGTAGAAGGGTTCAACAGTAATCTCTCATCATGTTGCAACATTGCAACGACCCTGATACCGTTTCTCCATCTCCTTTATATATTGGTGGAAACGCTCCCCTTATTCCTCCAAGATTGTCAGGGAAAAAATTTTAATGTGAGTGCAAAAATGCGCCTGCAGATTAGAAAGTATATGCCTTCGTGATTTTCTTTGTATTAGTCACGCAGATACTCAAAAGTGTACTTTGAGCATTTACTACTAATTAGGTGTAGAGACCAAGGTATTATTATACGTTTACAATGCATAAATAACGTAAAGTAGACATGCGAGGATACTTTACGTCCGTGGTATT